>OY856410.1:143497517-143850017 GCA_963693085.1 Alisma plantago-aquatica | reverse complement strand
TCTCTTAGGGTACACATTTTCCAATTTATGTCCCTGCATTGGGCTCATGGAGACCTTCCCTCTTGGGCTTAGTCATTCATGGCATCCTTCCTTTCCCATATTTTCCTATTAGTGACCTTCCTTTCTTGGCTTGGTCACTAGTCATTGAGTTGACATTCTCTCATATCAACCTGCCTTTCTCAGCTAGGCCTATTGGTGACCTTCTGATCCTGACTTGATCACTAGTCATTGCGATTACTTCCTCTTATATTTGCCTTCCTTTCCTGACTTGGCCTATTAGTGACCTTCCTATCCCATATTGATCTCCCATCATTATAATGACTTCCTTGTATCCCCCATAGATGGCATACTTAGATTCAAAGAATTTATGTTCCTTCATATTTTGAATACTTATTTTTTTCCTAGTTTTAGATGTCATTCAAGGTTGCTTCAAATCTCAAACCAATTGGTCAACTCACCTTTCTAGGGAAGGTCCTAACCTAGGGTGTCTTCTTGACTGACGGGATGAGGTTAGGCTCTCTAGCCATAACCTAAACTCATGAGTTTAGGGGTATGCATTCCCATAGACCTTTTTCCCATTGTTGGGTTGACCTACCCCAAGATGGGACTCCAACACTAAAAGTTGAATTTTCATCTTTTATGTAACCATTAGTTGCTTGTGTTTCTTTAATCCCTTTACATGAATGCCTTGATCCACATACATGCATGCATGGGAGATTGGGTCACCCAAACTCATTTGCATTTCTTTTTTTAAGGTGCATATGGACATTGTTACTACATCACCATACTACTCTTGTTTCCCTGGATTAAGGTTTTGGGTTAGGGTTAGGGATTACACATTTAATCTTAGGGTTTCTATAAAGCCCTTGACCCACCAAGGGTTTTGCTAATCCAACCCTAGATCCATCTAGGGTTTAACTATGAATGGGTATACCCATAAAAAATTCTTTACTTTATCATTAATTACATGTTACATGTATATTAATTGGCTGAGGATGTGTTAATCCTACTTCTTCTCAAAACCTAGATTGAGATGAGGAGGGAAGTATCTTTTAGGGTTTGTTAAGAAATAGGATGAAATTGAGACAAGAAGACTTAGAGGAAACATTACTTCTAGGAAAACTCGAGGTTTTGGATAGGCCGATATCACATTGGCTAAAGGAGTCCTCGTATACCAACTTAATGGTGTGAAGAAAAATATTGCCATCCCCCAAAACCATGATCCATTCTAGACACCATTACCATCATCTCATGCCTTAGTAACTCTCCTTATATTTCTATGGATTACTTAAAATTATAAAATATTAAATATAATTTGAAAAATCTAAGGCTTTGATACCAAATGTAACGACTTCACTTTTTAGCATCACTGAATTAAGAAAAGACCCAAAAGTTGAGATCCATTACCTGAAATTCCCAATGATCCAAATTTTTACCACATACAAATAATAGCATATAATTCCCATTGATTCAAACATAGTTTACAAGATTCTCCTCTAAGGAATTACATGAATTTCTACCATTAGAATTGTACTAATGATAAGAAGAGTCTCTTTAATCATCCTTTACTTATCTTTAATGCCTTCAAGTAGTTTCATCTGATTGATCATGTCTTGGTATCTTCTTATCTTGCATTTACCTAAAATGGTGTGAAACAAAAGCACAGATCAGTATATTGCTATATCGTGTATGTGGGTGCATGTAAAGGTATGCAAGTTAGATAACAACATAATCAATCAACTACTTGCAAATAAGAACTAGAAATTTCATTGCATATTCTAACCCATACTAGATATTCGCTCTTAGGCGTGATCTCTATTCCTCCAGGGCTCATGTGCATCAACCCTCAATGCATGTCATCCTAGTGTTCAGAACATGATATCTTTATTTGTGTGATACTCATAGTGGCACTATAATTGAACATAATGTAAGTAGCCAATCAATAGTTTATTTGAAAAATCTTTGAGAAACACTCGACAAACCCTGAGAATTGATATTGTGGGTAGTCATAATTGTAACCACTTACCTCAATGTGGAACCATGCAGGCCATGCATCATACTTCAAGTATGTTGAAGCAATCCAATCAACAAATCCAAGCAATCAACATTTATTCTGAATGTATGTAAATCCTAAAGTGTCACCATCATATTAATCATATTAAACCCTACTCGAATCCTGATCTAAGTTTTAGGTTTATCTCATGTTTGGATAAGGTATAAGAGTAAAAACCATAGTCTCATAACATATTAATAATTAGGTGAAATCCTAATTATTAGAACAATTACGTCCTTCCATTATAATCACTAATGTTCATAAAAAGTTAGGGTCTTTAAACCCTAATTCATCATATGCATGATTATTCACATTAGGACCTCTAAGTATTCATTTTTATCATCATAATAATCATAGATTCCCATTATGTTCAACAATTTTAGATAATAACCAAAAAGAAAGAATTTTAATGTTTTGAACATTTAATATCAAAATCTAGGGTTTCTATGTACTAATTACCACTTAATCATATATTAACCCTAGTTTCCAAATTGGGATCAGAATTAGGTCTCAATTATATTTTATTTGTGCTCCTCTAATTTTCTTGATCGGTTTCATATATACATATATGATATATTCCAAGTTACTAATGATTATGTACAAATATTTTAAGCTAACCTTAATTGAGCCAATGGGAGTCTGACACGTCACCAGATGCATGCTTATTTCTTTTTATAGCCATGTTGGCTAGGAAGATTGCGAAAAGACTTCTTCACCCTTGCACCGTACACATGCATGTAAGGACAGAATCATCCTTAGACCATGGCTATTCATCTGTCATGTGAAGGATCTTGCTAGCGCCTATGGTGCTCAATCATAGGGTTTGTTGTCTCTGCTCCTATGGTATGATGGATGGAAGGGAAGATTTGGGAACCCCCCCTCCTACCTTCAACAGAGATGTCTAGACCCCAATTGTATCCAACCATAGCCAAAAACTAGAGGACCCACCCTCGTCATCTAGGTATGACATTTGGGGCTATCAGGAACCCGCTTTGGAAGGAGAAAGATCCACCTACCCTCTCGTAGTCATGCTCGTGATCGCCCCTCCTTCTTTATGTGTGCAAGATTCTCCACTATGAAGGGGAAAGGGGAGGGTGTATCTCTTAGGAAGGGTAGTAACCTCTGTATTTATACATTGCCTCCACACCAATCTTCTGCTGATCTCCTATCCTCCGAATTCAGTTTCTTACTAACATTATTTACTTTCTAACTACATTATTCCCTTTCCATGCACAAAATTATGTGGCAAATCTAAATCATTCTGTTTTACTTTCCTCCTACTAATCCTTTTCCCTTTCTCAGTTATGACAAAGCACTCATGGGAAAAACATGTAGAGTTTTCAAAAGGAAAATAATTAATTGATTCCATATATAGTGACACATATATCCATACTTGTTCTTTAAGTATTTCTTTAATTAAATTACCAAATTTACTTGATTGACACACTAAAAGACATAAAAACATCTACCTATATGACGCATATCAGATAATTTATCAGTAATCTATAAGGAAACACTTTATGACTTGGTGCAATGCCCTACGCCACAACAAGTGAGATTACTCAAAACCAAATATGAAAAAAAAACACTAAGCAAGAAGATTACTGAAAATCATAGGAAATTAAAACTGATTTCACAAGTGCACCACAAGCTAAGAACCTTCACACATAAGTCCTTAGCAGGACACATGTACCACATATCACATGACATAAGGTGCTTACATTAGTGTTCTTAAACATTCCTATCATCCACTTGTTACATGAAGAACCTATTTCACATATATACATGTACTTCTACCATAACTATACAACAAAAGGCAAACATGCCAAAAACCTTGTGATGGTAACATAACCACAAACACACAAGAACACCCCTAAGGACCTGAGTGTACATGGATGACTCCAGGACTCTAACACCAAAAGACTAGCAACACTTCCAACTTGATTAGCTACTACTCTTGTTGCTGCTCTTCCTCAACTAGACGATCAACACCTCATTGTGCACGACCACCTAAAAGATATGAAAACCCACAGGGTGATACCAAACATCCCAATGAGAGATATAATTCTCTACTAACATCTATTAAAGCATAGATAAACTAAAGAAGGTAGATAACATGATGACTAGCTGAGCAGATTCAACTAAACACTATGTATCCAACAGGTAAAGCAAGTTAAGCAATACTAGGCAGTTATCACTAAGCAGTAGAACAATTAACATTCTAAGAAGGAATATGAAGAATATGTATATAATTTATCAACTAAACTATATAAAAGCAAGTCAATGCTTCACCCAATGTTAACTGTATTTATCCCTATGCAATTACACTACAGAGGTGTATTACATCTTGTATTATGCCCTAAGGAGATCAGATATACCACTTATACTCTAGTTGATCACTACTAAATCAAAATTAGTGTCATACAAGATCTATGGAAGAGCCGGAATCCATGACCTCTCCACACCTCCCAGTCAGCATGAGAGAAACACAGTGACATAACATATGAGTCATCTACAAAATAGCCTAACCTTCCTTAATATATAGACATAATGCTAGTGAAACTGAGCTACGACTCGATGTCTCACTCTTTCCAGGGTATGGCCCGCAGCCAATCCTGTGAAAGCATATACTGAGTCACATCATTGAGCTACAACCCACATCCACACTCCTACCAGGGTATACCCCACATCCAATCATGTAAATGCATATACTCAATAGTATATGACTTCGAGCTTCCACTAAAGGAGAACTTGTTTCACCATCCAGCACTAAGACTGACACTAGAAAGGATTGATGGCACAGGGAACCTACATGATTAGGTGTCACTTGATTAATTAAGACAATAAGGTATCTTTTAGTATCAATCAAGTTATAACGTATAAAGCCATAACAAACTCTACAAGAATAAGGGTATAGTACAACTTAAGTAGAGATAAAACGTGTAAGGTGTGAACTCATCACATTATCACTTAGCATTGTAGCACTACCATTCACAAGGCAATCATCACTATCACACAGCCACACAAGGCTATCACCAATATCATATCATTGTGGGATATCAATCCCACAATCACATCTCTAGAGGTTATCACCTCAAACCATGCACAAAGCACCTTCCAGGTCATTAGACTCAATCACATGATACATGCTTATGCCACATCACATTATGCCTCAATCATTACTCATAATCACCATCCTATATAACATTGGATTACCATAGCATTCACATAGCCAAGTCATTCAAGTTTATATCACCTGAAAGGGTTAGTGATTTATATACAAGAGAAAGAAAACACCATACATAATAACCAATCCAAGTGAGAGTTATAACCATCACATGGCCCTACAATTAGGGTTAGGGTTTCATAGTCAATTAGTATTATATGACTATATTCAAACACTAAACCCTAGGTATGATATCTCCCATATACTTGGAATGCTTTAGGGTTTAGGAAGATGACTAGGTTTTCTTAAACCATCATCTAAACAACACTAGACATAGATCAACCATTACTCATATGCATGTGTCAATTAGGTGTCCAAGTACATGTGTCGACCATCCACTATTCATGTGTTGCGACTGCCCATCATACATGGGTCCCAAACATCTAACATGTAGGTGTCTCAACCACCTGGAGCCAAGGGTCGTGACCATACACAACCAAGGTATCGTGACCACAACACAACTAAGGTTTCTCGACCTCTTAATCAACTAGGGCTTTGACCACATGGCTTGGGTTTAATAATCAAAAGAAAACATGTTGCAACCTCGACTTCAAGGAAGCAACTCGATTGAAAATCAAGTAGGTGTCTCGACCCTTATAGTGGTAAGTGTCACAACCATCATAGGGTAGGATTTTGCGACCCAACCAGGCCATATGTCTCGACTAAAACCTCACATAAAAAGGTGTCGCAACCCAAAGTGAAACAAAGTGAAGTGAACACTATTGGTCCAGCTACCATCAAGGCATGGATCCATCATCAATACAAGGGTAAATAGGGTCAAAATAGAAGCAACCCACGTCCAAAATAGAAGAAAACAACGAGGAAAACCACCATCCTCAATAAGGAAGGCATCACACAAAATTGGGTATCAAACCCTAACACAAGTGGCTTGAAAACACCATGAAAGGAACCTCATGAAAGAGAGAGAAAACCCACATTTAACACTTCCATAACAGGACCCAAACTTCATGGAACATTAAAACACATAGGCATCATGCATGTTAGCAAAACCAAGGTAAAACGTGAGAGAAAAATCACCATTTCACAACAACCACCAAATTTGGGTTCGTAGAATTAGGGTTTCAGATTACAAGCACACCAAGCATGATAACCACCACCAAATAAGTTATAGGGGATAGTAACCTCTACTAGCATATTAGGGATACATTTATAGAGAGGTAAAAGTAATGTGCAAGCATGAAATGTGCAATAATAAAGAAGGTAAAGGGTTATATCACCCTCCTTAAGGAAGATCGCCTCAAGGATCACAAGCTCCAATCATACGATCACCAAGGATGATGAAGATCCACCAAAGGCTCCACTATCGGCCACAAGATCACCTAAATATGGAGAAAACACCAAGTTCAAAGATAAACCAAGAAAAGAGAGCAAGAAGATCTAGGCCGAACCAAAAGAAGGAGGAGAAAGAGAGAAGGGAACCTCCTCACACTTAGGTCTACCTTATCAAAGCATGGCCTATGACCCTAGTGATGAGGGTTTCACTCCTCAAGAATGATCACCATGGAGGATCCATGGTGTAAGGCTGAGAAGAGAGATGGAGAAGAAGGTATAAGATCAAAATAAACACCATCAAGGCATATACTTACCAAGGTAGAAGATGATCAAGGATCACCACAAGCACCACATGAAAGGAAAGTCTGGCCACCAAGAGCTCAAAGACCAAGCTTCTTTTCTCCACCAAGCTCCAAGGATGATCAAAAGAGAGGAAGGAAGAACGAAGGCTGAAAGGGGTAACTTTCATGGAGGGAAGAAGGTTTATATAGGAGAGAAGTAGGGTGAAAGATGAGTTGTCAACACCCTAAAGCACCAAAGGGATGTCCACCCAAGAAACCATCATGAAACCACTTAAAAAACACATGCATGAGATGATAATACACTCTAGGTTGAGTCTCAACCACTTGGGTCACCCAACATGGTCGTGATCGTGACCTACCAAGGAACACCATCCATGGTCGTGATAAGAACACCAAGACATCACTTGGTCGAGACAAAGGATCACCACACACACCTCAGGTTGAGACACTCTACACAAAAGCAAGTGTCTCAAACCAAGACCATCTTGGTCATGAACACCACACCTAGGGAAGTTTTCTTGACCGTGAAACCCATAAAACATGCCCTAGGTCACGAGCTAGGTCGAGACAACCCACAAGTACACATAGGACGAGACACACCAACCCACAAGGCACAGGGAACCTACATGATTAGGTGTCACTTGATTAATTAAGACAATAAGGTATCTTTTAGTATCAATCAAGTTATAACGTATAAAACCATAACAAACTCTACAAGAATAAGGGTATAGTACAACTTAAGTAGAGATAAAACGTGTAAGGTGTGAACTCATCACATTATCACTTAGCATTGTAGCACTACCATTCACAAGGCAATCATCACTATCACACAGCCACACAAGGCTATCACCAATATCATATCATTGTGGGATATCAATCCCACAATCACATCTCTAGAGGTTATCACCTCAAACCATGCACAAAGCACCTTCCAGGTCATTAGACTCAATCACATGATACATGCTAAAACATAATTTTGTTTGAACGTAGTTTTATTTTGAATCTCACCTCTAATGATGCCACCGGATGTGGATTGTAGTTTGACATCTGCAAGTGTTATCAAAATATTCCCTTCATAGTGTCTAAAAGAACTTAAGCTCCCTTGATCTCTAATTGGACTACCCTTGATGATGTTTAGGAATTTGTTCTCAAACTAAAGAGTGGGGAGGAAAATGGGGACATCTATCTAGAACTTTTTCCAAGTCTAGAAGTAGTTGCCATCAACGTTGAAGCAATCATGACCATCTTACTTGTGTTGATGGTGAAGCTAACAAAGGACAAGCCAAGCTTAATGTTGAGCACATGAAGGAGTTGGGATCATCTCCATGAGGAGATACTTCCATAGCCAACCCAAGTGAAGAGCATGAAGGATATGGTGCTATCAATGTGGATGCAAATCCATCCTAATAATACATCAAGATTATGACTTCTTCAGACAACCGACAAGTTAAGCCTTTGAAGGGTAAGTTCTAAACCTTATAGCTTTCTCAAAAGAATGTGAGAGAACATATTTGATGTGTGTTGAGAAGAAATCGATGAATACTATTGGGAAGGTAGGGCGTCATGTTGAGTATAAACTTAAAGGATGAAGATTTTATCATGCAATAAGGTTTATGATGACAATATAGGTTTTGCAATAGGCTCATCATCTAAAATTCCTTAATATTTATTTACATGCACATGATGTTCTTGGGTTTGCATGCGTTAATTAGTTTATAGAGTCTCAAACTTCATGGGGATACCTACAAAGTTGATAAAATTTTAGGTTTTGTGGAGAGCCTAGTCATGCCTTTGGTGTTAGTGGTCTTCCATTTGTCATAGAGTTGTGTCTTTTAAGAAAAAAGAGTTGGATTTATTTTATTTCTACCTTTATTGTTGAAACATGCAACCCTTCCAGAAGTTATATGTTGTAGATGAAATGTGTTTTTTTGTTGAATATGGTGGGGTGTTTCTTTTGAATGCAATGTGTTCCTTTCTATAATGTATCGCCCTTGTGCAAGGCACAATACTAACTCATTTCGGAGCCAAAACCAACAACCCAAAAGTGAGTTGGAAGTTGATAAGTTATGTCTTCTACGTGGGTAACAAAATGAAAAACCTATTTGAATGTGAAATTTAAATTCAACCATTTCATTCTACATCAGACCAGAAAATTATAATATCTAACTTCTCAGTACCAGCATTAAAAGTTCTACAATTTTCAAATGATATCGTGAACATATACATCCATTTTTACATCTAGAAAATATATACTAAATGTGTGGTACATATTTTAGACAAAAACGGTTCATATTTTATAAACAACTAGTAAAATTATAACACAAAAGTATAATAAAATTAATCATTGGATACTGTCTTTAGGTCATTATTGAGTGTCGGTCTATGATATATATACTTTTAGAGTACACATGTATACAAAGAGCGATACAAACAATATACATGTTTATATAAAATAAAATAAAAAAGGAACTTAGTGATTATCATATAACCATTATTGAGTTGTTATCCTATAAACATATTTATTTTATGATATGCATTTAGAAAAAAAATATATATAAATGTACATGCCATACAAAAATTATACAAGTAAATGGACTTTTTGTTAGGATTATTCAAAAAGTGTGTATCGCCATCCTTTTAAGAATATAGGCATTACATGAGTAAAAGAAACATTTAGATGTATCTTTTGAAGAGTCAATGTGGCATAGGTATTATCATAATATTACCCACAAAATATAACCAATATGAACTATGATTCATCTCTTGTATAATAAAAAATTGGCAACCAAACACCAGGCTGTCAAGGAAATGATGATACCTTAAAGAAGGAACACTAATGCATATCTTCACAAGAGAAAGGTAAGAAGACTTTGTTTGTAAAACCATATCAGTGCATGTGCCCCTGTCCCCATTCAGTAATTTTCCTTTTTCTAAAAGTGACATGCATGCAATCTGTTGAAGGACCAACTCAACCAGATAGATGCATTCTCTACTTTTATTCCTAAGGGGTAAATCACAAAAAAGATTTCTTTATTTTGTGAAGTTTCAATGGGTTCTTGTTGAAGCGGACTTCTTATTTATTTATAATGCTCAACTAGCATAAATCATGCACTTTGCTAGACTTGAAAAATGACAGTCCAATAAGAAAGGAAAAAGGCTAATGTTGGTAAAATTGGGGTGTCAGCACATATAACATATTGTTCCATAATGGATAGTGTTGGCTTGTGGATATGAGGAGGAATACAAGTATGCCTAAATCACTACGGTAAGCATTATATAGGATTAATGAGACGTGTTTACTTACACACTGGTTAATTTTTTCCTATTGGTGTCACATGGGAGGTTATTCTGTCTTCTCTTGGCCCTTTTTCCTTAACCACCCAGAGAGGTAACTTGAAAGGAGGAGAAGGATGAAGTCCCAGTCCCACAGACAAGCACCATGTGATCAAGCGGATTATTGTATAAAAGAAGCAAGCTTTATTTCAAATTACCAATCCTAAATCATTAACTTAACTGAAGTTATGCTAGCTTCATATCCAGGGTATGTTTAGCAAGTATAAATCTCAGTAGAGCATTCTGCAAAAGAAGCCCTTAAGTTATGGATGTTTGGAGCATAGTACTAAACATCCTCAAACATCTAGCTATTAATCCTCAACGTTACATATGTCTACACCCGTCGATGTTTGCTGTCAATGTCAAAACCTGGTAAGCTCCCATGCTTGTCGAAGTTGAAATGAAGACGATGTATTGTAAATTTGCATGTGATTGTGTTTTTCTACAGTATGTAACCCAGTATGGATGGCTATATATAAACATATATTTTATTTCTAAGCTAGATTTGATGAAATATATCAATTTTTATCATGAAATCACTATTATTAGCTTAATTTTTTTGTCAAAGATGCGTCGAATTTTAATTGTAAAAATCCTCAAAATTTTCTTGATGTTTCCACAAATTTCCACTTCCAAACCTATTGAAGTTGACTCAAAGGTGATGTCCAGTTCCATGGTTTGGAGCATCCAATAATATGGACTCACACATTATGGTTTCTCTCTGATGAGTTAAAGTCCTATTTTTCATCTATTTGAATTCTCAATGTCTTGTCTAATGATGTGCACTGGCTCACACACGACACTTAAATATGGGATACTTCATAAATGACCCTGCATCAGACATACTAAAGTATTATTTCCTGCATGCTGATAGCCCCAAAACCCAGAGACAAGATAGGCATAACCCCACAAAATACAGAGATTTAAATGTTGTTCCCTTCATGCATAGACCCAAAAATGAAGACATACTACAATGGGGACAAACCACATTTCCGATGAACCCAAGTTATTGCGACATATCACATGCTTGCCATAACCAGCGGTTTCAATTTCACCAATACTTGATTGGACACTTTGACTGAGGTGTTATGTTTCAACTATTCTATAATAGGTAGAGTTTTGAAACTCGAAGTCAACCAGGAAGTTCAACTGATTCAACCATCACCTAGATTGTGTTGTAGTTTGAGTGGGCTGCAAACTCATATTTATGCTAAAAATTTGTTCACCTGGTGACCCAGCCGGTCAAACTGCTTACCTACTCACCCAGTCTAAATTTGGTTGAATCGGGGTAGTTTGTTCCCCCCTTCAAACACTAGCCACTCAAACCCCAAAAATAAAAAAAAAATCTAAACTTATAAGTCCCTCCTCGACACCCGCTCTCTCTCATGATATGTGCCCATGACGCCACTTCTTACCGGCTAGGGGTGCGGCTAGAACAGTCGCATGTGGAAACAACATGGGCTCTCCTTACTTCCGATGATATTTGTCACTGCTATCGATGGGCCTCTCTCTCTCAATTGTTGCCACAAGCTGCAGCTCCCTCCCTATGCAACACTATGAATAGAGGCCCTGCTCATTGGTAACATGCAAGTTTAGGCATTTATGATAACTATTTCCCTATAGTTTCATGTCGTTATAGTCTTAAAATCCCAAAAATAATTCCAGATACTTATCTTTTTGTAATTTATATCTTTTTTAATACAAAGTTGTTCAACTGGCCAATTTTAGGACTTGCAGGCACTGAACTTAAAAAACATCAATGCTCTAGATTCTGCCTGACAAATTTGGTTGAGTTTTCCTGAATTCCTTCGGGTTAATCTTCCCCATACTTTTTGCAGCAGTACATGCCAGCACTCTATTGACTCTTTTTTCTAGAGAAAACTAAAGGACCCTCTTCCGATGGTATCTTCTGATGGTGCCTTCCGATGGAACCAACCGAAGGATGTTCATGAAGCTCTATCCTGATGGGTGATTTTGATGGATCGTCTTATGATGATTTGTTCCAAAGGTCACAAAAAAAGACCAGTGGTTAGTCGCATGACGCTTCTACAATCACCTTTTGAAGGAACAAATATGCTCGGGTTCACCTAAATTTTGTTAGGTTCAACCTTTTCCTTCAGAAGATAGCTAGAGATACACCTTCTGAAGGCCACCTTGTGATGGTTTACCTTGTGATGATACACCTTCCAAAGTCTTATCTTCTGATGGCATCTTCTAAGGGCATTAACCGAAGGAACATCTTCCAATGGACATGTTTTGATGGCAACTCCCAAAGATATGCCTTTTGATGGTCACCCCTAGCCATTTCTAGAAATCGAAGGGTCAAATGTGGTTGGGTTCACCCAAACATGGTCAGGTTCAATTCTGCTTAAGATATCGCTCCATCTATCCCTATTAATACTTGCCCCTTGCCACCTAGCAAAGGGTTTTGAACTTCCGTTCTGCACACTTGTGCAGTTCCAGTCTTTAGTTCCCAGCACTCCAAGGCCCAAGAGGGATAAAAGAGCTCATCCTACATTCATCCCTTCAGTTTTACCTTCATCCACCATCATTTTCCATCATCTTCTTCCTCCTTCCAGCCATTTCCACCATCATTCACCCACTTTTCAACCATTTCTAGTCATCTTCCATCTCCATACACCCATCAAAGTTGCTATTTTGGGTGGAATCAAAGAGAAAGGAGCCCATAAGACCAAGGAAGGTGACCCCAAGGACAAGATCCAACCTTCCTAGAGGCACAGGAGTGAGAGAAATCTCACTATGATGGGATAAATCTTTTCCTCTTGCTCTTTCTTCTACCTTTATACTTAGTTATGTACAAATGATGTTATTACATCTTTGTTCAGTGCCAACTATGCTTGTCCATGGCTAGTTTATCTCCTTCTTGGCTATGTAGCCTGTTTTGGGCATGTTAATGTAATTTTACCTTAAGCAGGTAGTTTTATTCCAGATTTCGTATATTTTTTGTTCTATCTTCTCTTTTTGGTCATGATTGTTGGTGTAGATGATCTCTTTTTTGCTTAAACATTTATTTCTACCAAGATCAAGAGATTTGTTCTAGAAATGGGTAGAGAACATAATTTGGATTCAAATATGAAAGGAGGACATCAAGGGGAGGATCTGTCTAGAATGCAAGTTGGAGATTCTGACCTAGAACCTTAAATCCATCTACATCTAGGTGCATTCTGTCGGGTCAACCAAATTTGGTCAGGTTCAACTGAACCCGATCAGGTTCATATCTATGCAATTGAATTCATGGTATGTGTCCTATGCATGTTCTCTACTATTCCTAACATCTTCAAATATTTTGAATCTTAGAGGGTATCAGAATATTCAAGGGTGTTTATCTGTTACCCTTTAGAGAGGTTTTTAATCATTGATGGGTTTTAGTCACGCTATGCAAGAGCAAGTGGGATGACCCCATAGGGGCGGCTACCATGATACTTGCTATGTTTGGATGTTAGTTGCTTGCTAGGGTGTTCAAGGGTTGTGTACACCTAAGAATGATTACATAGATTGCCCAACTTGTGGTTACATAGCCAGGAACTCATTATCTTGATTAGTAGGATTCGACAGACATTGTTTACTTTACTTTACTTTGCTTTGTTTTGTTTCATATCATTTTGCTAGACTCGTTTCTAGTTCTTTGCATATATCAACTACTAGTTTTTCTTAACGGACATAAGAATAGAATCTTAGGCATCCTAAATGTCCCCATGTCTCTGAGTTTGACCCCTTATATCTACTTGAACATTGTATTGAGTTGCAAGGGTCTTTGAAGTTATAAATTTAATCTTTCTGAATTTGCCCCTTTTTAGACACACGATTCCAGACAGATCGTGTTTTAGTGGCATTGTCAGGGATATATTTTGAAACATATATAGATTTTGTTCTATTAGCATAATCTTATACATATATGCATAGTTCTTCTTTTGTTTTGCACATACTTGTTCATACATGCTGAAATACTTTTCTTTTTTCTTATATGTTTTCAGCCATGGACCTTGCTTCTACAAGGTAGGTTATCTTGTCCACCTGTCCTCCAAGTTTTTTCACAGTCTTGACTACTGGAAAATAATTGGAAGTCATGCAATTCAAATAGCAGATATATATGTGTTTGCATCATCATCATACATAGATGGTCCAACAAAGGAGATTGCAGATCAGCGATTAACCTCCACTTTATTGCGGGATCAAGAACTGATCAGAGC
Source organism: Alisma plantago-aquatica (assembly GCA_963693085.1). Classification (NCBI taxonomy): domain Eukaryota; kingdom Viridiplantae; phylum Streptophyta; class Magnoliopsida; order Alismatales; family Alismataceae; genus Alisma; species Alisma plantago-aquatica. The sequence continues at coordinate 143,835,599 of OY856410.1, read as the reverse complement.
AAAGGTGCTAGCAAGAGAATGTATCGATGCACTCATGTCCTTCTTAGAACCTCATCACCAAGTCCAAGTTGATCCACTTTGAGAGCTACTCAAAAGGAAATATCATCAGGTCCAAGCATCCACTGAGATTGCAAACTACAACATAAGTATGCTTCAAACTTTTGAGCAAGGATGAATCCAAGTGCAATAGTTTCATATAGTAGATATCCAACGATAGTGTTTGGTGAAATTGGTGAACCTTGAATGCATTTCTGCACAAGTCCATCAACTTCAAGTTAAGGATCTTGAATGTGGTGGGAGGCTTTGAGAACTCATCAATTTAGTTTCCACGTGATTACTAGTGCTAGAGCACAATTATGTAGTCCATTCCATCAATCCTAATGTGGAAATTATCTCACCTTCCTGTTGGGGCTTCCATCTTGACCCACAAGGATTTTTCTGTGAAGACCCACGTTTCTGGGAATCCCTTCATTTTATCCAAATGATTCAGTTGATCAACCAATGAAGAATATCCATCATCTGCATGAATGGTTTGATGATGATGATTTTAATCTCCCTTAGGGAATCCAAACAACCTCACAATGTGAGGGGTAGTTTGAGAAACCTGGAACAACCTTTATCTGAAACCAAGGTGATACCTCTCACATTGAAACTTGTCCCTTAGTTTCAACTAACATGCCCACTATGGTATGGAAAAAATTGTTTGAGGAGGATGACATTGATTGTTTAGTCTGGGAAAGTGAGTATATTGATGACGACAAGCTAGATCAGCATGAGTAGATATTAGCTACCAATTTTTTACAAGGGTTGGTAAGAATTGAAGGAGCGGGATGGAAGATTAATCACAACATGGCTGAAGAACATGAAGGTGATCTAGACCCCATAGAAAATCAAAAGCTTGCGATAGTTGGACCGCCATTGTATTTATCTAGAATCACTTCATATTCAAACATAGACTAGGGGTTTCAGAAACTCAATGATGAATTTTAAGATCATCCACCCTCAAATTCAGAGATGGAAGCATCCATATCACCATGCATTGATATTTTTAAGCATACACATCCAGATACTTATACTTGGGAGAGCACAATCCATTCAATGCTGAGGACTTCACCTCCATGCAGTTCAAGATTATTTTAGCATATGCATGACTTCACTGAGTCATAGGACAACAACTTGTCACCTCATACTTAGGATATAGATCACCTTTTTCTAAAGATGGTCGTTATCAGCAATATGCTGATAACACAGAACCCAAAACTAAGGATTTGGGATCTGGGTGTAGGTATAGTAGGGAAGTCACCCCCTCTTCCCTAGATAATTTTCTTTCACAACTCTACAAAATAGAAGTCATTTTCAAAATTTTAGCATCAATTTTATATTTCCTCTAACTATTACGTACAAATTCTTCTTCCTTGCATCATTCTGAAATTCTTTATTATAACGCATTTATCCATTTCTGCCATCTCACTGATACATCTACAATGATCCAACTTTTTGAATAGGAATTAACTTTATACATTTTTAATTAAGGTGAACATCAAGTTTTATTCTTGTCCAATGTCCTAAATCAAAGAATTTCATCATTTCCTGGTCGAATTCAACCGTGTGTGAGACCAAATTTAGTTGTATGTCATTGAACCCAACCTCACATCTGACTGAATTCAAATGAACCTTTTTGTATCCCTTCTCCTGACATACAGACAAGGAAGATTCTATTTTTAACCACTTTTCTAGAGTTTTCATGACGCGATTTTCCCACTTTTTCAATTTTCTGACACATGTCAAACTGTCACACTTTCTCACCCTAACACACTATTCCCGAGCCAGATTTTCATGGTTGAACCCTATCAAATCTGATTAAACTCGATCGGGTTCAACCTTTTACCATGCTTTCCCACATATTTTTCCCATCTAGTCAATTATCTAAAGTCAGCCAGACTGACAACCAATCAAAATGTCAGTCTGATGTGTGTTAGTCATCAAAAGGTGTCATATTGTAGTTGTAAGTCTGATGTGTGTCAGTCGACTAGCTTTTGACCGGCTTTTTATTGGAATCTTCTAGTCGAAATGGTGCCAAGTGAACTCAACTAGGTTCAGTCCAACTCAACAGGTTTGGTCAAGTTCGGCCTATAGGTTAAACCTCACACCTATATATAGGATTGAGGTGCGACCAAATCTAACACTAAATCAGATCCTCCATCCTTTGCCTTACCAGTAACTGAACCATCCTTTTCCCTAACCCTAGATCTCCCTAACCGCTACAACCAATTGGATATTGCTACCACCTAGTTTTCAGTCACTTCATAGTAGCAGTCCATAATGACAACGCCACAAACCACACTTCACAGTCACGTCGCTCCACCACCGTTGTGAGCAACTACAACTCTATCTGCATCTACCAGTAACCACTAGCAGACTAGTCGGGTGGCATTCGACTACCTCTAGAACTGCCATCTTCATGTTGCCACCAACATCGAACACCACACCGCAACTGTGTCACTCCATCCCTACCCAGCCATGAGTTGTCCTGTTGTCGTGAAGCATGGCTCACCTGCTCCAACCATCAATGCTCAATCACCGTAGTTAGATCACTGTTGCACCTCCTGCTATGCCAACTTGTCGCTGTCCACCTGGTGTCTATGCCAACTCACCATCTACCTCACCACACCACAACAGACTGCAATGTAGTGCTACACCTATCTACTACATCACCACCCCACGCTATCACATTGATACCAATAGCTGCAAGCTTCCACCCACAACAACACACCACATAGAACTATCTTTATGTCGCCCCTCGAACTCGACTGAATTCATTCCAACTTGGTTGAGTTCAATCTCAACATGTCTTGTATCTCCACTACCAACCCGACTGAATTCGACCCAACACGATCGACTTCAACCCAGACAATCAAACTGAATCCGACCCATTTCGATTGAGTTAGAGGCCCCCCTCTTCACATCTCATTTTCCCACCACTAGCCACATGCACACAATAGATGGTGGTTGCAAAAGAATGAAGAGAACACTTTCAAGGAAAGAGGGGGAAGGGAGTTCTTCCTCACCAACAGTGCATGCAAATTGCTACATGCCATGTGCCATGTAGACTACAAACCCAACATATGAGGATGAGACCCTACGCTCACATTCTATAGGTTTTGGGTCACACAAATTGGACCCCGACTATAGGCATGTCTCATCTACACCCATGGACACCTTTAGTGGAGAGTCATATGGTGTGGAGGAAGTTTCTAATGAGATGTGGTCCCAGTCATGCCACGACCTAGGTTACATACCATGATGGTACACTATGTAGGCCCACCCAAAGGGGCACTGCATCAAGCATCATCGGTAGGAGATCACCATAGTGATTCTATAGAGTGAGCAACCTCTCAAACTAAATGACTTCATCCCATGATTCTGCCCCAACTGGCTAGCATGCTTCATTACTACCCATGTTTCCCAGAGCATCCTTCCTGCTCCTCATTTTCGTAATAAGAAATAGAAGCAGTTGTTTGATTCACTGAGCAAAGATATGCAAAAACTCATTGGCCCAAAGTAGGATGACCCCAACACCCTCATCTCCTCAGCATATAGGACCAAGTCTATAGGTACCTTGCACCCATCAGCCTCAACATCCTTGCATTTACTTAGTGTGTCATGTATCATTAACTCACTTGTGAGTTTGAAGGTACACTCGACATTCATGAGGATGCACACCACACAATCTTTTGCTTCCACCTACTAAATCAGGATTGACATGTAACTGAGGACCATCTAAATGGTTGGCTATCATGATTCATTAACAACTACATGGATATGTCTAGGGGGTGGCTCGAGATAGGTGATAGAATTTTCAACACCCCTGATGCCTAGAAGATGCTTGTTGGGAAAGAAACATTCACTGCCAGCTCCGCCAAGTCATCACACCCTCTATAACTCGTCACTTTGATATGTGTACTAGATGATTGTCAATTGTGTCCTAGAGAAGTAAGAAAATCAAGGGGCAGTCAACATGGCTGACCTCTACATTTTGTGGTGTGCCATGATAGGGAGGAAGGCGAACATGGATAACTTCATGATTCATCAGTTTCACAAATCTTTCAAAAGGCATAACAACTTCTTGTTGATGGGGGAATGATCTGTTCATTGTACATCATTTTGGGGTCAAAAATGACCAATTCACTCTCATGATAGCATAGCTAAGTGGTCCAAGTTGGACTTTGACTACCTCATGCATGTTGTAATGATCAAGGCCAACAATAGAAGCTATCTCTACATCTTTGGTTAGAACAAGCACAAGATTATACTATCAGCAACTGTAGGACTCACATGGATGCTTCTCTCATAGATGATTAGGTCAACGTACATTAGGCACACAACACTTTTTTTTATCATTAAGCATGTTCCTCCTTCTCATTCATATCAAAAATCATATACAAGTGTAGGTCAAAGAAATAGAAACCTATCTATATAAGGAAATTGCTTTAAAGTCATGGCTTATAGCATGCCATACAACATTTACTTCCGGTTTGGCCCCATTGAAAACCACTTTGTTCCTCATGGACCAGACGTGGTACAATACTAGCACCACCATACAACACTCGTCCCTATTTGTAAAGCTTAATGTATGATGTAGGTCGGCAGGAATCCAAGCAATATTGCTACTTCATCTTGCATGTTCCCACACAAAGACTGAGAACCTGCAATCCCAGTAAACATGTGAGTTTATTTCAGCAACCTTCCTACAAAGGCTGCACCTTGAAGCGAGAGTGATTCCTTTAGACTGTAGAATGTCTTCAGTAAATAGCCTCCGATGAAACACCTTCCACATATGGATCATCATTCTTCTAGGTAGGTTGTTCCTCCATAACAACTTGGCCCATTGGAGTTCAAGCTTCTTTTGTCTAACAAGATTCCAGTATCCCCTGAGAGTAAATTCAGAGAGGCCAGTCAGATAACATTTATCCTCTTTCACCAACGGAATGCTGCTGCATATTCTTCTTAGTTCTTCCATCCCCCTAATTTTAGGAATTCTCCACTTGCCATCACAAATGAGGACACTTACTTTCTGGTTTCTTCCAAAATTGTTCTTCACCATGAGACTATTTCCAATTCTCTGCTTGAGGTATGCACCTTGTATCCATGGGTCACTCCACATCAATATAATTTATCCTTGGCCAATTTCATACCTCACAAGGCCCACTATGGCATCCCTTTGTCTGAGAAACGTCTTCCAATACTAGCAACTAGTCTACTTAGCTACACATCTCCATACTGATGTTTCTTCATTCATATATCTGTTATGGATCCACCTAACCCAAAGTGAGTTTTGATGTTATCCAAATCCCATAGACTCTTTATTAAGCCAGCACAGAACCAATCTGCCATTTTTCGAATACCCAAACCTCCTTCATTTTTAGGTGAGCAAATGGTATCCCAAGAGACTGTATGGATATGTGATTCATCATCATTATCTCCCCACAAGAATTGCCTACACAGACGATCAATATCATCCTTGGTAGTTGCTGATAACAGAAGGTAATGATAACACCCATTTTATGGCCATTTATAGCCTACATTTCATTATCAAAACTGCCCTCTAAACTATTTTTCCTCTCAATTTTGTCTTGTTATTGCACAAAAATAACTTGCACTATGCCCCTGACTTTGTTCCCATCTTTTGTACAGGCTTTCCCTATTTTTCCACCTAAAGTCTGCAAAACGGCCGTCCCGGCCCATCTACAATGCGCACATGCATCGACCCTTCTACTGGTCACCCGACACGCCCATTTACCCGTTGCTATCGTTGCCCGATATGGCAGCAACCCGATAAGGCATCTTGCACAAGGAGACCCCGACGAGCGGTACCTACCTACCCGACAGAGAGCTTTGCCCACGACGACTAATCAGCCCGACATGGCTGTGTCGTGCGATACACATCACACATCGGAAGCAGCTACCCACCAAGGTAACCCGATACGTTCACAACCTGGCACACAACATCCTGTCGTACCAGGCAATGTGCATGTGTCTGTCATCCCTGAGGCCATGTAAATGGAGTCGATGAAGGACATGTGGCCCCATAAGAACCGCAACCTCTACCAGTTGCTGCCTATAAATAGAAGCTATAGGACTTCGATGGGACGGGTCGAAACCTCACGAAAGCTAACTTTGGAAAGCATCTGGAGCTAGTGCGTCGTGTCCCAAGGTGTGATGGGTGACACTAGGTGAGTTCACCCCAACCCGAGAGGGATGGGAGTGGTTCACTTAGAACCCGTCTTAGTAGCCGCATCAACCCGATATGACCAAGAAGGCCACCCAGTGTGCCGAGTTCCTAGATGGGCTTCAACCTGAGACGGTTTGCCCCCAACACCCGATACAAGGATCCCGAGAACCTAAGTCATCTCTAACCTGACATGATACTGAACCCGATATGGACCAATCGTTAGGGTGTGTCGCCCGACTGGGTGGCTTCCCGACACGACCGTATCGGGTGGGGAGCCCTGGCTGATACGCTTGGCCGTCACGACATGTCGCCCGACAGGGCGGCTACCTAACATGGGGATATCAGGCATAGGTCCCGCCCGGTACCGGGTTAGCAATGCCTTGGGGGTCTACTGTTATATATCGACCTCCCACATCAAGGAGGTCGATACCTATCTTCCTTTTTCATCATTTACTTTCATTTATTACATATTGTAACTGAACCCCTTTTTACACAATATCTATGCTTATAGAATCTATGGAATTTAATACATGTTGTTCTGTGTTTGGTTCCCTTTTGTTGGATGATTTCTTGTATAGCATCCGAGTTCTAGCTTGTATGTTTGGATCATGTTTTGACTATCTATCGAATCATGTTTCCCATTTCAACTCCTTCGAGAGAAGGATGTTGTAACACTAGAGCTTGGTCTGATCTGGGAGTACGAGAGTATCCAGGGTCGGGGTTTCTTTGGTTTTCCTTCCCACTCCAACCTATGTTCATTACCTTTGAGAGAGGGTGTTGGCATTTAGTTGGAGGTACCCTCCTTGAGAGAAGAGGGTGTTGGATGTTTTCCACTGTTGCTTGTTATTCCTAAGTTTTCTTCCTTCGTGCCTTGCCTTAGCAATAGTTTTAACTCCTCATAAGCTATTACACAAAAATCCTAAAAACTACTAAAACCCTAAAACCATCATCTTTCTTGTAACTCCATTTGGAGATAGTCTTTTGGTTTATTTTTCTTTACGATATTTCCTTATTGCAGCATATCTATCCTTTCTTATCTGAATATACATACTCATATATAAATTATCCCCATGCACTTGCTTTAAACGCTTCACTTGTATGTTTAGCTATCATCTTGTGATGTTTGATTGTTGATATCTCGAGAGAGTAATATCACTTTTATCTCATGACATGGAGTAGCATGAATGCACAAGAGTGTCAGATTGCTAAATGCTTTAAACTATACATTTTGTTGTGAGGTATTTGAGTTGTCATCTCGAGAGAGAGGCTTCTTTCAAGCCTAGTCCTACCCTCATCTCGAGAGAGAGTGGAATATGTGTCTTTATGGATTGCTTGTAATTTTGATATGAGTAGGCATGAGAGAGAGATAGTATGCTTGTTGGAGGGACATTTTGGTTAGGTGAACCCCGATCCGAGTTTTCCCATATTCGTGTTATAGTTCATTTTCTTTTGCTTCTTTGGTTTTATTGTTCTTGTTTTCAAGTTGTCATTCCTTGGGGAACACCTTTTAATCCTCTTTTATACCGTATTATAGAGTGTTAATTTCACGTTCTTAGCACTACCAACCTTGTCCATGTGTTCGACCCCGATTGCTACATCGGACCCCGTTATCATTGCAGGGGGCTGAGAGTTGGGTTATTTCTTTAAAAGTCTGACTACTTTAATCTACTCTTTTCGGACGCGTGATTTAGGCCAGTCCACTTTTTGGCATCGTTGTCGGGGATGAGGCAAAACAGTTATGTTAAAGAACTCGAGTCCACTTACTATACTCCCATGCCTCAAGATTAGCAATAAGCTTGACAACACCACTACTTTAATCCTTCTAACATGAATCTGTGTAGAATAGTTTTCTTCATCAAGCCTAGTTTTCTAACTTGATCGTACGTTCTGTTCAGGTACATGGGAGAAGCATTTTATTCAATTGAACTTCATTCATCATGCCACCTTGCATGGAACCACCCCTTTCCACAGACGAGCAGAATGCAAGAATTGGACCACACCCACCTCCTCCAAGAAGCGATGAAGATAGAAATGATCGTTACAATGACGATCATCTTTATGAAGAATAAGAAGAACCTGAGGATGATCACCACCATGAGGGGCATCGTCATCGCCACTGGAATAGAAGGAACCACCACAATCAAGAGACAAATCACAGGGACAGTGGCAGTGAAGATTCCAAAGAGGAAGAAAAGACTCTTCGAGAGTTGGCAGCCACAAAAGCCAACAACTCCAGATGTCCTGTGGTAATCCCAAGGTTCGATGTTGCAAACTTCGAGATGAAGCTTGCTGTGATTTCTATGATCTAGAATAAGAGCTTTCAAGGGAGTTTCAAGAATGACAACCCTTATCATCATCTCGATGCTTTCAAAAATATATGTGACACCATCAAAATGAGGGGGGTACTGCAAGAAGTGATCTACTGCAAGGGTTTCATTTTCTCTTTAGAGGACAAGGCACTGTCGTGGTACCTTGGGTTGTCACATCAATCCCTAAATGGATGGAATGCTTTAGCAGAGGCTTTCGTGAACAGTTCTACCCTACTGAAAAGACTGTCAGGATAAGGCAAAAGATCACATCTTTCATGTAGAAACCAAGAGAGAATCTGCATGAGGCCTGGGAGAGATATCAAGAGTATCAGAGGGACTGCCCTCACCACAATTACAAGAAGGGTTTTCTGATAACAACGTTCTACAATGGCCTAACTACTGAACAGAGAGTATCGCTAAACGCAGCTGCAGGAAGCGAATTTCTTGGGAAGAAGCCTAGTAGATCTAAAAAGATCATTGAGAACATGGTCGAACTTCAATTTGGGACTGAGTATGATAGGACCGACAGAGGTTATGTGAAGAAAGCCACCAATGAAGGGCCATCAATTGAGTCAAGCTCTGGAGGCGATCACATCTCAGATATAGAAGATAGTTACGGATGTCAGACAACTAAAGGAGTTAGGAGGAAAAGGCAATAAGTAGATAGAGAAGGTAATGAAATGTGTCACCTGTGGTGAAGGAGGCCATGGAGTAGATAACTATGTGTATACTCGACCTGAAGGGTCATGTGAAAGTGATTCAGAGGAGGATGAAGTTGCAAATGTATCCTACGTCAACTTCAAGAGGTCATACCATCCGAGATTTAGTTATGGCAACAAGGATGTCATAGATAACTCGCACCAGTTGAACAATCCACCCAAGCCACCACTTGGCTTCGAGAAGAGAAGTGGTCGGGGACAGTATGCCAAGACCAACACGTTCCAGACAAAGAAAACCAATTATCAAGGCCAGGGGATGTATCAACCCCGTCAAGCTGCTAACACAAGCCAAGGGCAAGGGCAAGATCAAGGACAAAGTCATACCAAGAGTAATAGCCAGCCAGACTTAGTGGGGCAACTTTTTCACTTCGTCAAAAGATAGGACATAGTAAATAATCAACTTGCAAAAAGTGCATTATCCAACTCAGGCATTTTGAATACTATGCAAGTCCAAATGGCAGACATGCAAACGCACCAAAGTCAGATAGACCAGCAACTTGCTCAGTTGGTTGAGCTCGTAAAGAACCCTTCAGGGAAGATTCCTTCTAGCACGGAGTCTGCCAAGATGGAAACCCTCATATCGGGACGGACAATAGAGTGCCCTGAGGAGACAAGAACTGAAGAACCTGAGCCTGAGAAGGTTGCAGAAAATATAGCTAGAGGAGAAAGCCAACACCCACCAGTTAGAGAGTTAGGACCTGAAGAGGAATTTTTTGCCAGGAGAAGTCAGTACTTGCCAAGATTACCTTTTCCATACAAGCTTGTAAAGGCTCACCTCAAGAAGAGATATGAAAAGTTCATGGAATCAGTGAAAAAGCTCCACTTGGAGGTACCATTTCTAGATGCCTTGGAAGAAATGCCGACCTATGCCAAATTCTTCAAGGATCTAGTCACGAAGAAAAGATGAAGAGGAAGGATTGAAACTGTACACCTAGCCAGCATGTCAACAGCCTTCGTAAAAGATGAATTACCAACCAAGAAAAAGGAGCCTGGGGCCTTCACCATACCCTTCGCGGTAGGAGATAACGTTGAAAGAAAAGGTCTCGCTGACTTGGGGGCTAGTATCAGCCTCATGCTTTTAAGACTTGTGCAAAGATTAGGACTGACTGATATGGTCAGGACTAATATGAGGATAGAGTTGGCAAACCACACCTTCAAAAGGCCGGTAGGAGTGGTGGAAGATGTCCCGATTAGAGTAGGGAGGTTCTTCATCCCTTATGACATTGTTATCGTCGACACTTTTGAAGACCCTAAGTGGCCCATCATCTTCGGTCGTCCTTTCTTGGTGACCGGAAGGGAACTTATTGGCGTCGTTGAAGGCGTGATAACCCTAAGGGTCAGGAACGATCACATAGATTTCAAGGTGAGGGACTCAATGAAAGGACCATCGCTTCTTGACTCTGCTTACTTCGTGGACAGCTATAACCAATACTGTGAGGAAGTAGAAGAGGACACAACAGTGGCAGACCCTCTTATGAGGGCGTTGAATGAAGAGGACTCAGAGGTCAACGACCCCAAGGTAGATGAGATCCTCGACTACCTGAACCAAGATGAAGGATATTAAGAAGAAGTTGTCGAGACAGTGAAATATGCTTCTTTAGAATTGACCATGGCAGAAGAGAAAGTACCAAAACCTAACCCGGAGGTGAAACAGCTACCAGAGGGTCTGAAGTATGAGTTACTAGATGTTGAAGAAAGAAATCCTATCATAGTCAATGCCAATCTGACAAAAGAATAGCTAGAAAGACTCCTTAAAGAGTTGAGGCTCCACAAATAAGCTATAGGGTATTCAGTGGATGATATTAAGGGACTAAACCCTACCCGATGTATGCACCGAATAAATCTTCAAGAATCTGCAAGGCCCATTGTTCAACCCCTGAGGAAGTAGAACTAGATGTTGAAAGAAGTCGTAAAGAAAGAAGTCATCAAGCTCAGAGATGTGGGCATTATATACCCCATTAGCGATAGTAATTGGGTGAGCCTGATTCACATGGTGCCCAAGAAGGGAGGAATGATAGTCGTAAAGGGGGGTAAAGGTGACGAGGTAGCCATCCATACTGTTACCAGATGGAGGATGTGTATTGACTACTGAAAGCTAAATCAAGCCACTAAGAAAGATCACTACCCTCTCCCCTTTATTGACCAAGTGTTAGAAAGACTTGCACATCATGAGTATTTATACTTTTTGGATGGTTATTCTATATTTTATCAAGTTCCTATTTTACCTGACGACCAGGAGAAGACTACCTTCACCTACATATATGTTACATATGCTTTTCGAAGGATGTCGTTCGGACTATGCAATGCTCCTGCAACATTCTAGCGCTGCATTATCTCAATGTTCTCTGACTTTCTGGAAGACATTGTAGAAGTCTTTATGGATGATTTTTCTATTTATGGAAAGGATTTTGATGCCTGCTTGAAAAACCTATTGTTAGTCCTACAACGTTGTGAGGAAAAGAACTTAGTTCTTAACTGGGAAAAATGTCATTTTATGGTACAAGAAAGCATAGTCCTTGGCCATAAGGTCTCCAAGAAAGGTATTGAAGTAGATGTAAGCAAGGTCAAGGCCATTGCTAGACTGCCCTCGCCAAAATCCGTGACAGGAGTACAAAGTTTTCTCGGTCACACGGGTTATTATAGAAGATTCATCAAAGATTTGTCAAAGATATCAAAACCTCTCTCGAACTTGCTGATAAAGTATGCATAATTTGATTTTACTGATGACTATTTGAAAGCTTTCCAGACTATGAACGAGGCCCTAGTAACCCCTCCTATTCTCCAAGCTCTATATTGGGAGCTCCCCTTTGAATTAATGTGCGATGCTAGTGACTACACTGTGGGGGCTGTCCTAGGGAAGACGAAGGATAAGAAACATCATGTCATTTGCTACGTAGTCGGACCTTAGATGAGGCACAAGTAAACTACACCACCACGAAGAAAGAGATGTTGGCGATCAATTTCACGTTTGACAAGTTCAGATCATATCTTATAGGGCCACAAGTAAAGGTCTATAGTGACCATGGAGCCATATGCTACCTGATGCAAAAGAAGGACACAAAGCCCAGACTGTTGAGATGGGCCCTGCTCCTATAAGAGTTAACCATGAGATAATTGATAAGAAAGGTAAAGAAAATGTAGTCGCAGACCATCCCTCAAGAATAGTCTATGATAAAGAAAACCAGTGTCCTGTTAACGACAACTATGTTGATGAAGCTTTTCTAATGGCTCAATCCGATGAGCCAACCCTACCATGGTTCACGGACATTTGTAATTACCTGGAATGTGGCTAGCTACCGCCAGACATCAAGTACAACTAGAAAAAGAAGCTCTCGTCTGATGTCAGGAACTACTATTGGGATGACCCTTTGCTATTCAAAAAATGCTCTGACAGTCTGTACAGAAGGTGTATACCAGAAGAGGAGGTCCCACTAATCTTGAGAGAATGCCACTCTTCACCCTATGGAGGGCATCATAGTGGGGACAGAACTATCACAAAAGTGCTTCAATCTAGATTTTACTGGCCTTCTCTATTCAAGGACGCTGCTGCTTATGTGAAGGTTTGCAAAGAGTGCCAATCAATTGGAAATATCGGGAAAAGGAATGAAATGCCTTTGTCAGACTGGGTAGAAGTTGAGATCTTTGACATCTAGGGAATAGACTACATGGGTCCCTTCCCCTCATCAAAGGGTTATCAGTACATTCTAGTAGCTGTGGACTATGTGTCAAAATGGGTAGAGGTTGTTGCTACCCAAACTTATGACTCTAAGTATGTGATTAAGCTATTCGAGAAAACTATTTTTCTATGCTTTGGAGTATCCCACACTGTGATAACCGATGGTAGATCATACTTTAGAGAAAAGCAGTTTGAGGTGCTACTGAAGAAGTACCAGGTCAAGCACAAGGTTGCTACACCCTACCACCCCTAGACCTCTGGGAAGGTGGAAGTATCAAATAGATAGATTAAGCAAATCTTAGAAAAGACTATCAGTTGCACATGAAAAGATTGGTCCATGAAGATGATGCTCTCTGGGCCTATAGAACTGCATACAAGACACCCATAGGTACGACACCTTACAGGTTAATCTTTGAAAAGCCCTTTCATTTACCCTTGGAGCTTGAGCACAAAGCCCTATGGGTGATTAAGTTTCTAAATATGGACCTGGATAAGGCAGGACAAAAGAGATATCTACAGCTGCAAGAGCTCGAGGAGCTAAGATTGCATGCTTATGAAAATGCAAAGATTTACAAACAAAGGACTAAGGTGTGGCATGATGCCCACCTAAGAAATAAGGATATTCGGGAAGGTGACAAAGTTCTTCTCTTGAATTCTAGCATTAGACTTTTCCCTGGGAAGCTCAGAACAAGATGGTCAGGCCCCTTCTCTATGGTAATGATTTATCCATCAGGAATGATGGAGATTCAAGGAGAAAAGACTGGGATCTTTAAGGTCAATGGCCACAAGTTGAAAAGATTCTATGAAGATGAAGCATTCGTGAGAAGGTCAGAAATAACACTGTAGGATGCTGAAGCAACAGCCAAAGGATCGAAGTAAAAAGAGTTTGAAGATGTCGAGCTGACGACAGAAACTACAACGCTCTTCGGGAGGCTGCCCAAATTTGTACTTTTTCCTAGCATAGGATGTTATTTCCCTTTCTACAGAAAAACATTATCATTGTAATAAGGCCCGAGTCAGTGCATGCACCACGTGCACAGACCCTCCCATTTTATGGGCCACCGACTTAGTTTTGTAAATCTTTGATGAGTAATACTGTCTTAGGCTGTAAGTCTTCCCTTTTGGCCGATGATGTTTTACCCATCAATGCTTTTCTTTAGTTTATATACCCTCACTTTGCTTTATTTTTTGGTGTGTCAGGCATGTATAGTAGATCGCCCTTTTTGACCCAACATCCCTTTTGTCTGGCCATATCGGCCATCTGCCTGTACTACCCATATCGAGCAACGAACCCCGCTACGCGTGATAAGGTGTCACCCGTGTTGGGCAGCAAAGCACTCATGTCACGCGACACGCCGAACTCACGCATCACGCGACATGGGCGGCACGAGGCTTGCTTAGGAAGCCAAATCGACCCTTTACGTGACAGGATTAGACTGATTTTTCTGTGTCTTGGGAATGATTTTCCTCCTCGCACGACACGTGCCCCCACTTTTACCCATTTTACCCCACTCAACATGGCTATATATAGTAACAGGGATTTAACCATGTCGAGCACCTGATTTCACCTTTTACCTACTCCCGTATCGTGCAAAGCTTGCATTTACTCCAGCTCTCGTGCCGGCCAACCTTTCACCCGATTGAGGTAGAACCTGATATGCATATCGCATGAGTTACAGGTACGCCCTATCGTGTCACGCAGCCCGTATTGGGCATGTTGTATCGCACATCTTTTGTTTTAGCGATGCCCTTATCAGGCATGAGGCTTTAGTTTTATGTATCGTTCAGAGCGTATCATACAAGGCCTCATGCCAGGTGATACACTTTGCACGTTACTCGTGTCGGGCAACACCCATTTGCTCTATGTCTAGTTTCCCCTATCGGGGTTTTCTAACCGTATCACACGATACACGTATCGTGCGACACACGCATCTGGACGATACCAATTATATCGGGCAAGAACCTTATTGTCCAGTTTTTTTATACAAAGGAGATTTAACTCGTGTCGACTGACACTCTATCGTATCGGATGACACTAGGATTGGGTAGCGCTTTCTTACGTGCCTGTGTTAGGAAGGACCTTTGTTCTTACCATGTTTTACTTATCACGCAAAAGGTTTTGCATTTTAACTGATTTGCAATCGTATGGGTTTCTGAACCCTTACCGAGCGATACGAGTATCGCGCGACACCCATATCAAGCACACGTATCGGGCAAGGTTTGTCTTGTAGCCCGATATCGGCCAGCGCTGACGGCCAGGTCCTGTCGGGAAATGAGACGTGTTTACCCTGCCCGATATTGACTCACTTGTGTCAGGATTCCCTTAGTTTTTGACCGATATTAGTTTTTCAAGCATCACCTACCTTGTATCGGGTGACGTGACTCTTTTGGTCTGCCGCCCAATATCGGGTAGTGTGACCCATTCAATAATCTCATTAATTACTATATTCTTGTTTGATAATTACAGAAATGGCCTGCACCAAGAAAACCGTCATCCAAGTAGATGAGAATGGCCAGAGGATCAACCTCGAGGCCACAGCTGAAGCCACCACAGCCGGGCAGAAGCGCCTGAACCCCGATGCAATGGGGCCATATGAGGCCGAGTAGCGGACCAGGAGAGAAGCCGCAGTAGCCCCAGCAATAGCGGTAGAACCCCTGGACCACTCCCTAGGATGGTTAGTGCCCCGGGATGCAGAGTATCAGTAACGATACACCGAGCTGGCAGCCAAGATCTACCAGCCAACTCGGTTCTGCCACCAACTTTCCTTCTACCAGCTCGGCATTTTCAGTAGGCTCGACAACGTTTTAGGAGCCGTTGGGCTGAAAAACATATGCTTCATCTTCTCCAGGTCGTACACTGAACTCACCAAAGAGTTCATGTCCTCACTCCGCTGGTGTAGAACAAGTCGGACGAAGTCAAAAAATTCAGCAGAGCAGATAGGCTATAGGGCAAGCTATACAACGTTGAGCATGACATTTCTGAGAAGTTGCTCAATTAAATCTTCTCCTCCACTGAAGCTGAGAAGGAGATGTTGAACAACAGTGCCAGGATTGGCGAAGGTGACGGTTTCAACCCGGTCGACCTCTGGAAGAAGTTGACTGACGAATCATCATACAAGCTAGGGAGTAAGGTGGCGGCTATCCACTCTTGTTTCTGGAGGATCATCCACAAGATAGTGGCATACCTCCTATTCAGCAAATATGAAACAAGCAACCTCTATACCGAAGAACTCCATCTCATGTGGTACGTGATGGAGGATAAGGTGATCAACGTGGGGCGCTTCCTGCTGAACCGACTCCACCCAATAAATGATGCCACCAAGGAGTACTGCATGGGAGGCATCACCAATCTGATCACGGCAGGGTTGGGATACGCAATGGAGCTGTGCAACCTGTAAAGAAAGCAAGGTGACAACAGGATTGATCTGAAGTTCTTGCAATGAGCCAACATAATCAAGAAGCAAGGTTGCCGCTACTTCTACAAATTTGTAAGAACTTGCACTCTGCTGCCCCTCCCGCTCTGCACCAACTACGATGCAGAGAAGCTGGTGTTCACGCCAGTGGAGGTTGAAGCCCTACCCAATCAGATGGTTGAGGCTGCTTGCACTACCAACATAACCTTCCAACAAGCAGCAGCAACCGTAAGGGTCGAGCCACCCACCACCCCCACGTAACCGGCGGCAGCCGCTGATAAAGCTGCCATTGCTGCTCCTATCCCAGTCGTGGCCGCCACAATGATGATAGTCACGGGTATAGAAGAAGTAATGATGATCGTGGAGTTCGTCGACACAATTGAGGCTGAGACAATGAAAATAGCCCCAGAGAAAGTTGTCGCAGAAGAGACATCCACAGCTCCTGAAGCTTCTATTGCGCCTTCAATGGCAGAAGTAGTGGTACAACCAGACGCCAAAAATGATGCATTTGCTGAGCTCCTCGAGACGGAGCTCAGGGCTGTGCAGCCCATGCCGATGCCACCACCAATGTCACCATTGGTTGTTGTAGAGGAGGTCATAGACAACCAAATGGTGGAACAACAACTATTGTAATGCCCGGGCCCACTGCCCAAAGCTCTAGTAGAGTTTCAGGAATGACGACTATCCCCACAAACCACCACTAGCCTTAACTGCACACTTTGTCCTCACTGACGCACAAGCTAGGATCAACTTCCCAATTGGTCACCCATCCTAGCACTACTCCAAGCTAAGCACGCTTAACTATGGAGTTCTTTAGAGATGGGCTCCCGAAAAAGGAGGTGCACCTTGGTTATATGGGTAGTCCAATCATTCCTTTTAAGATCATGTTATCCCATACCTTAAATCCTAGGATGTTACAACTGCCTTCCCCACACCCTTCTCCACCATTACAAGCAGGTGAGGCAAAGGCAACCACAAAGGTGCCAACGCCCCGCCCTGAAGCGACACCCTCACAGACAATTCAGATGGATTCAGACCTACTCGAAGATGCACATTCGTCAGGCCGAACTTTCTGCACGAGGGATGTCAGGAGGACGAGAGGAGGATCAGCTGCAACCCCTCTGTCACCAGGGTAGATCCTCGGTCAAGAATTTGACCACTTGCGGGATGTAACAAGCAACCACATTGTTACTTTTGCTTCCCTGACCCACAAGTTCACTGTTTTCCATGAGGGGCTTAGCGAGTAGGAGCGGCAACTGCAAACTCTAGTTCGCCTTCCTGACCAATTAGAGGCATTGAACAACATGATGCATCTAGTGCTCCAACGCCTCGATGCCATTGAGGAGAGGATGAACCGGAGGGACAACCACCCCCGCTCGAGACAGCCAAGGAGGTCCCCATCGCCTCCTAGATCTGGCTCTCAGCCATCTTCATCAGCGCCCTCTTCAGGAACATTGTCTTCTCCCTCCTCCAACGGGCCCTCCACAATGCCCGAGGGAGAAATGACGAACAAGACCACCGACAGGGCTCCAACATGACAGGAGAGTGCCCACGGCATCGACATGGAATCTCCCTCGCCCTCCCTAGATGACGTTGAAGATGTAGATATATCAATTGACATAGAGGAGGACTCTGCTAACGAATCAGAGGGAGACGGGGAGGACATCTACCATGCCAATCACAAACACCCCCTAGAGGAAGGAGCTCGACGACAGATGTGTTTTCTATGCCGTCAGAGATCTCCTCCTTCGAGATGGCAGACTTCGACTGAAGAGCCATCGGGTACCTGACGACCAAAGACCAGAAGTTGCTGAATAAGGTCCTGAGGTTGCATGAAGATGAAGAGGACATCGTCTGGAGCGACGATTATTTCTTCGTACAATGGGGAGTGTTGAGGAGCATGTTCTGCTCCCAGCCATCATCAGGAAGATCCTCTTCCAGGTCCTAGAGGGTGCAATGATAGAGAACTTAGGCACCAGGACAGGTCAGCAGCCAATCTACACCGCCACCCCAGCCTTGGCAAGAAGACTGATGAGAGGGGCATTCCACGCTATCCAGGTGGACAACATGCTCTAACACATTGAAGAACACAACCCAAACGTCATTTTGGCCCCCTACAAGCACCGAGGAAACTGGTTCCTGTGCGTGGCAGATCTCTGAAGCCATGATGTCCATCTCCTCAGCTGCTGCAATGAGGAGGTCCCACGCTCAAGACACACATTCGTGCACCCTGAAGACAAGAACCTCAGGCTTCTCCCGCTACTTCTTCTCCACACAATCAAATGAGGAGTGCAACATCACAACAACATTTGGAACTTCTTCACTCTTAGAGACTTCCCCGTTCAAGAAGAAGTGGGAAGCGGAAATAGTGCCTACATAGTCCTTCACACCATGGAGATGCTCCACGTCTTTGGATACATTAGGAAACTCCAAGGCCATAACTTCTATCAGCTAAGGAGCATCTATGTGTTGTTGCTGATCAAGGATAGATGTTATTTCCGAGACACGGGCATCCCAGAGAAGTTGTTGGAGAGTGATCAAGAAGACGAATCTTCCTCAACCAACAACCTTACAAGAGAAGAGGTCAAGATGGCCACAGACATATACAAGGCAGGCAAGCAGATGGACATTTTGCGAGAAGTATTCTCGAATGAAGACCCCTCTTCGCCTGATGTGTCATAAGAAATGATCAACAACTTCGACCGTTCTGTGTGTTCTACATTGACCCAAGAACAGGTCAAGGAAATTCTCATGAAGCTAGCTAATTCTACACCCGCAGACGTCATATATGAGGCAGAAAATGTCATAGTCCCAGTTGATGACCTTCAGGACTTAGTAAAGGCAAGAGGATGTTTAGCATTGTCAGTAGCAGCAGCCTACATCCAGGTTCTACAGAAGAAGTTTGAGCACATTTCTATCACCCATCCGATGGTGTTCAACGATATCTGCCTAGTTGATGAATCATGAGTGAAGTAAAAGTTTCTAGAAGAGATACAAAGCGGCATGACACGTATCATCTTCTTTCCCGTGTTGCACTACAATCACTGGACGCTCCTGACGGTGTACACTTGCCAACGAGCAGAAATCTTCTACAACAGCTCTGATAGCAACAAAGATCATCCGGTGCAGTGTACATCAACCGTGTTGACACCCCTCGAACGCTTAGCAAGAAAATACTACATCGAGGTGGCAATGTTGATCCAACCGTTTTTGGAGACAACAGAGAGTAAATGGCACAAGCTTCAATTCTGGCATAGTAGTCCATAGCAAATTCCACAATCAAATGACTGTGGCATCTACATGCTGGAATGGATCACTAGCTTGGGGATGCTACAACAAATGCTTGACAAGCTCCACCACATCGACTACCACAACAAACACGGAGAATATGTGTGGGAGCTTATATCTGATGGAGGCACGCTCACCAGCTAAACCCTCACTGACTTATCACTACCCTACCTTATCTATCTCACAACTCTGGGATAGAGTGTGGGGTAAGTTTGGGGGGGTACTATATATCAGTGAGGGAGGTACTAAAGATTCTTCCCTTTTGCCTTTCTTCTTTTCCTTAAACATACCCTGTGCACATATATATAAACATGCTTAATACAAAATAGTGAATATACAACTTCTTGCCTCTCTAAAATTGTACAAAGACACTCTATAGTAAATATCAGATACAACTTCTTCCAGACTATGCTCTTTGTGTCTAAGGCGGTGCATATTTCTGTTATTTTCTTTTCGAAAATGCAATCTCAAACGACAAAGGCTACAACCTTTCTACGCCAATTTTGAAAAATAATCTTATAACAGCTAAGAGATGTGAATGTGAAGGAAAAAGCTGCCTAAACATCAAACTCATCCTTTCCCAAAATCCCAAAAAGAGAGAAAAGCCTTATGAGAGAGAATAAAAGCATGAGAGTTGTGCCAGAAAAAATGAAAAAACACACTTGTCTCTCCAAAAGTACCCATCTTTAGGCATGCTAGATCTGGGGCAGTGGTATGTAGGATGTGAAATCACTGCTATAAAGCCAACTAGCTTGGACTGTAGGGACCACTTGCCCATTAACGGACCTGTACCTGGATGGACCAATGGAAAATAAGAAAAAAAAACCCCAAAACCCAACTCCTTACTCCCAAGCTGTTTAGTGTGAAAGCTAACTTTGAAATCATGCACTTAAGTCTCGTCGAAGCTGAAAAGAGAAATTTTGCTTAAAATAAGACAGGGAAAAATAAAGCTCGTTGCTCGTGGATATATGTCATTTTCCTTAAGACATCTCAGAACTCGCATAAACCCCTTGTCTGAGGACTATGCCTGGTATGAAGAGTATTGTAAATAAAGTATTAAGATATGTATGATTGATTGAGGACAATCAAAATGCTAAGTTTGGGGGAGTTGATAACACCCATTTTATGGCCATTTATATCCTACATTTCATTATCAAAACTTCCCTCTAAACTATTTTTCCTCTCAATTTTGTCTTGTTATTGCACAAAAATAACATGCACTATGCCCTTGACTCTGTTCCCATCTTTTGTACAAATTTTCCCTATTTTCCACCTAAAGTCCGCAAAAGGGTCGTCCCGGCCCATCTACAATGCACACCTGCATCGACCCTTCTACTGGTCACCCGACACACCCACTTACCCATCGCGATCGCTGCCCAATATGGTAGCAACCCGATATGACGTGTCGCGCAAGGATACCCCGACGAGTGGTACCTACATACCCGACAGAGATATTTTCCCACGACGACTAATCATCCCGACATGGGCGTGTCACGCTATACACATCACTCATCGGAAGAAGATACCCGCCATGGTAACCTGATACGTTCACAACCTGGCACACGATAGCCTTCCATACCGGGCGACACACATGTTTCAATCGTCTCCGAGGCCACGTAAATAGAGTCGATGAAGGACATGTGGCCCCACAAGAACCACAGCCTCTACCAATTGCTGCCTATAAATAGTAGCTACAAGACTTGGATGGGATGGGTCAGAACCTCATGAAAGCTAACTTTGGAAAGCATCTGGAGCTAGTGTGTCGGGTCCCAAGGTGTGTCGGGCAACACTAGGTGATTTCACCCCAACCCGAGAGGGATGGGAGTGGTTCACTTAGAACTCATCCTGGTAGCCGCAGCACTCCGATACGACCAAGAAGGTCACCCAGTGTGATGGGTTCCTAGATGGGCTTCAACCTGAGACAACTCGCCCCCTACACCCGATACAAGGAACCTGAGAACCTAAGTCATCTCTAACCTGACATGATATTGAACCCGATATGGACCAATCGTTAGGGTGTGTCACCCGACAAGGTGGGTGCCCAACACAGCCATATCAGGTGGGGAGCCCTGGTCGATACGCCTGGCCGTCACGACATGTCGCCCGACAAGGCATCTGCCTGACATGGGGATATCAGGCAGAGGTCCCGCTCGGTACCAGGTTAGCGACGCCTTGAGGGTCTGCTATTGTATATCAACCTCCCACTTCAAGGAGACCGATACCTATCTTCCCTTTTTGAAATTTACTTTCATTTATTACTCATTGTAACTGAACCCCTTTTTACACAATATCTATGCTTATAGAATCTGTGGAATTTAATACATGTTGTTATATGTTTGGTTCCCTTTTGTTGAATGATTTCTTATATAGCATTTGAGCTCTAGCTTGTATGTTTGGATCATGTTTTGACTGTCTATCAAATCATGTTTCCTATTTCAACTCCTTCAAGAGAAGGATGTTGTAACTCTAGAGCTTGGTCCAGTCCGGGAGTACGAGAGTACCCAGGGTCGGGTTTGCTTTAGTTTGCCTTCCCACTCCAACCTATGTTAATTACCTTTGACAGAGGGTGTTGGCATTTAGTTGGAGGTACCCTCCTTGAGAGAAGAGGGTGATGTATGTTTTCCGCTCCCGCTTGTTATTCCTAAGTTTTCTTCCTTTGTGGCTTGCCTTAGCAATAGTTTTAACTCCTCAGAAGTTGTTGCACAAAACTCCTAAAAACTGCTAAAACCCTAAAAACATCATCTTTCTTGTAACTCCAGTTGGAGATAGTCTTTTGGTTTATTTTTCTTTATGATGTTTCCTTGTTGCATCATATCTATCCTTTCTTGTCTGAATATACATACTCATATAAAAATTATCCCCATTCACTTGCTTTAAACGCTTCACTTGTATGTTTAGCTATCATCTTGTGATGTTTAATTGTTGATATCTCAAGAGATTAATATCGCTTTTATCCCGTGACATGGAATATCATGAATGCACGAGAGTGTCGGATTGCTAAATGCTTTAAACCATACATTTTTCTATGAGGTTTTTGAGTTGTCATCTCAAGAGAGAGGCCTCTTTCAAGCCTAGTCCTACCCTCATCTCGAGAGAGAGTGGAATAGGCGTCTTTATGGATTGCTTGTAATTTTGATATGAGTATGTAGGAGAGAGAGATAGTATGCTTGTTGGAGGGACGTTTTGGTTAGGTGAACCCCAATCTGAGTTTTCCCATATTCTCGTTATAGTTTGTTTTCTTTTGCTTCTTTGGTTTTATTGTTCTTGTTTTCAAGTTGTCGTTCCTTGGGGAACACCTTTTATAGAGTGTTGATTTCACATTCTGAGCACTACCAACCTTATCCCTGTGTTTGACCCTGATCGCTACATCAGACCCCGTTATCGTTGTGGGGGCCTGAGAGTCGGGTTATTTCTTTAAAATTTCGACTACTTGAATCCGCTCTTTTCAGACGCGTGATTTAGGTCGGTCAGGTACTGGTCCAGAATAAGTGGTACGTAGATAGCATAGAAATGACTAATTCCAGTCGTCCTCCCATTGAAAGGAGTCTCGCTTTCCAAGACTCTAACTTGTTTTTGATCTTATCTACAAGTGATTGGCACATACTCTTCGTCAGTCTCCCTATGAACAAGGGCAGTCCCTAATATCTAACTGTCAAGTTAGTAATGTTTATCCCTAAACTATTTGAGATAGAATCTTGAGCTGACGAGCTTAAAAATAATTGGATTTTTGATGGGTTCAGCTGGAGCCCTGAGTATCTCTTAAACTCTTGCAAGCAATTTAACAAGCCTTCGACATTTTTCTCATCTACCTTCGCAAATAGCAACAGGTCATCGACAAAGAGTAAATGGGAAATACAACATTCTCTAGCTTGAAGAGGTTGAATCCATCCAGCCTGCTCCTCTCTAGTCAGCACTGCAGTTAGCCCCTGCATTGCAATCACAAACAAGTAAGGTGCCAAAGGTTCCCCTTGGTGAATACTGTTGGATGCATGAATGATGGGACTGGGGTTTCCATTGACCAGGATCTAAAAAGAGGTAGAATTGAGGCATTCTAAGATCCATTGTAAGCAGAACAACAGGAAGCCCATGATCTCCATAATTTATAAAATATATGTTTAGTTGATGGAATCGTATGCTTTAGATAAGTCTGCCTTAATACACATTTTAGGCTTCGAGTTTGGCCACTTGAAATCACTAAGTAGTTTGTTTGACAATAAGATAGCATCAGCTATGTGCCTGCCCTTCACAAACGCGCACTAGTTGATTCTAATGATGTCAGGCATTATATCTCTTAACCTGTTTGCAAGAACTTTCAAAATAATCTTTGTAATAAAATTGCAAAGTGAAATAGGTCGCCACTCACCAATCTTGGATGGATGCTTCACTTTGGGAATGAGAGTTATGAACATTTTGTTCATTTCTCTTAGCATCCTTCCCTTCAAGAAAAAATCTTTTATTGCATGTATGATATCATCTCTCACTAATGACCATGTTTCTTTGAAGAAATGGGCATTGAAGCCATCAGGACCAGGCGATTTATCATTGTTTGACTTCATAACAACATCAGTAATTTTCCTGTCAGTAACTTCTCTGCATAGCAATTCTCTCTGATGTTCCTTGATCTTGGGCTCATTTATAAGTCTATAAGGTATTTTGTCATTTTTCTTGTTAAAAGTTTTCTCATAATGCTCAGTAAACAGTTTCAAATTTTGTTTCGCATCAGTCACACACTGATCTTCATGGTTGATAATTTTAATTTGATTCATGCTTCTCCTGGTCTTGAACGAGAGATAGAAAAATTTGGTTTTTCTATCTCCATTTTTTAGCCAAAAGACCCTTGACTTCTGCCTTAGCATTGCCTCCTTTGAATCTCTGGCCATACAAACTTTATCTACTTTCTCAACTGCCATCTCCAATAAGAGTTGATCATTAGGATTTAGATCTAACTTAATGCGGGCTTGCAGGGCCTCCTCCTCTAGTATTTTTAAATTTTATACAAGATCACCATTCTTTTCCCAGTTCCACCTTTGAAGAGAAGCTTTAACAATTTTCAATTTTTGTGAAACACAGAACATGGGACACCCTGAAACAGGTTTTCTCCAAGCTTGTGTAACTACTTCTTCAAAGCCAGGCATAGACATCCAATAACTAAAGAATCTGAAAGGATAATGATTCTTTTTCTGATCCTCATTAAGATGTACAAGTTGCATTCAATGATCACTATTGATAGTAGTCCTGATCTCCAGCCAGTTCTTAGAATATTCATTCAAAAACTCAATATTCCCAAAGGATCTATCAATCTTACTCCTTGTATTATTGCTTCCCAGTTGTTGATTGTTCCAGGTGTAATAAGGCCCCTTGGCCTATAGTTCCACAAGCCCAGCTAAAGATATAGCATCATTAAATTCAACCTTTGACCTTTGAGATGGGGCAGACCTTCCATTTCTTTCAGTTGCACATCTTATGGCATTAAAATCTCCAAGGACTAGCCAAGGGTTCTTAACACTTTTTCTTATATCCACCAAGTCCTTCCACATAGTTGTTCATTTAGCATCTTCATTTTTAGCATATAGGACAGTGATATCCAGCATACAATTGTCATATGACAAGCGTAAATGGAGCAGTTGTTTAGATTGATAAATATCAGTGAAGAAGTAGTTTGGAGTTTCCTACAGAGCTAGAATCCTCACCTTTCTACATGCTATAGAATTGTCCAGCCATTTAGAGTTTGGCCATATATTTTGTGTTGCTCTATGTATCTTCTTCCTTTTCATTTTAGTTTTGACAAGAAAAGAAATATATGCCCCTATCTTTTGAATCTCAGACCTAACAACATCCTGCTTTCCCTGAGCATAAAGACCATGGATGTTCCAAGCTAAGATTAAGGGGGGTTCCATCATCGACGGTGTGAGGTTTGCCTTCTACTAGCCTGGTTCCCTTTGTTTGTCTTAGGGTCACCATTGTCATCCTCTAAGTTTTGGAATTTGTTACTCAAAAACTATCCAACATTGGTGCTACTCCGAGCATTCCTCCTGTTTGGGGAGATAGTCTGTCTAGGTCTTTGGAAGTCGTCTGAGTCATTTTGGTGAACATCTTCTATGTAAGAACTAGGTGACATTGACCTGGCACTCTCTGCCTCTACAGCTGTTGTGTTTCTATTCTCGACTTCTATAGGAGTCTTTGGTCTTTCTTCAACAGCCTTCTCCGAATTAGTTTTCTCTGCAACTGGCTCAGCCGCATGGTTTGTGACAACTACTGCTTCATGCTCTATGGATAGTCGACTGTCGTGCCCAAATGTTCCGTAGTGTGGGCATCTATCTGATATCCATTCATACTCAATATGAACTGTATATTGCTCCCCTTTATCAGTTCTTAATTTCACTTGCTTGGGAAAGGACGAATAAGCATTCACCAAGACATTCACCCTAGCATACACCATCCTTCACTTGGCCTTTGTTTGATGGTCTGGGCATTGTGGCTTGCCTAAGTACATCGCAATGCAGGAAATCATCCATTCATTCCATAACTCAAGAGGGAGATTAAGGATTTTCAGCCAAACTGGAACTGCAGTGAGCCTCTCTTGCTCAAGAGGCTCACCTTTTTCCAACTTCTTGATGATCATAGACATACCATTAATGTTACAACCCCAAATTTTGGGTTCATTTGGAGAGAAATGTAATTTCTCATATTGAAGATATTTGAACAAATAATGATAAATTTGTTTTGAATAAATGGATTTCATTTACAATAGCCTTGATAATTGTTTTGTGGGCTTTATTGGCTATTGGGCCCAATAACAAAGAAAGGACAAAAGAAACTCTATTATTGAGTAAATAAGAAAATAGAGGAAAGAAAAATGTGGAAACCTCTAGAAGGAAAATCCAAAGAGGGATTTCATGCCTCTTGGGTTCCTTGAGTTCCAAGGAGTCCAAAGTTGCATAGAGAATGCAAAAAAGAAAAGAAAAGATCAATTAAATATTTCTTTATTGAGAAAGAAATAGAAAACAATGATAAAATGTAGAAAATAAGTGGAAAGATGTATAATGGAGTTATCCTTGGTGGATTTTCGTATCTAAAGGATTCCTAATATTAAAAGGGATGTCAATGAGTAAAATAAAAAGAGAGATAAAAAGAAATCCTCAAAAAGAGATATGTTAATGAAAGGATAAGGAGAATATGAGAAATGGACATTTAAAAGAATATAAAGGCAGATAGGTATTACCCAATATAGGAATCCGTGCCTTTAGGATTCCTTGAGGTCCGAGGAAGCCAAAATAACAAGATAATGGCAAAGGGAAAAGAAATAACAATTAATTTTGAATAAATTAATGAATAACTTGGGAGAGAAGGAAGCCTTCTCATTCATTGCAATTTGTTTCCCAAATTTCGTACAAAGCTAGATAATGCCAAGACAAACCTTCCCTTAAAATTTGAGTTAAAAAGGAGGAAGGATTTGGGAGATACGAATTTTTCAAGTTATCTCCAAGTTTGGGAATTATTCTGAATTTTAGGAAAATGTATTTCATTTGGATGAACGCGAGCGATGAGATCCGTTGGATCAAGATCCAATGCTACACGCTTATCGTCTAGTTCCACACGGACTGGGACTTTGCTGGTTACAGGACGAAATTTCCCATCCTGACATCTCGCGATCCAGTGGATATACCAACATGTCGATAGTCCCTTTGGACTTGGGAGAAGAAAACGTAGGGAATCATCCCTGGTTTGACTAAGATTGGTCGTCGTTTTGGCAAACACCCAAATATCGCAAGCCTACGTCCACCCTATATATAGGGGAGGATGCGCGAGGGCACCAGCACCTCTTCTCTCTAGCCCGACCTCTACGGAAGGAAGCAAGGAACATTTTCGTGCGTTCAATTGGTTCTTTCATCTTGACCTCCACCCTCGTCGCCACATCAAACCTCACCGGAGTCCGGCGAGTAGGGGGTGACCTTGTTGAGGCTCGGATGGGCAATTGGAGACGTCATCGACTTCGACGAAGGGAGGCAGAGCTCCCTGACATATCGGAATGGGCAAAGGAGGACGAGAGCCCAGAGTCAACGGTCGAGTTGTCCACATGGTTGTTGTACCTCGACGCGAGGAAGAAGAAGAAGACTCATGGTCTATTACCAAAGTGCCCCTCACCTCCTTTAGTCGCGATGAGGTTAGATTGGTCTTTCTTTTATTTTGATCACAAACAAAGGCACGCACATCCACGGCCGTTGGATCCTCAGTCGACCCACGGACCATGGATTGGGCGATCATGGATATTCTAAAAATAGCAAGTAAATCTATATAAAAGAGTTTTCTTAAAATAATCATATCTTGAGATAGAAAACTCAGATGAGGAACATTAATACATGAAAAATGATTAGAAAAATATGAGGGATACATTAAAAATGGTTTGGACACCTAAATCTGTATATTTTTGCAAAAGTGCATATTTTGATGGAAAAAGTGTTAATTTGTAATTAGAAAACCCTAATTGTTAATCAAAGATAGATTTAATATTGCAAATGAGTTATTCGAGCATTATTAACTTGATTAATGAATACGATGGCTTTAACCTGTTTTGATAATGAAATTGCATGGTTTTTAACCTAATAGGTTGATTAATATGTTTAGAAACCCTAAATTAGAGAAAAAGAAAAGTAATTATAATATAGAATTAGGGTTATGTGTTTGAAAAAGGGTAACCTTAATAACTTTCATGAAGGATAGATGAGACAATTAGGGTTTAAAAAGAGTAAAGGGAAGTAAAACCCTAATTGCAAAGTAAACCCTAAAAAGAGGCTGAAACCCTAAAAAGGAATAGAAACCATAAGTAGCAAGATGGTTTGGATAATATTTAATAAAAAGGAATTGGATGTATATTTCAGGATTTAACTGTGTACTTGCTTGATTCTGGATTACTTGCTTGTTTGGACTATTCTTCCATTTGATTCTGCCTAACAGGTATGTGGTTACACTTATGAATATCTCGAATTAGTTTTTGAGGTTTTCTGAAGTTTTCCTCGATGACTTGAATTAAACTGTCAGGTGAATTTAATTCATGCAAACTGTAATGTGGATATGACTATCACTTAAGATATGTGCCTACTAGCTCAAATCTCGGTCCCCTCTATGGCTTAATAGTTTGAACTAGTACATGGCTACCTATGGGGTAGGTCCATCAGGTCATTGGATGACTTAGTACATGGCTACCAATGGGGTAGGTCCATCAAGTCACATTGAGTTAGATATTGGGCTACCTTCAGGTAGTGCCATGCGACTCTATTACCCTATGTATTGGCTACCTGTAAGGTAGGACCATGGGGGTAAGAATCTACCTAAAAGAGAGGTAGCATACAAGTCCACTGTAGGGATGGCATAGAGTTAGGGGATAGGTAAGGATTGAGTAGTATTGCTTAAGACGTAATCTTGGTTGTTCAATGATAATTGGCTGATTACATTGTTATCATAGTTGCACGATCATTGTTTCCCCCACATACCAGCTTCTTGTTGATCGATGTTTTGTTTGTCGGTGTTTTAGGTACAAATGAAAAGAACAAATAGTAAAGTGACATATGTGGAATTAAATGAGAATTAATGTGCACAGGAGGATTAGTTGGATTAGATTCTTCATGGATACAAGTTTAAAAATCCCAGTTTTTAAAAGGTATGCAAAGTTTTATTTTATACCAATTTTCAGTTTAGTTGGTAAATTTATTAATTGTTATTGATTATTTATCGAACCTTTGATCCGGGTTATTGGTTAACGGTTCTGGCCTTTCGGTATCCCTTAATTAGGGGTTACTGAGAGGTGGGGTTGTTACAATTGGTATCAGAGCATAGGTTCCTCACTTAATCTTTAATCATTATTAAATTTTACAAATTTCATAGAACTGAGGGAGTTATTAGAGGATTGTCCGAAAGACTGAGGTGTCTAGAAAAGGATCATGTCTGGGGGCTGGAAATATTTTCCTCCACACCGCTAGTCAGAATACGAGGACTCCCAGATTGTGTGACTGCCTGGCCAATGTCTTAGGATAAAACTCGAAATACAATACCTTTAGGACTCTCTAATCTTGTTCATCCCTTATCAACTCAAATTTTGTTAAGGACCTTAAGGATTAGGGTTTTCTCTCTTTTCCTCACCCTCTTGAGGTATGGGTAAGGTTGACAAGGTTTAAGGAATCCTCCACCAAATTAATGAGAAGCATTGATGTGGGATTTTATCGCACTAACAAACTCACACGAGGTTGAAATCCTCGAGCTTTTACCAAAACCAAAGTGCAATAATACCACCCGCAAGCAGACGAGCCTTATTGCAGTATAGTTAAGGATCAAACCCAAAGGACAACATTTTTAAGAATCTTTGTCAATCGAACCTAGCTCGAGTAAAACTAATATTTAAAAAGGTTGGTTGATTTGAGGTTAACTAAAATAATTGCAAGAAAGTAAAAGATGAATTAAAGTTGGATATAGGTTAAATGATATGGAATCACTGGGATGGTATTGGATTTCACCACCACTACGCACGCAAACACATTCGATCGTAAACAATCCAGGCAAGATAAAATGATCCAAATGGAGTTGTTGCAGAACCCCCATACGGGTGTTAGGTTTGCGTAAGCATCACCTTAGGCATCAGATGTCTTGTTGCCAACCAGATCACTCACTTACAACTCCGAAGATACAAAAATTCGACGAAGGTTGTAGGCCCCCTATATAGGCATTAGGCACACAGAAGCATCACCGAAGGTTAGATGGCTCTTCCCCTTGCGGATCATACACTTACGACCTCGAAGAAATGCCATTCTATTTCTAGTTTGGGAGTCAACTGCATTAATCGATAAGCAAGTAGGTGATAGATCTACAAACTAATATCAACGATAAACAAAGATGATACAAAATCCAACTAAGGTTGTGGTCCTCCCTGAGGGATGTTTAGACCACAGAAGCGTCACTGTGGGTTAGATGTCTCATCCCCTCATAGATCATACACTTATGACCTCAAGGAATTTTATCAAAAGTTCTCATCAAAGAGTCGAACTTTATAAACCGCCATTGTATCCCACATATAGAAGATTTCGCAATATAGGAGAGAACAAGATGAAAGCAAGTAGATAATAACCTACGAACGTACCAATTAACAATGAAATGGAAAGTTATATACATTGCCATGGAAAGTTTAAC
Organism: Alisma plantago-aquatica; assembly: GCA_963693085.1. Lineage (NCBI taxonomy): Eukaryota > Viridiplantae > Streptophyta > Magnoliopsida > Alismatales > Alismataceae > Alisma > Alisma plantago-aquatica. The sequence continues at coordinate 143,804,784 of OY856410.1, read as the reverse complement.
AAAAGTACATGATTGCATGGGTAGCGGGGCTAGTCCCTGCACCCCAACAAAAAGGTACTACTTGCTCATGATGCGAGAAACAAGAAGAATGAGAAAGAGAGAGAAATCCACCATGAACTCAGTACAGAAGGTAGTCGTAGCTCGGTGAAGAAGATACGGCCTTCTACATCATGTCGGAGCAGATCTGGATGTGAATGGGAGTCTCCAAGATAGACTGAACAGTCTCCCTCACTCCGTCTTCCTTCTCTCTTCAGCCTCCTTGGTTGCAACACGGGAAGTAGGTGGAATGAAACTGGCACTAGATTTGGATCAGACCTATGTACAGGCAGCCTGTCGGTGTCCCGGAACTGATGCCCAAATGAGGACCTTTGGGGTTCTATTAATAGGCATAGGACTGGCCCCAAATGGTTTAGAAGTCAATCCAACTCAAACGGTTTAGGAGATATTTTTTCTCAAATGGTCTGTGAACTGTTAATGGCCAAACGGTTTTGTCTTCCTTCGGTTTGGAAATCGAATGGGATCAAACAATTTCACATACCGTTTTCCTGTCAAACAGTTTTGAGCAAAGTTGGGCAAACAGTTTGTAAACCATTTGCTATCAAACGGTTTGGAAACCATTAATAAGAAAACGGTTGTTGCTTCAGTCAACACTCCAGCTACTCAAACAGTCTTGGAATTTGGCTCTCATGGTTTGAGTTTCTGAAGGGGGCCAAACGGTCTTCACATACCGTTTGCTCGTCAAACGGTTTTGGCCAGACCCTCCTCTGAACGCTCGGTCTTGGATTTGTGAGTCCAAACAGTCTGTGGTGCCTTTCCCAAGCAGTCTTGAGGTGCCCTTCTCCATTTGGTCTTGGCAGAACTGAGTAGACCATTTTCTCAGTCACGATCCCAGATCGATTAGTTCCTTTCCACGGGAGACAAAGGCCTTAGTGTAAACATCAGGTCTAGGCGGTGTTGGCGTTGGCGGAGGCGTGGTGGCTGAAAGGTGGATTGAAAAGAAAGATGCTCGATGGAGGTGGTAGTGCTGTTGCGGTTGTCATCCTGTTCGGAGGTAGAAGACGACGCACCACGACCGTGTTGTAGCACCACGGTCATTTTGAACCATCATGTCCGTGGTTAAGACTTGGCTTCGAGGTCTTGAATTCATGTACTGCTCTATCCCTTGCGGCTTTGTTATGCCTCCAATTGATGTCTGCTGGTCAAACGGTCTTGAGACCGAATCGGCTCAAACGGTCTTGAGACCGAATGGGCTCAAACACTCTTGAGACCGAATGGGCTCAATCGGCTTGGTAGATCGATTGGTCAGAACCAAGGGTGAAGGAAGGTAGATTCTAGCTGATTGTTCAGCTTTATCAAGACCTGCATAAAATCAACATAATTTTCAGTTAAAATCATGATAATTGGATCAATTAAGTAATTTTGTATATTATAATGTGTTTTGATATTTAATGAGTGAAATTAAATGTGTTGAGATGAATTTGTTCAAAAATGATAATTGAATTCCCTGGTGAATATGCATTCATCAAAACACCCCGAACTTAAACGTTGCTCGTCCTCGAGTAACAAAAAATCTGAAACAGTTGCCAAATGAATACTTTTGACTCATGTGATTGCTTCATCTTTATATCATGATTGTTTTCTTTCTGCTCAGAATCACTCAACATCTCAACTTCCTGAGATCACTGAACACATCTTACTATATCTTCGTTCCTGAGTTCATTTTCCAATATCACTTCCTCCTCACTTTTTCCAACAACAAGCATGTCAAAGAGTTTTGTAAGAGTCCAGAGACGCCCGTGGAACAACAAGTGTGCATTTGATCTGACACTGGTGTTTTTAAGGATAAGGTGGGCAATCATTGTGCCATTAGGTAGAAAAGGGAGTGAAAGGTGGTATGAAAGGAATAAGTAAATCTCTCCTCTATTCGACTCGAGATTTTTATTTTATGAAGTGAAATTTCATTCATTGCATTTTTTTTTGCAAATCTCTTTTCTATTCGACTCGAGATTGCATTTCTTTTTGTGTGCGCTTTGGCATCTTTTTGTTTGCAAATCTCTCCTCTATTCAACTCAAGATTGCAATTTTGGTGGTACGTCCCTATTTATCTATTAGGCGTATGGAAGAAGTGAATATAGAGGAAGTGGCGTGCCACCTAGAACTTAGGGTTTGGCACCAATTTGGCTATTTTTGTTTCTTTTTTATGGATGGAGAGGTACGAAGATGATAGAAGTGTAGAAGAGAGTTCAAATCAGAATGCAACTTGATTTACAATTCAGTGCACCGGGTTGTTCTCTTTATCGTACTCTGCTCAAATATTGACTTGATGAGGATCTGGTTGAGATTCCATGTTATTGTTCCACTAGTCAGTTAGGAAGCACGATGTGTTTGATCCCTATCAGTCAGACACTTATCAATTTTGCAAAAGTATCATGATGTTAGGAATCATAAGCTTCACAAGATGATTTCAATCAAGAGGCTTTGTTTCAAAAAGTGGTCCTTTTGAGGATTCACTTCGAATAAGGAGGATATAATGATTTAAAATGCATAGCAGGTTAGAGAGTGGCTTTAAATGAAAAAGGAAGCATCCGAAATTCATCAAGTATCTGTTCAAATTCTTTGAAAGCTTTAAAACTTTACAATTTTGAAAATCTATTTGAAAATTTTGAAAATTTTGAAAATGTTTGTCAAAAATGCAGCGATGAAAATCTAAGACTGATTTAAATGGGTGAAGGTGGAAAGTACGATACATACCACCCACCCTCCACCCCGAACTTAGAGATTTGCTCATCCTGAGCAAACCCTAAATCCAAGATGGAGGGGAAAATTTGTGCCAGATTTGACCACCAGATGTGGTAGTGTTCTAGTCAGCGTGCATCCTCTTATCTAAAAATCTAAAGAAAGATCAATCAGAACTCAAGATAGCATCTCGTGATGTGAATTTTATTTAATGAAAAATTAACTAGAAGGTAAAAGCAAGATCGAAAAAACATTCTAATTTGAAAAGAAAAGTAAAACAGATTTATTGATCGGGTTGCCTCCTGACAAGCGTCTTTGTTTTATGTCGATGGCTCGACTGGATCCTTCAGCTTTATGGTGGATGCTTTAGGTTGATGAGTTCCAGCATTGATTCAATGCCTATGTCAGTAGAGGTGAAATATCTCTTTAAACGGCGACCATTTTCCATAAATTCGCCTGACTTTTCACTCCATAAAGAGAAAGCACCATGTGGAGAGATGCTTTATATGATGTAAGGTCCAGACCAGCGAGAACAGAGTTTTCCTGGGAATAACTTGTCTTGAGTTGAATAGAATAACTTGATCTCCTGCTTGTATGTCTTTTCTTTTTAGATGTCCATCGTGCCAAAGTTTTGTGCATTCTTTGTAGATTTGTGCATTCTCATAGGCTATCATCCTGAGTTCTTCCAGCTCTTGGAGTTGCAGAATCTTGGCTTGGCATGCTTCTTTCATATCAAAGCTCAGTTGTTTAATTGCCCACCATGCCTTGTGTTCCAGTTCGACTGGAAGGTGGCAAGCATTTCCATATATTAGTCAAAAAGGTGTAGTCCTGAGGGGAGTTTTATAAGCAGTACGATAGGCCTATAATGCGTCATTGATTTTCACCGACCAATCTTTCCGATTGTGGCCTACTATCTTTTCTAAGATACTCTTGAGTTTATGATTAGAAACCTCCACATGTCCACTTGTCTATGGGTAGTAAGGTGAGGCTACCTTGTGAGTAACGCCATACTTTCTTAGCAATGCTTCAAAGCTTCTTTCAAGAAAATGGGAGCCTCCGTCAGATATCACCGTGCGAGGGACACCAAAATGGGGAAAAATAATATCCTTGAATAATTTGATGACATGTTTGAAATCACTAGTGACGGTTGGTATGGCTTCAACCCATTTTGAGATGTAGTCCACCGCCACTAGGATGTATGAAATCCATGAGAAGATGGGAATGGACCCATGTAGTCCACCCCCCATACATCGAATATCTCTACTTCTTACCATAGATTCAGCGGCCTCTCATCTCTCTTTGTTATATCGCCTGATCTTTGACATTTGTCACATGATAGGACAAGGTCATAGGAATCCTTGGATATGGTTGGCCAGAAGAATTCACATTGCAAAACTTTCAAAGAAGTCTTTTTAGAGCTCATATGTCCTCCCACTGGTCTTGAGTGACATTGTTCCAAAATACGTTGAGCTTCTTTTTCGGCGATACATCGTCTATACAGACCATCAACACATAGTTTAAAAAGATATGGCTCATCCGGGTGATATTGCTTTACATCAGGCATGAACTTCTTCAGTGCATTCCTAGTGCATAGAGGATGGATAACCCCAACAGCAAGGTAGTTCACAAAATCTAAGTACCATAGTATAACTTCTAAAATCTTCATTAGTTGATCATCCAGAAGGGAATCGTTAATCTGAATCTTCTCAGTATCCAGAGTGTGGATGTGACTAAGGTGGTCTACTACAACATTCTCTGTACCCTTTTTATCTCTTATCTCTAAATCAAATTCTTGTAATAGCAGGATTCATCTAATCAACTTGGGTTTTGCATCTTTTTTTGCCAGAAGGTAACGAATGGAAGTGTGGTCTGTGTAGACAATGACCTTCGAACCAATTAGGTAGGATCTGAACTTGTCAAAGGCATACACGACTGCTAGAAGTGCTTTCTTTGTAGTTGAATAATTCCTCTGAGATTCATCGAGAGTTTTTGATGCGTAATAGATCACATAGTGTTTCTTCTCTATATATTGCCCTAAAACATCACCCACAGTATAGTCACTGGCGTCGCACATAATTTCAAAAGGGTGGTCCCAGTCAGGAGCTCTAATGATGGGGGTGGTTGTAAGGGCCTGTTTCAGTGTGTTGAAGCTTTTGACACATTCTTCGTTGAAGTTGAAATTAGTATCCTTTAGTAATAGATTCATCATTGGCTTCGTTATCTTGGAAAAGTCCTTTATGAATCTTCTGTAGAATCATGCATGACCTAGGAAAGCACAGACTTCTTTTACATTTGTTGGGATAGCCAGTTTAGAAATCACTTCAATCTTGGCTTTATCTACTTCAATTCCTCTATTGCTGACCCTATGGCTGAAAACAATGCCTTCCTTTACCATAAAGTGGCACTTTTCCCAATTCAACACAAGATGTGCTTCTTCACAACGTTTGAGGACTAGAGAGAGGTGATTTAGACATGAATCGAATGAATCTCCATATATAGAAAAACCATCGATGAAAACCTCCATAATTGTTTCAGTAAGACCAGTGAATATGGCAGCCATGCAACATTGGAAAGTTGCGGGTGCATTACAGAGACCAAATGGCATTCTTTTAAATGTGTATGTTCTGAATGGGAAGGTAAAGGTTGTTTTCTCTTGGTCATCTAGATGTATGGGTATTTGATAGAATCCAGAGTAACCGTCAAGATAACAGAAATATTCATGGTGAGCCAACCTTTCTATGACTTGATCAAGGAAAGGCATTGGAAAATGATCTTTTCGAGTTGTCGTGTTTAATTTTCTATAATCTATGCACATCCTCCACCATGTGACTGTTCGAGTGGGGATGAGTTCATTATTTTCATTCCATATAACAGTTTTTCCACCTTTCTTCGGGACTACATGCACTGGACTCACCCATGGCGAATCTGAGATCGGATAGATTATTCCAGCTGTGAGCTGTTTAATAACCTTGCGACGGACCACTTCCTTCATATTTGGATTCAATTTCCATTGATGCTCAATAGTAGGCTTGTTATCTTCCATCATAGGGATCTTGTGCATACACAGTGCTTGACTAACCCCAGTTAGGTCATTCATTTGGTAGCCGATCACTTTCTTCCTTTCCTTCAATTCTTTTTGGAGTTTATCTTCTTGTTCGGTTGTAAGATCGGAATTTTTTATTACAGGATAAACCTTGAGATCATCCAAAAACACATACTTTAGTCCCTCGGGTAGGGGCTTCATTTTGGGAGCCTCTAGCTTTTCGCATGTTTCTTCTGTAGTTTCCATAGCTTTGAGTTCTTCACTAGTGGCTTCAACATCATCTTTAGCAGAGTCGAGGGATTCAATGCAATCCTTTACTTGTTTATTAATTGGTTCATCAACTGATGGGTTCGTTAGAGAAACTTCTAAAGGATCATCTGATTCATGATGTTCTTGAGTCAGAAGTGGCATTTGCTCAATGAAGTCAATTAGATAGACTTCATCTTGCATACTTGGTCTTCTCATACTTTCAAAAACTTTAAATTTGAGAGTTTCTTTGCCTAATCTGAGCAGTAAGGTACCAGCTTCAACATCAATTAGGGCTCTTGCAGTGGCAAGGAATGGACGACCAAAGATGAGAGGATATCTGGCGTCTTCCTTTATATCCATAATGACAAAGTCGCATGGAACATATGTGTCCTTGCCTACCTTGACCGGGACATCTTTGAGGATCCCTAACGGACGTTTTATCGAATTGTCTGCAAGCTGTATAGTCATGCCAGTAGGAAGAAATTTTGTGAACCCTAGTCTGTTGCACAGGCTAAGTGGCATAATAGAGATGCTTACACCGAGATCTGCCAAACCTTTCTTGCATGATGAGTCGCCAATGTGACATGAAATTCCAAAGGATCCCGGGTCTTTTTGTTTCTTGGGCATCTTTCTCACTATGATATCAGATGTAGTTGTCACCAGTTTTACTATCTCATACTCTTCAGTTATATACTTCCTGGTGAGGAGTGACTTTAAGTACTTTGTCCATGCTGGTATCTTGGCCAGAGCATCCAAAAAGGGTATATCAACATGAAGTTCCTTCATAACTTCTTTAAACTTATTGAATCTGGTATCAAGCTTTGTTTACCTTAGATGAGCTGGAAAAGGTATAAGAGGTTTGTACACAGGGATATCAGGTTTTGGAGTCTCAGTTTTTTCCTCTTCTTGAAAAGACTTCTCAAAATTTCCTTTTTCTAACTTATCATCTTTTGATTGAGTTTCTTGTGTTGTTGAGTCTTGGGAAATCACAGGTTCATCCTCGTCTGTAATAACCATAGGTGTCTTTTCAGGGGGATCCGAATAGTCTTTCGCTAACCTAGTGGTGACTTCCTTCAACTGTTCAGGATGCTTAGGATTGTTCTTGAGTTGGCCAGCAAAGACTCTAGCATGTGGCTTTATGCTAGTTGCGAGTTGAGCTAGTTGAGATTCAATAGCCTTCTGCTGAGCTTGTTGGTTAGCTATCATGGTTTGCTGAGTTTGCAACATCTTTTCAATGGCTAATAGCTTGTCATCAGGAGAAACTGGACCTGCTTGTTGTCCTTGATGTTAATTAAGATTCTGGTACTGAGAGTTATTTTGGTAATTGTTGTAGTTCCTATTCTGAAAGTTCCCCTTGAAATTTCCTTGATTCCCAAAATTCTAATGTTGATTATACAGGAATCCTGGTGGACCTCATGGTTGATTGTTTGAACCAAATTGATGCGAGTTTACTGCTCCATAAGGGTTTCCATATTGAAAATTGGGATGATTCCTATTCTGATTCAGATTGTAATAACTTTGGCTAGGAATGGTGTTGATAGCATTAAGATTTTCCATCTGACCACTATCTCCTTGGCCACATACATTGCTCAGAACAACATCATAGAGAACATTGCATGATAAAGTGGAATGATCGGTGCTCTTACATGCTTCACAGAATAGGGAAGAGGACTTTATCTGTTATGGTTGTTGAAGGGGTGGACGCCCTCTTCCAATTGCAACAAGTGAGGATTCAATATGGTCTTGATTGGCAACTAAGAGTTTTAGGGTTTCAGCGATAGATTTGTACTCAGATGTCACTTTATCCATAGCCACTTTCAACACTCCTTTACCTACAGACCTACCCCAATTTGCTTGGTTTTCAGCTCCAAGGGTGACAACCCTCAATGCGCTATCATAGCTTTGACGCATGAAGTTTCCTCCATATGAGGAATCTAGAAATCTCTTAATATCATCATCCACACCCCTATAGAAAATCTCAATGAGTTGGTTCTTGGGAATTCTGTGGTGTGGACATTTGCATAGAAGCTCTTTGTATCTATCCCAAGCTTTAGCAAGGGTTTCTCTAGGGACTTGAGTGAAATGTTTTACTCGCCCTCTGATTTTGTAGGTAAGAGATGGAGGGTAGAATTTTTCTAGAAACACATTTTGGAGTTGTTCCCAGGTGGTGATGGGTATTTCACTTTGCAACGAATTGTACCAACTTATGGCTCTGTCATCAAGGGAGTACATGAAGAGACGGAGTCAAATGGCATCATATGTGACTCCATTTTGTTTCTTCATGGCACATAGATCAATAAATCTCAGAAGATGTTATTGGCTATCTTCTCCTTGTTTTCTATAGAAAGGGTTATTCTGAAGCAGGGTGATCCAATGTGCTCTTATCTCGAAATTAGGAGTGTTGATGGAAGGAGTTTATACTGGATGATGAATATTCACAGCTTTCAGGATTGAGAATTCTCTAAGATCCTTTTGTAGTTTAGCTGCTTGTGCTGCTAGGATTTCCTGTTGAACTACAACCCTGGCTTCCTGCATGAGCCTCTCTCTCTATGCATTGATGGCTTGATCCACCCTTTGGGCTACTTCCTCTTCCTGATCCATCCTTGCTTTACTTTCTTAGATTTGACGATGAAAAGTTTTGTCTATCTCAGGATCAAATCTCGCTGTTAGTCTGGGGTTGTCCGAACGGTGCATGCACTATGCCTTGGATTGTACCTGAATTAGAAAGATTTCGAAATTGAGAACCACGGAGTAAGTAGATGATTGATTATGTCAAAATAAAAAGCAAAATCCTAAATTACTCTTAAAAGAACTAGATTTGACTAACTGATTTCGTTGTCCCCGACAACGGCGCCAGAATTTGATGTGGGATTTTATCACACTAACAAACTCACTCGAGGTTCAAATCCTCAAGCTTTTACCAAAACCAAAGTGCAATAATACCACCCGCAAGAAGACGAGTCTTATCACAGTATAGTTAAGGATCGAACCCAAAGGAAAACGTTTTTAAGAATCTTTGTCAGTCGAACCTAGCTCGAGTAAAACTAATATTTAAAACGGTTGGTTGATTTGAGGTTAACTAAACTAATTGCAAGAAAGTAAAAGTTGAATTAAAGTTGGATATAGATCAAATGATATGGAATCACTGGGATGGTATCCGATTTCACCACCGCTACACACGCAAACACATTCAATCGCAAATAATCCAGGCAAGATAAAAAGATCCAAATGCAACTGTTGCTAAACCCCCCATACGGACGTTAGGTTCGTGTAAGCATCACCTTAGGCATCAGATGTCTCATCTCCAACCATATCACTCACTTACGGCTCCGAAGATATAGAAATTTGACGAAGGTTGTGGGCCCCCTATATACAGGCGTTAGGCACATAGAAGTGTCACCGAAGGTTAGATGGCTCGTCCCCTCATGGATCATACACATATGACCTTGAAGAAATCCCATTCTATTTCTAGTTTGGGAGTCAACCGCATTCATTGATAAGCAAACATGTGATAGATCTACAAACTAACATCGATGATAAACAAAGATGATACAAAAACCAACTAAGGCTGTGGTCCTCCCTGAGGGATGTTTAGACCGCATAAGCGTCACCATGGGTTAGATGTCTTGTCCCCTCACAGATCATACACTTACGACCTCAAGGAATCTTATCAGAAGTTCTCTTCAAAGAGTCGAACTTTGTAAACTACCATTCTATCCCACATATAGAAGATTTCACAATATAGGAGAACACAAGATGAAAGCAAGTAGATAATCAACTACGAACGTACCAATTAACAACGAAATGGAAAGTTATATGCATTGCCATGGAAAGTTTAACAAAAGTACATGATTGCATGGGCAGCGGGGCTAGTCCCTGCACCCCAGTGAAAAGGTACTACTCGCTCATGATGCGAGAAACAAGAAGAATGAGAAAGAGAGAGAAATCCTCCATGAGCTCAGTGCAAAAGGTAGTCACAGCTCAGTGAAGAAGATACGGCCTTCTACGTCGTGTTTGAGCAGATCTGGACGTGAACGGGAGTTGCCAAGACAGAGCGGACAGTTTCCCTCGCTCCGTCTTCCTTCTCTCTTTAGCCTCCTTGGTTGCAACACAGGCAGTAGGTGGTATGAAACTGGCACTGGATTTGGATCAGACCTATGTACAGGCAGCCTGTCGGCATCTCAGAACCGATGCCCAAATGAGGACCTTTGGGGTCCTATTTATAGGCACAGGACTGGCCCCAAATGGTATAGGAGTCAATCCATCTCAGATGGTTTAGCAGATATTTTTGCTCAAACGGTCTGTGAACCGTTAATGGCCAAACGGTTTTGTCTTCCTTCGGTTTGGAAACCGAATGGGATCAAACGGTTTCACAGACCGTTTTCCTATCAAACGATTTTGAGCAAAGTTGGGCAAACGATTTGTAAACCATTTGCTATCAAACTGTTTGGAAACTGTTAATAAGAAAATGGTTGTTGCTTCAGTCAACGCTCCAGCTACTCAAATGGTCTTGGAATTTGGCTCTCACAGTTTGAGGTTCAGAAGGGGGCCAAACGGTCTTAACAGACCATTTGCTCATCAAATGGTTTTGGCCAGACCCTCCTCTGAATGTTCGGACTTGGATTTGCGAGTCCAAATGGTCTGTGATGCATTTCCCAAGCAGTCCTTGAGGTGCCCTTCTCTATTCAGTCTTGGCAGAACTGAGCAGATCATTTGCTCAGTCACGATCCCAGATCGATTAGTTCCTTTCCACCAGAGACAAAGGCCTTAGTGTGAACAGCAGGTCTAGGTGGTGCTGGCATTGGAGGAGGTGTGGTGGCTGGAAGGTGGATTGAAAAGAAAGCTGCTCGATGTAGGTGGTAGTGTTGCTATGGTTGTCAGCCTGTTCGGAGGTAGAAGATGACGCACCACGGCCGTGTTGCAGCACCACGGTCGTTTTGAACCACCATGGTTGTGGTTAAGACTTGGCTTCGAGGTCTTGAATTCATGTACTGCTCGATCCCTCGCGGCTGGGTTATGCCTCCAATTGATGTCTGCTGGTCAAACGGTCTTGAAACCGAATGGGCTCAAACAGTCTTGAGACCGAATGGGCTCAAACGGTCTTGAGACTGAATGGGATCAAACGGTCTTGAGACTGAATGGGATCAATCGGATTGGTAGATCGATTGGTCAGAACCAAGGGTGAAGGAAGGTAGATTCTAGATGATTGTTCAGCTTTATAAATACTTACCTCAAATCAACATAAATTTCAGTTAAAATCATGATAATTGGATCAATTAAGTAATTTTGTATATTATGATGTGTTTTGATATTTAATGAGTGAAATTAAATGTGTTGAGATGAATTTTTCCAAAAATGATAATTGAATTCCCAGGTGAATATGCATTCATCAAGCATGTAAATAAGATGTCATGGACATAAGCTTAATAGTTTAAGCGTAAACTAAAGAATAGATACATGCTTAGGTCGTATGACATGAGTTTTCATTGCCTTCAGGAGTGACCTGAGGCTAGACGTTCTTGTCAGGACGATGAGTAGAGAGAGTTGGTCATGGAGGTAGAGATCTCCATTATAAGTAGAGACCTGGCACATCCTCTGAGGATGATGTTAACCCTAACCCTAAGTGGTGGTTAGCGAAAGAGTTGGCATGATGTCATGATAGACCAGGTGTGTGGACATGCCTTTGGATGCCATATGAGCCATGAGAGGTTGGTTAACCTAGTACCTTGGACAACCTAACCCTAGAAAGGGTCGTGCATGCTAGAGTGAAGGATAGCTCCTTCAATGATGAGGTTAGAGAAGAACCTATAAACCCTATAGGCTTATAAGAGCTTGGCTAGTATGCACCCAGAGTACGTCAACAGTGTTGATAATAGGCTAAAACCATGCCCAAGAAAGTATGATGGATAGCTTATGAGATAAGCATAAAGGGATATGGATGATCTTGAGCAAACATAATAGGCTTCACCCACGTGGGGGTATGCTTTTGATTCTTCTTGGAGAGAGAACCGCTGGTTGTGAGACTGTTGGGTGGGGTTAGCTCTAGAGAGAGATAGAAAAGGACCCAAGCAAGAAGGTTGTAAGCTTAGACTTCGAGATATGAGGAACAGTGAGAAGTTGACGGTGATGCGACCTAAGTGGATGGTTGCAATTGCCTCATGCATGATCCTTGAATACTGATGATATCTTGGTGGCCTTTAGAGGAACCAAACTCTAAAGAGAGGATGATGTTTCTATACTTATGTGCCTATGGTATAGGTGTTTACCTGATGAGATGAGACAACGAGTGCCTTAGACCCTGAGGAGGTTTAAGTAGCAAGTTGTGAGGCCTTGTACCTTGTTGGTTTCCCTTGAGGAGAATTCAACACTAAGGTGATGCTCAAATAAGAGGATCATGGGAGTAAATGACATACCTTGGATCTTCTTGATTCATGGTTAAGAGATTGAGCATGCGGTTGGACACCCAAAAGTGAACCTAGGGTTCCTAGGACTAAGAGGGGAAGTGGTGTACCTGATGCTCTTGAGGAGATTTGAGTTTTAGTGATTCGAGCATGGTACTCCTCATGTTTAGAGGAAATGGAAACCCCTTAAGTTTAAGGTATGTTTGACGAACCCCTCACAGCTAAGTTGATGACATGGGAAGGTATGATCTTGATCCAGTGTGGAGGAAGAGAACAAGTATGACCTAGCATGGTTTAGTAGGTGGTCTGCTTGTGCCTTAGTAGCTTGCTAGTGTTAAGCATGCTCATGTGGATGTAAACCCTAGACATAAGGATGTTTGTGACCTTTGTTATCAAGAGATGTAGTTTCCTCCCATCCTGGGAGAGGGACCCTTTTGTAGGGTATTTACCAGTTTTGTTGGTAACCTAAAGAGAATTCATAGGATTTTGAGAAGCTAAGTGAAGAGTACATGGCATGAGAATGCACCTATAGACCCATAGATAACCATCTCTCGGTGCATGTGGATGTGTTACCGTGGAGGTAACAACTATGGGGCCGGACCAGGGTAGGCAGGTCGCCATGACCCCTGTGAGGGGATGAAAGACAACCCATTGGTGAAGAAAGAGATGATGAAGGCTTGGTCAAGGTTCTAAGTTGGACATGTATTATAATAGAATCCTAAGTCTATCCTAGGGTGAGGTGGGGATAAGATTGATGGAAGTGGGAGTTGCCTAATTCCCTAGTTGCACATGACCATAGGGTCGAGAGGTAACAACTATCATTGTTCGAGGGCCATGGGTTAGGAGGTTGATGACCTTCATGAACCCGTGAGACCCGAAGGGCAGATGAGTAGGGAACTCTCTGTATCCATAAGGGATGAGGGATGACCCCAAAAGTGTCGGCACCCTATAGACCTAGAGGAGATGACCAAGGATTGTGTGGTGACCCAAGTAGGTTCCAGATCAGTTTTCCATGGCAGTAACTTGGATATCAAGATGATTGTGAAGGAGAGACATATGTGGCACGTTTCAACTTAGATTTGAAAGTGTACTGGCAAGGTGGGTTGTACCATCTCTACTCTTGGAACAAGAAGAACTCTATATTTGGACTGCAACCAAATTCTTATTGCCTCTTGTTATGGGAGTGGGAGATAGGACAATACGCATGCCTTACACCAAGGATAAAAGATGATGTGAGCTGGAATGTTGCTATGAGGTATGAGGACAGAGATGATAACATACCCTGGTGGAGTAAATGATATGTAGATGGTTTACAAACATCAAGAGAAATAAGGTAGTCATCTTATGAGGATTTTTTTTTCATGAGCTGTGAATTATACAAGGTTGAGTTTGAAAACCAAGAGGATGAGTTTAGAGTTTTTGGATGAAGATAGAGTTTGAGATGAGACTATAGTGAAATACACAGAGGTGTATGTCTTCAACATTACCTAATACCTAAGGATGAGAAGTGGTAATGGATGCTCTGGATGAGATACATCTTACTAGTTTAAGGTGAAGGCTAGAAGTGGTTGGTAGGATAAACCTCAGTTGGAAAAATGGAGATATGATTGGCTAACACCCGGATGTAACAAGATATCTTGATCAATATTTGTGGTTGCTTGGTTATCCATCCTAGGGCTTGTGGTGATAGAAAGGTGGTTGTAGAACCTCAGTTACACTTCTCTAGAGAAGAAGGTGATGAAACCATGTTTAGAGTGGTTTAGGGTTCTAAGGAATCAATCTTGAGGAATCATGACGTACATAAGATCATGATTTTTAGTTCATCACACACCATGGGACTACTAAGATAGTAAGTGACAGTAGCACTTTGGATGCTGAAGATGAAGTTGCATGTGGCATGTGTCCATGCATGCCGGAGGTGAAGGACGAACACCAGTAACCTAGTGCATTGATATAAAGGATAAAGAGAGTTCCCAAGAGGGAATGGGAGTTCATCACTATGGATGTTGTGGTAAGTCTCCCCTAGACCAATGAAGGTCAAGTTAGAATATGGGTTATGGTAGATCTCCTTACCTAGATGACATGAGAAAGAAAGAATACTATCAAGGGACATATCGGGTTGAACTACTTATAAGAGAGAGAGATGGTTCAACTACATCATGATGTGAGTTTATAAGTTCTTGAGTATGACCTAAAGATTCACTTCCATGAGGTGGAAGTAGATATAGGAAGAACTCGATGTTAGTACTGCTTATCACCCTAACTAATGGTTAGTATGATCCAGACTAGAGGGTCTGATGAGAGAAGGTGTGCTCATTCAGGGTGATACATAGAGATAGTTCTTAAGATGTGATGTTAACCACCATAGCCTTTATTGGGATGCAAGAAGTTCTAGAAGGAGGTTGTGTCGGTCACCACTTCATTAAGATGATGTTGGTGAAGGAGGCCTCGTGAAAGTCAGAAAAGAACCACTTTGTATGCAGATGAAGTCTCTTTGACTGTGCAATGGCTGAGAGGGAGCCCAGGGGCGACATGAGTCGCGAGCTGATGCAAAGCAGATTGACATGCAGTTCATTGTGGGAGAATATGTGATGTGAAAATCTGACCCCTCTAAGCTACAGCTAAGAAAGCTGAGTCCCCGATATATGGGTCCATTTGAGATGGATTGGTGGAGATGGTTGTGTTTAGCCTTACCCCTCAGGATAACATGATGTATAAAGTGTTCCATGAGTCTGATCTAGAGCACTATGTGAGGTACCCAAGCCATGAGTTGAGCCATGAACCTATTCAGCTTTGTGAAAGGTTGAAATGTCCCGAGTCACCTATGAGGGTATGATATACCAAGGTAAGAAAGAACTCAGATGGAAGAATATGAGATGATGAAGGTTCTTGGGAAGCACCATGGAAAGGAGTATAGCCACATGGGAGCTATGATGGACATGAGGAGTCTTATCCTGATTGTTTGTTTGCTTGATGGAATTTTGAGGGCAAAATTCCTATAAGAGGGGAATGATGCTACAACCACAATTTTTGGGTTCATTTGGAGAGAAATGCAATTTCTCATATTGATGATATTTGAACAAATAATGATAATTTTGTTTTGAATAAATGGATTTCATTTACAATAGCCTTATGATTGTTTTGTGGGCTTTATTGGCTATTGGGCCCAATAACAAAGAAAGGACAAAAGAAACTCTATTATTGAGTAAATAAGAAAATAGAGGAAAGAAAAATGTGGAAACCTCTAAAAGGCAAATCCAAAGAGGGATTTCATGCCTCTTGGGTTCCTTGAGTTCCAAGGAGTCCAAAGTTGCATAGAGAATGCAATAAGAAAAGAAAAGATTAATTAAATATTTCTTTATTGAGAAAGAAATCGAAAATAATGATAAAATGTAGAAAATAAGTGGAAAGAGGTATAATGTAGTTATCCTTGGTGGATTTTCGTATCTAAAGGATTACTAATATTAAAAGGGATGTCAATGAGGAAAATAAAAGAGAGATAAAAAGAAATCCTCAAAAAGAGATATGTTAATGAAAGGATAAGGAGAATATGAGAAATGGACATTTAAAAGAAGATAAAGGTAGATAGGTATTCCCCAATATGGCAATTTGTGCCTTTAGGGTTCCTTGAGGTCCAAGGGACCCAAAATACCAAGATAATGGCAAAGGGAAAAGAAATAACAATTAATTTGGAATAAATTAATGAATAACTTGGGAGAGAAGGAAGCCTTCTCATCCATTTCAATTTGTTTCCCAAATTTCGTACAAAGCTATATAATGCCAAGACAAACCTTCCCTTAAAATGTGAGTTAAAAAGAAGCAAGGGTTTAGGAGATACAAATTTTTCAAGTTAACTCCAAGTTTGGGAATTATTCTGAATTTTAGGAAAATGTATTTCCTTTGGATGAACGCGAGCGATGAGATCCGTTGGATTAAGATCCAATGCTAGATGCTTATCGTCTAGTTCCACGCGGACTGGGACTTTGCTGGTTACAAGAGGAAATTTCCACTCTTAACTTCTCGTGATCCAGTGGATATACCACCCTGTCGATAGTCCCTTTGGACTTTGGGAGAAGAAAACATAGGGAATCATCCCTGGTTTGACTAAGATTGGTCGTCGTTTTGGGAAACACCCAAATCTCGCAAGCCTACCTTGACCCTATATATAGGGGAGGATGCGTGAGGGCACCAACACCTCTTCTCACTAGCCCGACCTCTACGGAAGGAAACAAGGAACATTTTTGTGTGTTCAATTGGTTCTTTCATCTTGACCTCCACCCTCGTCACCACAGCAAACCTCACTGGAGTCTGACGAGTAGGGGGTGACCTTGGCGAGGCTCGGACGGGAAATTGGAGATGTCATCGACTTCAACGAAGGGAGGTGGAGCTCCCAGACATATCGGCATGGGAAAAGGAGGACAAGAGCCCAGAGTCAACGCTCAAGTTGACCATGAGGTTGTTGTACCTCAGTGCGAGGAAGAAGAGGAAGACTCATGGTCTTTTACCAAAGTGCTCCTCGCATCCTTTAGTCGCGACGAGGATAGATTGGTCTTTCTTTTGTTTTGATCGCAAATAAAGGTGTGTGCATCCACGGCCGTTGGATCCTCAGTGGACCCGCGGACCATGGATCGGGTGATCCTGGTTATTCTAAAAATAGCAAGTAAATCTATATAAAAGGGTTTTCTTAATAAAATCATATCTTGAGCTAGAAAACTCAAATGAGGAAAGTTAATACATGAAAAATGATCAAAAAAAATACGAGGGATACATTAAAAATGGTTTGGACACCTAAATCTGTATATTTTTGCAAAAGTGCATATTTTGATGGAAAAAGTGTTAATTTGTAATTTGAAAAACCTAATTGTTAATCAAAGATAGATTTAATCTTGCAAATGAGTTATTCGAGCATTATTAACTTGATTAATCAATAAGATAGATTTTAACCTATTTTGATAATGGAATTGCAAGGTTTAGGGTTTTTAACCTGATATGTTGATTAATATGTTTAGAAACCCTAAATTAGAGAAAAAGAAACGAAAAGTACTTATAATCTGGAATTAGGGTTATGTGTTTGTAAAAGGGTAACCTTAATAACTTTCGTGAAGGATAGATGAGAAAATTAGGGTTTAAAAAGAGTAAAGGGAAGTAAAACCCTAATTGCAAAGTAAACTCTAAAAAGAGGAAGAAACCCTAAAAAGGAATAGAAACCATAAGTAGCAAGATGGTTTAGATAGTTTTTAATAAAAAGGAATTTGATGTATATTTCAGTATTTAACTATGTACTTGCTTGATTCTGGATTACTTGCTTGTTTGGACTATTCTTGCATCTGAGTCTACCTGATAGGTATGTGGTTATGCTTATGAATATCTCGAATTAGTTTTTGAGGTTTTCCGAAGTTTTCGTCGATGACTTGAATTAAATTGTTGGGTGAATTTAATTCATGCAAACTGTAATGTGGATATGACTATCACTTAAGATATGTGCCTACTATCTCATATCTTGGTCCCCTCTGTGGCTTAATAGTTTGACCTAGTACATGGCTACCTATGGGGTAGGTTCATCAGGTCATTGGAAGACTTAGTACATGGCGACCAATGGGGTAGGTCCATCAAGTCACATTGAGTTTGATATTGGGCTACCTTCGGGTAGTGCCATGCGACTCTATTACCCTATGTATTGGCTACCTGTAAGGTAGGACCATGGGGGTAAGAATCTACCTAAAAGAGAGGTAGCATACAAGTCCACTGTAGGGATAGCACAGAGTTAGGGGATAGGTAAGAATTGAGTAGTATTGCTTAAGATGTAATCTTAGTTGTTAAATGATAATTGGCTGATTACATTGTTATCATAGTTGCACGATCATTGTTTCCCCCACATACCATCTTCTTGTTGACCGACATTTTGTTTGTCGGCATTTTAGCTACAAATGAAAAGAACGAACATTAAAGTGGAATATGTGGATTTAAATGAGAATTAACGTGCACAGGAGGATTAGTTGGATTAGTATCTTCATGGATAGAAGTTTAGAAATACCAGTTTTTAAAAAGGTATGCAGAGTTTTATTTTATACCAGTTTTCAGTTTAGTTGGTAAAATTTATTAATTATTATTGATTATTTGTCAAACCTTTGATCTGGGTTATTGGTTAACGGTTTTGACCTTTCGGTCTCCCTTAATTGGGGGTTACTGGGAGGTGGGGTGGTTACAATTAACATGCCATGGCCCTCCTTTGATGGCATTATTCATGTTTGTAGCTTACTGGAACTTAATGATAAAGCATCCATTGGCGCGTCCCAATACCTCAATGGCCCCGACAGGTTTCTGTACACCCTTCAAGTACTCCTACAACATAGGGATATGAGTATTGAATCCTATAATGTAGCTCGTCGATGTGTTTTCCCATAATGCAACAGTTTCATCCACTTCCAATTGGGGAATAATGATCTCGTTATTTTTTACTGTTATCTCCTTTGCTGAGATTTTGGTGTTAATGTCCCCTACCTGGTCCTTGAACATCAATGAGAAGCACCTAGGCATAGCTACGACTCTTATCTCTTAGGGATCTAGGTTCCTTTTTGGCTTCCGTCTGTGGTTTTGTGCTACTGCACCTCTTCTGGGGTTGACGCCTCCACTGCCGCCACTCCAAGCGCCCAACACTTCATTCACTCCCGATTCTTGAAAATCAACACACAACACTATAGGAGCCTCTTCTTTGATGTTGTAGATGTCGAGATTTTAGTAGGTTGAGCAGAACACTAGGGCAACCTTCTATGACATTCCACATTAGGAAGTTCCCCACACTGAGGTGCCTACATCTTTCTACTAACCAACTCCTCAGTCCAAGCAATATGGCCCAAACTTTGACATGGGGACCTCTAGATATGATGGAAGACATTCAACATAGCCTCATGAGCTTCCAAATAGACTTGGGGCATCATTTTGATGTAGTGGAGTGCGATGTCCAGTACCTCGAATAGAGGTTCAACATAGTCTTATGCCACCACCACCTCTGACCTTCCAACAGCAGCATCAGCCGCCCTAAGATTTCTCACAGTCATTTCAACACCAACCCCATATGAACCCCAAATACAAGCGATTACCAAGTGGCAGTGAAGAACTCGATGCCATGTTGAGCAGTTTCCACAACTATGATTACCCACAATAGTTGTGACCCCTATCATCCATAGTTTGAGATTTCTCAAGGATGAGCAAAATTTTAAGCTTAGGCTGGCATGGTGTACCATCCTCTAACTTTTCCACTTTCCACTTCCCTTTTATTTTTTCCTTTATGCATGTGTTTTATCTTCCATGTATCTTGCATTTAGAGTAAAATTGTCAATTCAATAAGACTTCTATTTCATAATTTGTAACCTTTTTGATACACTGATGCACAAATAAAATAGCTAAATACTTATCTTTATGCCTAAATGCACAATTCTCATCTTAAACTGATTGATTTCTCGCTTAACTATCTCAATGACACTTTCCTTAAGTTTGGCAATCAACCTATCGTTATGCCTCTTTATCATAGTTTAAAACATTATTAGCTTGATATATGTTGTAAATGACAAACCCATGTTCCAAGACCATTGGAAAGAGCTAGAGTTTGATTAAAACTCCAAGCCGTGTTATTCACAACTCACGTCTACTCTTAGGATCCTTGAATCATGATTACTATTTTTCACACAAGTATCAAGTGGGTAATGATAAGTTTTTGATCTACAATCAAGTAAGATTTTTTACCTTTGATGGTATGCACACCCTCTCACCTTAGATTGAGTCAAAAAAGATGAAAATTTAAAAAAAATGCAAAAGAAGATAGGCCACCAAAAAATACAAAAAAAATCAAATTTGTTTTCACCCAGGCCTATAAATTAGAATGCAAAGAATAAAAGTATGAGTGTGAATAAAAATGTGAGCATTTGTTTTCTCTTTCATGAGATTTGAGGATGTTGTCTAGTGGGTATATGACTCTGCTCATTAATGCGGATATGTCGTGTCTGGTAGTACCACCCAAGAAACTCAGTAGAGAGTCACTAGGAACCCCTAGAGACCTATGAGATCATCCCAGTAGTAGGGTTGGTTTAAGCTAGCACGAGAAGTTCGTCTCACTACTTTGGGCCAACTTTCTCAGGCTTTAGGGACTATTGCTCATTACATGGACCAACATGACGTATATTGGGATCCATAGAATTCATTAGAGTCTTTTTTCTTACTTATTAGGATCCAAATAAGTGGGAGGCACGTTGATGTTGATTAATATACCTGATTACATGATAAGAACTCATTACTCATCTCCATCACCCGCCCGATTACCTCTGTGGCAATGCTTTGATGCTCAAATATTATGATTCAAGCCCCTATTAAAATTGACATGTTGCAGTAAATTCACTTAAACATGCCTAGATATTTTGATCTTACTTTTGCAAGTTTTTCTCAATTGGTGGGGGTTTGTTCTAAAATAACACAGATCAGAAGTATTTTCATTTTAAACTATTTTTCTTAACCTTAGCATTTATTGCTAGTCTTAATTTGGATCTTATCATTTTTCTCTTTGAGTATAGTCTTGCTTGAGGACAAGCAAAGTTTGTTCCTGGGGTGGTTTATAACACATAAATTTAGTTCATTTATGTTATGTCTTTATCTATAGTTTCATTTTTTATATTCTTAATATCCCCAAGATAACTATAGATACTTATCTTTTTGTAGTTTATATATTTTTGAAGATAAAGTTTCTCAACAACCCAATCTTGGTATTTGTAGGAACCAAACTTAAGAAAATGTTGATCCTCTAGATTCTTCCCGGCGAATTCGGTCGAGTTCCACAAATTCGACTGGGTTCGTCCCCAAACTTTTTATAGCAGTACATGTTAACACTCTATCAACTCTTTCTCTTCAGTAGAAAATTGAAGGACCCTCTTTCGATGGTACCTTCTTATGGCCCCAACCAAAGGATGCTCCTGAAGCTCTTTCCCAATGGTGCCTTCAGATGTATCATCTTTTGATGATCCCTTTCAAAAGGTCACAGACGAAAGCCACCAGTTACTCATGGGAGAGCTTCCACAACCACCTTTAGAAGGAACAAACCCACTCATCATCATCATTTTCTTTCAAAATATTGTTGGAGATACACCTTTAGAAGGTCACCTTTTGATGGTTTTCCATCTGATGGTTCACCTTCCAAAGTCTTATCTTCCAATGGTACCTACTGAGATAATCAACTGAAAGCACATCTTTCAGTGGCCATCTTTCGATGGTCACCCCAAGCCATTTCCACAAACCAAAGGGTCAAATTTGGTCAACTTCACCTGAACCATTCGGGTTCTTTTCCACTTCGCTTATACACTCCACCTACCCTTATAAATTAATGTCCCTTGCTACCTAGCAAAGGGTTCCAAACTTTAGTTTTGTATGCTTGTGCAGTTACAGTTATTGATTCCTATAGCTCCATATTAGAGATCCAAGGACCAAGAGGGTTGAAAGAGCTCATACTATGTCCATCCCTTTGGTTTTATCTTCAGCCACCATCATTTTCCATCATCTTCTACCTTCATCCAGCCATTTCCACCACCATTCACCCACTTTCCAACCATTTCTAGCCATTTTCCACCTCCATTCACCCATCATAGTTGTTTTTTTGGGTAGAATCAAGGAGAAATTAAGGAGGATAAGGAGTCTAGAAGATCAAGGAGGACGATCCTAAGGATGAGATCCAGCCCTCTCGGAGGCTAAGGAATGAGAGAACCTCACTTCCACAAACTAAATCTCTTATTCTTCCTCTTTCTTCTACTTTCCTCCTTCATTTCTTTACATATGATGTTCATACTTCTTTGTTCAGTGCCAACCATGCCTGTCAATGGCTAGTTGAGATCCTTCTTGACTTTGTAGCCTGTTTTGGGCATGTGTATATACTTTTACCTTAAGCAAGTAGTTTAATTCTAGATTTAGTGTGTATTATGTTGTATCTTCTCTTTCTGGTCATGATTGTTGGTTTGGTTGATCTCTTTCTTACTTGAACCTCTGTTTCTACCAAGATTAAGAGATTTGGTGTAGAAATGAATAGAAAAGGTAGTTTGGGTCAAAATTAGAAAGGAGGACGTCCAAGGGAGGATCTTTCTAGAACAAAAGTTGGAGAGATATGACCCAAAACCTTGAATCCATCTGCATCTAGGTGAATTTAGTCAGGTTCACTTGAACCTAGTCGGGTTCATCTCTATGCAACCAAATTCACAATTTGTGTTTATTCTCTACTATTCCTAACATCTTAGAATATTCTAGACTTGAGAGGGTATCTGAAATATTTAGGGGTGTTGATTAGTTATCCTTGAGAGAGGTTTTGAATCATTGATGAGTTTTAGTCATGTTTGGGTGAGAGCGAGTGGGATGACCCCCACCAAAGTGTTGGGAAATATGGGCACAGAGTATAGCAATAGAAAAAAAATATCTATCTGTATTTCTATAACAGCAAGATCACATCAACTACTATGAAATAGGAAGGATTGTTTAATGACTTATACCTGGTCCCGAAGCAAGTCTAGTGACAACAACTCACTTCAATGCAACTATTTCCAGTTTCTCTTGGATGGTGGTTGTGCATCTCCTAGTCTGCACCACAAACAACAAACAGAACAACTTCTGTAGTGACTCATGTGGTCTAGCCACAGACTGCAGGCTGACTTTACTCTCCTAGCAGTAGCCAAAGCACTCTTTCCTCTAGATTAGTCCACACGGACCAGCTAGAACTCATGTCAATTAACTAGAACAGACAAGAAGGAGTTGTCCCTCCCGTTAGTGTACTAGTCACCAATTTAATTTCCCACGACAACGAGTCTCATTTGTTCTCTCTCATTGTTATCCCTCCCTTGTCAAGTAAGACTTGATTGGGCTATCTCGGTTACCACAACCAGAGAGGACAATAGTTTTCAGAGGAACTGATTCTCAGTTGTCTGTGTTGTTCTGGGAATCCCCCAATACCCCTCTATTTATAGTAGACATTAGGGTCAAGGTTCCCAGTCTGTACAAGATTATGTGGGAGTGAAGAGACCAAAAGATCTTAAATTTTCACAACTTGGCATAGCCAAAATGGCCGTCTGGAGACCCATACAGTCTACTGGTCACTGGAGACGGTCATCTCATACTGCCAGATAGATGTCTGGAAGTTTCCCAAATCGCATATGAATTTTAGCAATTTTGGTTCCAATTAATATCACATATTAATTCCTTGAACCACAAGCAAAGTGCAATCGAAAAAATTTTAGAAACATCCAGAATCTTCATTCGGCCCAACCGAGCCATCTCACACAAGTGAGACACCCATTTTAGTCACCCAGATGACCATCTGGTGAGTTTGATATGAGTCAGTTGGTTCAATCACATTGAAATGGTCGGTTCAAGAGAAGAACTTATCCAATTCAAACTCTAATCAACCAGACAACCCAAATGGCCATCTCAACACTTGAGATGCCTGTCTAGCTACCCAAATGGCCATCTCACTCAGTGAGATGGTCATTTGTCAGCCCAGTCAGCTAATCTATTGATGAAACCCTATTTTAGGACTTCATCATGTGCCTTTTTGCATGATAATCACATCTAAATAGTTTAGATTACAAGTTATTCCCCTCAATGTGATCTTTTATGATAAATTCACTTATGCCTCCTTTTGTGTGTATTTCACGGCACTTATGCATGCATTGATGCATGGGAGAGAGATGAAGGGTGTCTATGGGGTCTTATAACCCAAGAGTGGACCCACCTCTTCCCTGAGCTGTCCTTGGATGCACAAGAGAAATTCAAAGCAAAAAGAGGCTAGATGAAGAAGATGAAGTAAAGATCAACACCAAAAGGCCCAAAATAGTGGTGGTAATTTATGCACAAAGAGCTCCAAAATAAACAAAGAATGTGCTAAGTTTACACATGAATGACCACGGCTGTGGATCTCAAAACGGTTGTGGTCATTGAAGACCCCATGTTCGTGGCCCCCCAGAACAGCTATGGCCAGTGCGCTCCAACTCTCCCATGGCTATCACCTCATCCATGGTGAATTATGCACAAGAATCCCCAAAATCAACAACGAAGTGGTCCATTTTACACGTGAATGACCACAGTTGTGGCCACCACCACGATCGTGGCCCTTGAAGACCAACTCACCCGTGGTGCACCCCACACCCATGGAGGATAAAGACACGATGACCTCCAAGCTACGTCGCCTGTGGCCTCCTCCTCCAACATGGTTGTTTACCCCAGACGGTCGTCGTATCCCTTACCCAGCACAACCGTGGCACCCCACCACGGGCGTGGCCACCACATATACTTATCATTTCCACTCCACTCCCCACCTCGTCTGTTCCATACCCCCATGATCATGCCAAGCAACCCCCACCACGGTCGTGGCACCTCAACACGGCCGTGGTGACCACCTAACCCTACCCATTTTCACCATTGTTTTTCCTACTTTGCCCCTACTTAACCAAGTGCTCCCCAACCACCTATATATAGATAGGTGGTTGCCACAACATGAAGGTTAGACTCCCCTAGCCGCCATTACTCCTCCTCACCCTCTCTTGAGAATTTATTGCATTCACCTTACATTTATGCTCTCCACCCACCATTTTCACCTCATTTCCACCATAGAAACCTAGTTTTTAAGGTTTTGTACCATAACCCCCTCCATTTTCATGCCCATCATCTATCTTGGAGGAAGGTGGTCACCCTACAATAGCTAGGAGGTGAAGAAGGAGGATCTACTTCGATCTCCATGGAGTCCTATCCCCTACTTCTCATTTCTTTTGTCTTTTCTTTGATTATGTCTAGCTAAGCCCCTAGTGGTGGGTTGTTTGGGGTAAAAATGTGACTTTGATACCATGTTGGGGAGAATAATTTGTAATGAGCATAATTTCATTCTATGATGATTGCCTTTTCTTCTATCTCATTTCCTGTTATCTTGCATGTGGGTTTTGCTTTTAAACATAAATTTCTTGCTTTGTGATGTTTGATGACACTTAGCTTCTAGAAGGAATTGGAGTTTATGTAGAAATCTTAGGAATGGATCCTAGGTCCAATCAGTAGATCCCTAGCTAGCCCCCTTTGTTCCTACATACATATCCCTCCTTCTACAAGTGACTCTGAGATCTAAGTAGCTAGTGTAAGTGTGATTAGTGCAATTGCCTATATCTTTCTAAAGTCTAGATGGCTAGTAGCATGAGGTGAAAAACCCTCATCTCTACTCCCATTCCTACCCTTGGCTCTCAATTTCCCTAATACCACTTACCCTAGAAACCTAGACTTGACAAGTCCTACTAGAATTAAACCTAACCCTAGTTCTCCAACTAGTAGTATAGGGTACATTCTAATAGCACTTGCCTTGTTGTTTGGTTTGATAATATAGAATGAATTATGATAGTTCCATACCATGTTGACACCCCCAACTAATATCAAATCACATTCCCAAATGGCCCACCTATCTAATCCATTGCTTGAAACCCACCTTAGTCTTCTTGCTTGTTAATGCTAGTTTAGCATAATTTCCTTTTCTCATTCCAGTCAATTACTTAGTCTTGCTAGTTAGGGTTAAATTAGATTCTTGCTTGCTTTAGTGTTTAGCTTAGCTCTTAGTTGTTAATTGCCTTGCAAGAGTAGTGTAGATCATCTTGCCCTTGTTTAGTTGATTGCTTAATCTAGTTGCTTAGACCTAACTTGCCTAGGATAATTTAGTTTTTGGTAATCTAGTTTTCATACTACCTTTACTTGCTTGTTTGCTTTGTGTAATCACACCAAAACCCCTTTTAAACCCTTCAACCCTAGTCTCCACCTTAGGAACATAGCCAACGCTAACTTAGCTCTAGTGCCCCCTCTATCCCTAAGGACCGACCCCTATATTTTCCTCTTATCTTTACTACAATAGTACCTCGTGTGCTTGTGGGTGACCTATTTAGTATTGTGACTGAGTCTTTTTAGGGTTTATATAAATATCGAAATATCCAAAGTGTCTTTGAGTTTCATGGGGCGCATCTAATCAAAATTAATTGGTTAGTGTGTGCACCTCTAGCTCAAACACACCAAGCTTTTTGGCACCGTTGATGGGGATAGAGGCGCTCGGCCTAGCTAGTTAGTCTAGTTTATCCTTTCCCATTGCCCTCATCATTGATATTCTTTATTCTTTATTCACTTTTGCATACTACCATTCTAACTTGGTTTTTTCTTGCTTGTTTTTGTATTGTGCAGGTGATAGATCTACATGCACCATATGTGTTCTACTTGTACTGACTTGGTGTTGTACAACCCCAAGATAGGTAGGAGGAGATGTGAAAGCCACCACAAGCAGCAGCAAGAAGCCGACATGGCAGAAAACGAACCCCATGGAAATGCTCAACAACCGTAGCACAACTGCCCCCTCCTTTAGTATTGCACCCTGGGTAACTACAATTCTCCCATTGCTACCCTTGTTGACCAAATGTCAGGTCAACAGTTCTCCATTCCACCCAAAATCCTTGGAATACTCCTTACCTACTATGGGATGGAGAATGAAAATCCCTACCATCATATAGACGTCTTCCTTAAGACTTGTTCCACCATCCGTACCGCTACTGTCACTGATGACTCCATCCAAAGGACTCTCTTCCCTTTCTCTGTATAGGAAAAGGCTAAATAATGGTACATTTCAAAGCCAGAGCTAGTGACTTGGAATGCGGTCAAAAATGAGTTTCTCAAGAAGTTCTTTCCAATTGCTAAGCTGATTCACATGAGAAGATGCACCACTACCTTTGCCCAAAAGGAATATGAACCATTCCATAAGGTGTGGGAAAAGTTCCAAAAGCTCCTTCATGACTGCCCCCATCACAGGGTACCATTGTGGCAGCTAGTCCAAGCTTTCTACATCGGGCTTGAAGAGTTAAGCCAAAACAATGTAGACTCATCATGTGGAGGAACATTCTTGGTGAAGCCACACGAGGAGTCATGGCCATTGTTTGAAAATTCTTGCCATCAAGTTTCTACTAAAGGGGAATAGTGTTGCCGGAACTACATCCCTCTACCTCCTCGCGTAGCTCCAGCACACACCACTGCCAACCCCGACATGACGAATATGATGACAGACATGATGAATATGATGAAGAGCCAAGCTAGTGGTTCTTCTAGTCAATCCACCATGGATGTTGAAGCTGAAGAAGAGGAAGTTCATGCTTTGCACTCTTTTAGCAACCAGAGCAATCAAGGTACTATGTCTAACACTTACA
Source organism: Alisma plantago-aquatica (assembly GCA_963693085.1). Taxonomy (NCBI): domain Eukaryota; kingdom Viridiplantae; phylum Streptophyta; class Magnoliopsida; order Alismatales; family Alismataceae; genus Alisma; species Alisma plantago-aquatica. The sequence continues at coordinate 143,777,125 of OY856410.1, read as the reverse complement.
CTCTCAAGTGGAGAAACCATCCTAATTTTTCATGGAAACAAAAAAAATGAAGATGGTCAAGGACAAGGGCAGCCAAGGCCAATGTATAGCTCAAAATTTGAAGATGAAGTACTTGGAAGATTGAGAAGTTTGGATGAGGTAAAGAAAGATGTACCTCTCATGGGCAGTCCATTAGCTATCTTGAGAAAATATTAGACCAAATATCTCTTTCCCTTGCTAGGAGGGAGATAGGAAGACTCCCATCCCAGCCAATGCCAAATCCAAATAATGATGGAACTTTCAGGGGAAATACTTAAAGTTTATATGATCCACCTTCTTATCAAGCACCACCAAATCATTATGCTCCACCACCTCCTCAAGCTCCTCTCAACTATCTATATGCTCCACCTCCACATCACTCATACCAAAATCCCCCTCCACAATATCACCCCCATCCACAACAACTGCAACCACAATAACAACCACAACCACAATTCATCCTTCAAAATCCCAACTCACCCACCAAAGACCACCACCACCTCAACAGCCACATCCAAATCCACAAGCTTCCTCCTCCTCTACCCATGAGCATGTGAAGGTGGTGATGGTTTTGAGGAGTGGACAGACTTTGGAGCACCCCTATGATACTATTATTGATAGAGCATCCAGTGAGGATAGAGGTGATATTGTGATCAGATGGGTTGATACTAAGATCTATCTTGATGATATTATGCCAAGAACTAGAGTTGATACCGTGACATCGACCAGTGATACTGTGATATTGAGTAGTGATACCATGATTCTAGTGGATAATTCTGTTGATCTGAGCCGTTTGGGAGCCCAACCTCCCCCATTTCCTGATGCTCTTAATGAGCCTTATATTGAGAGAAGAAAGAAGAAACATACTAAAGATATCATGGAAATTTTCAAACAAGTGAAGATAAACATTCATTTTCTTGATTCGGTCAAGCAAATCCCTTCCTATGCCAAGTTTTGAAAGATTTGTGCACTTCTAAAGAAAAACAATGGGGAGAAAGCCCAAGAAGGTCAAGCTCACCAAGCAAGTGAGCTCAATTCTACAACACACCATGCTGAGAAAAAGAAAAGACCTTGGTGCCTCCATCATTTCATGTTATATTGGGGCACACCGCATAGACCAAGCCATTCTAGACTTGGGTTCTAGCATGAACTTGATGACATATGATGTGTTTGTTGAGCTCCAAATGGAACAATTAGGTCCAACTCATTGCACTTTACAGCTGGATGACTGATCAGTGAAGATGCCTAGAGGGTGTGTTGATGATGTGCTAGTTAGACTTGATGATGAGACTTCTACTTTCTTCCCTGCTGACTTCATTGTGCTATATATGGAAAAGGACATTAGAAGAGTACCTATCATCTTGGGGATACCCTTCTTATCTACAATTGACATCATGATTCATGTGAGAACCGAGACCATGTATGTGACATTCATGCACATGAAGATCTGATTGAACATCTTCAAGTCTTCAGCTACAATCGAGGTGACAGGCGCCACAGAAGAAGATTGCTATCTTGTTGAATGCCTTGATGAGATTGTAGAGGAGTGCCTAATTGTGTGGATTTATACTTCCACTCAAGGTATAGGTTTAGATCCCATTGTTGAGTTCCTAGATGATGATGATGAAGAGGATGAAGTGAATGAGCTAGCCTTAGTGGCTGCAAGTGAGGATCTCCCATCAATATATGAGCCATTAAAGAACTCTCTTGAAGAACCTCCAACTCTTGAGTTCAAGTCACTCCATGAAGGATTAAATTATGCTTTTCTACGCTCCAATGACACCCTCCCAGTGATCATTTCTTCCATTCTCTCTTCAGAACAAGAAGAGGCATTGATGAAAGTCCTAAAGAAGAACATTCAGGCCATTGGATGGTCTATTGCTGATTTGAGGGGTATTGACCCCTCCATTTGTGTGCATAGGATCTATTTGGAGGATGACGCAAGGCCGACCCACCAAATACAAAGCCAGTTGAACCCAAAATTGAAGGAAGTTGTGACTCAAGAGGTTGTGAAGTTGTTAGATGCTAGGATTATTTATCTGATTTCTGATAGCACATGAGTGAGTCCCATCTAGGTTGTACCAAAGAAAGGTGAGAACACAGTGGCAGAGAATTATGATGGTGAGATGATGTCGGTTAGAGGACAATCGAAATGGGGAATGTGTGTAGATTATTGAAAGCTCAATGAGAAGACAAAGAAGGATCACTATCCTCTTTCATTTCTTGATCATATTCTAGAGAGGTTGACAAGAAAGTAGCTTCTATTGCTTCCTTGATGGATACTCCAGGTACTTCCAGATCGTTGTGCATCCTGCAGACCTAGAAAAGACAACATTCACCTTCCCAAGTGGTACTTTTACGTACCAGAGAATGCTATTTGGGTTGTGCAATGCCTCTTCCACTTTTTAGAGATGTGTGACATCAATCTTCAATGATATTCTTGATTCATGGATGATTTCTCAATTTTTAGTAAAACCTTTGATGAGTATTTTCTCCACTTGGATGTTGTTCTTGAGAGATGTGTCAAGGTTCACCTAGTGTTGTATTGGGAAAAGAGCTATTCCATGGTGCCCAAAGGCATTTTTTCTAGTCCACTGGGTTTTAAAAGACGATATTGAGGTTGATAGGGCCAAGGTGGGCCTGATTTCTACTCTCACCATTCCTTCCACTGTAATACGTGTCTGGTCTTTCTTGGGACATGCATGTTTCTATCACCTCTTCATCAAGGATTTTAATAAGATCACGAGACCTTTCTGTCACTTACTGGAGAAATATGTTGAGTTTCATCTTGATGACAAATATATTGAAGCCTTTAACCACCTGAAGGAAAAGCTCATTTCTGCTCCTATAATGCAGCCCCCAAACTTCTCATTTCCATTTGAGATCATGACTGATGCATCCAATATGGCAGTGGGGGTTGTGTTGGGCCAAAGAATTGGCTGGATTCCACATTCCATCTATTATGCTAGAAAGACTCTAGACGAGTAACAAAGGAACTACACAACTACTAAAAAAGGGTTGCTTATAGTTATCTTTGCTCTTGACAAGTTTTTATCATATCTTTTGTAAAACAAGGTAGTGATATACATGGATCATGCCGCATTGAAGTATCTCACGGTGAAGAAAGACTCAAAGCCAAGGTTTATCTGTTAGATATTGCTACTTCAAGAGTTTGATATTGAGATTGTAGACAAGAAAGGAATGGAAAATTTTGCCATTGACCATCTCTCCCAAATTGAAGAACCCTTTGGTGATACAAGTAGAATCAAAGAAACAATACTGCATGAGTAGTTGTTCCTACTCTCATCCACTCAAAGTCCATGGTATAAACACATAGCTAACTTCTTAGCTAGTGGAAGGATACAAAGCACATGGACAAGGTGGAAAGAAAAAGATTATTTGCTATTGTTAAAAATTATGTTTGGTATGATACTCATCTTTTCAAATATTTCCCCGACCAACTTATTTGGAGATGTGTTCCAGAGATGGAGTAGTAAGAGATTTTATCTATGTGTCATTCTGGGGTGTGTGGAGGCCATTTTTGTGGGAAGTGCGCGATTGCCAAGGTTCTCCAAAGTGGATTCTATTGGCCCTCCTTGTTTAAAGACTCTCATGAATTTTGTAAGTGTTGTTTGAAGTGCCAAAAGGTAGGCACTATCTCTAAGAGAGACATGATGCCTCTATCACCCATTTTTGTAGTGGAGGTGTTTGATGTTTGGGGGATTGACTTTATGGGTACTTTTCCTCCCTCTTTTGGATATATCTACATTTTGGTTGTCGTTGATTATGTATCAAAGTAGATCGAGGTTGTTGCAACTAGAACAAATGATCACAAAGTGGTGTGTGACTTTGTGAATCCAATATTATTAGCCAGTTTGGTATTCCAAGAGCAATGATTATTGATGGGGGAAGTCATTTCATCCATCACATTTTTGAAGGCTTGCTTAAGAAACTCAGAGTGAATCATCGTGTGGCTACTCCTTGCCACCCCCAAACAAGTGGTCAAGTTGAGTTGGCCAAACAGGAGATAAAGCTCATTCTAGAGAAGACGGTGAGACCAGAATGTAAGGATTGGTCATTACATCTCAATGAGTCTTTATGGGCTTATAGGATTGCATACAAAGCCCTGATTGGCACCACACAATTCAAGCTCATGTATGGTAAAAGCTGCCATCTACCGGTTGAGATGCAACATACGACATTATGGGCTTTGAAAGCCATGGATTTTGATGGAGAGAATGTTGAGATGAAGAGAAAGTTTTAGCTGAATGAATTAGAGGAGATACGACATGAAGCTTATGAGATGTCAAAGTTCTACAAAGAGAGAACAAAGTTTCTACATGACAAGACGATCAAGAGGAAAGACTTTGAACCTAGAAAGTGGGTATGACCACATAACTTAAGGATGAATTTCTTTCCCAAAAAACTCCAGTCTAGATGGGTAGGGTGTTATCTCATCAAAAAGATGTATCCATCTAGAGCTATGTTGATTTGTGAGAAAGAATGAGCTAAAGAATTCACTGTGAATGGTCAAAGGCTGAAATCAGTTGAGGAAGTAGGTCCGGTAAAGAAAATCAAAGTTTTGGCATCGTGATGCTAGTGGAAGAACATCAGGTTGATGAGGAGAGGTGTTTGAATGCACATTAGAGATACATTTACTTCAAAGATGATTTGGGAATCTCACGAGGAAGAATGAAGTCAGGAATCAATAAGCCCAGCTACAGGCATAAAATTTAGTGCTAGTGGGAGGCAACCCACCTAGGTTTGGGAACTTTTTCACCCAACCTTCTCTTTTTGATACTTTTGTTTTCTTTTCTACAAAATACACACATGCACATTTGTTCTTGATAGTTTTTGTTTTTGTTTTTGATGAGATGCAGGAAACAGGTTGAAGAGAGAGATAGAGAGGGAAGACATGGTTGTTGAAGTGAAGTGTGGCCAAGAATCAAAAAGTTTGTAAAGATATCAAAATTTTTGAATTTTAGTTTACAAAGTACGGCATGAAGAACCACCATGGTCATGGTGCCTCAAAATGGTCGTGGTGATTTAAGTGCAAAACCTCAAAAAAGTTATAGTAACTCTACCAAATTTGTGAAGAAATGACCATGGTCGTGGCTACCACCACGGTTGCGGCAACATGAAGGCAAGACAGTCGTGGTGACCACCACAGACGTAGTGAATTAAATGCAAAAATTCAAAGGAGTTACAGTGATGAAGGAGATTTTGTACATTAATGGCCACGGCCATGGTGAACCACCACGGTTGAGGCAAGAGGAGCACACCATGGCTGCGGTGCCCACCACAACCATGGCGAGAGTTAATCTACAGCTATCTCCACCCCCACCACGATCGTGGTGACCCACCACAGCAGTGGAAGGACCCGACCCCACACTTTTTTCCACTTAAACTCCACAAAACACCACGACCCCTACCACTTGTAAACTCATTGGCCCGATACCAGAACGAGCGTGGTGACATGCTTCACCCACAAAACCTACTTCTCCATCTGAAATCCTCTAAGAAATCGAACTCCAATCAATTTCTACACCTCTCCCTCTACTGTTTCCACCCCAAAACCTCCACCAATCGAGCCTCCATATCCATTTTCATTCTCCACCTCACCTACATCTACCCCACACAAAAACCCACCAAAATCCATCCATTTTCACCTAAAACCTCCAACCAATACATCATCTATCTTCCAAGTAGCCATGTTAGCCATTTCCACCCATTAATCAAACTTCATTTAACCTTCTCCACAAAAATCCAAATTTCACAGCCCTACCACAACCTGCATATAAAAAAATGAAGGAAATCACTAAGGCAGTGAAGAAAGGGGATCAGAAGAGCCTTGGGGTGATCACCAGAGGCAAGGTGCACAACAAGAGAACCTCTTCCCAAGTCTCCATGCCTTCCCACACTCCCTCAACATCCAATTCCATTACCCAATCTCTCCCCCACTCGATGTCCATGAGTGCATCCCACACCCGGTCATCCAACAACCACCACATCATAGACAAGACGTATAGGAAAAAGGAGTAGGAGGAAGCATCAGAGGACAACATTGATGACATGATCAATGTGGTTGACCCGGAGGTCATAAACCACCAAAAGTAGGGAAAGGGGGTTGCAACCCCATCTTCATCAAGGCTGCCTCCACGGGCTACTCCAACAAGACACTCTATCTCCTCATTGGGGGAGAGACCGCAGCAGCCGCCGCAAGCTAGGCGGTAGTTGATGATATAAGAAGAGGATCAACCACATCGATACCCCAAGCAACGGGTACTGCTAAATCTTGACACAAGCTTGGGGTCAAGATCCTACAAAGTTGAGTAAGATGATGATGATGATGATATTGTTGAAGAGGAAATGAATTCTGAGCCAGAAGACACTCTAGCATACTTGGAGGCGGACATATTTTATGGGTTTGGCAATGCTCCTGAGGGAAAAACTTATGGTAGAGGATAGAGAAAGATGCAGATCGTACCCATCTACCCTGAGTGCATGTCTAGGAGAGTGATCTCCACTAGATATGGGTGGGAAAAGGTAATTGAAGACATGGGAATCAAAGTAGAGTGGGTAATGCAGCTAAAGAGGACCAGTTTGTGGAATGTGCTTTTCACAACACAAACCACATATGTGGAGATAACTCAACAGTTCTTCGCCACATTAGAGAAGATCAAGGTCAAAGGGGAGGAAGCAATCAAGTTCACAATGTTCAACAAAATACACATATTGACTGCTTCTAAAATAAACTGCATCTTCGCAAAGGACCCTCAAGAAGCCGAGAAGATGAGTGATGGCTTGATTGAGAGAGAGTTTGACTTCGACTACAAATATTTCTGGTATAGTTTGACAGGGACACTGGGGTACACAGTCGGGAAATCAAAGACAATTTTCATCAGCAATCCCATGTTCAGATATGTACAGAAGGTCCTTGCCAACACAATTGTGGGGAGGTACGATAATCAGGGCAGCATCTCATAAAAGGACCTCTTTTTTCTATATGGTTTAAATAAGAAACTACACATCAACATAGGGTCACTCTTGATAGATCACATGAGAACAGTTCCCTTCAAAAGCAAGACTTTGTTTGTTATGGGAGGGATTGTGACCTCAATTGCTATATCCCTAGGTTTTGATGTCGCCAGACTGAATGAGGCCGAAGGAGCTCAATTTGTTGATCTAAAGTATCTTGTGCGCTCTCAAATGATCACAATCAAGAACAAGAGGTTGTTGTACAATTTAAAATCTATAAGATCAAGAGCTCTCAAGCTGCCCAATCACACCTTCCCACTTCTCTGCGCCTTGGACCCTCCTGAAGGACTTCATGAAGGTTGAATCAATTGGAGCAAGTCAACCCCTAGGAAAACTTCAACCCCGTTGCTGCACAAGAGGAAGAAATAACATAATCAAATGCACAACATCAAGAGCAAGAGGGAGGAGAACAAAGAATGCACCCCCAAAGGGTGAGAAGGAGGGATGAGGCAACATCCCAACTGTAGGATCCTTCAGTCAATGCATATGATATGTCATCCATCCATGCAGAGCTTGAAGGAATCCAGAAGACACAACAAGACATGCAGTCCATACAACAGTACATGAGGCGGGACCAACAACAAATGCATCAATAGGTCAGCCACTTGTACCACTACCACCATGCGTAGGCACAGAGAAACCTTGAATGGGGTGAAGAGTTTTGGGGTGGTATTTTAGGATACCATGAGACCTACCCTCCCCTTAGGATGCTTACTGGGGCCATTACTACCATTCCCCTCCAGCCCATCCAGGACCTCCACCTCCTCAACATCACCAACCAAACTAACCGGACCAGCCTGATCAGCCATTGTAGGAAGATCTACCATTTGATTTGCAACACTAGCTGTGATCTTCACCCTACTATCCCTAAACTTGAGTTTCATGTTAAGGACAACATGATTCAAAAGTTTGGGGTGGTAGGGCGGTATGGACCACCCTATCTTGATCTCTCATTTTAATTGCACCTGTCTTACCTAATTTTTGGAATTGCTTGCTTTTACCCTTGTTAGTTTAGATTTCTTATTACTAGCATTCATGCATACATGTAGTTTAATTTCATGCATTTTTGCGTAGTTCTTCAAAAAAAATGCACTTTTTTCTCTTCCATGCCATGCATTGCATTCTCATGTAGTTTTTGGTAATTTTTGTGTGCTTTTAAATTAGGATTTTCTATTTTATGCTTTAAATTCCCTAAATGTAGGTTTAGATGTGATTGATTACAAATTGGCACCATTTTTGCCAATTTTGACTAAATTTAGATATTCTTGCCTATAAGCATGTTTTAACTCAATCTCCAATGTTTTGAGCCGAAAATTTTGATCTTTGACGAATGCATGTCGTTTTCTTAGATTGTATTGCTATGTGGTCTTGATTGTTGACTTTTTACATGTGCACCGGTTTTCTCAAGTTTGTGAATGTTTTGGTTGAATTGTGAATTGAGCAAGGTATAAACGCTTAGAGCCTATGGAACCACTTGATATAAATGTGAATCTCATGTTGTTTGATCATGTGGTGTGATATCATTTGATGAAGTGTTGGATTAGTTTTCATGCAGGAAATCTTATGTTGAGGACTACACTAGTGACCCTTCATTGACCCAACTCTTCTTTCACCATCTTCATACCTCTCCTCCTCATGAAAGGATGCCTTAGAGCACATATTCAACCTTGGCCACCTCCAAAAGTTTGGGGTGGTCATATCTACATCTCCCCACTTCACTCTATCCACCATATACCCTACCTACAAAAAGGGAAAAAGAAAAGAAAAGGAAAAAAACAAAAAGAAAATAAAAAGATGCTCCTATTTAAGAGCATCTAAATAAAGAAAAGAAGAGTGCTCTATGTAATAGCACTCCAAAAATCTTTCTGCAATCCTTTCTTCCATTTTTATACCTATTGAGATAGAAAACATCAAATCTAGCTCACTTTACCATTTCTACAGCCATGTGGGTCATTTGGTGTGGTTTGAGACATAAGATTGAATGCATGAAAGTGAAACAACACTCCTAGTCATCATTGATTAACGCCAACATGAAACAGTTTACCCAAAATTGCATGAAGGACAAATTGAAAACTTGTGTATTCTAAGCTCTATATTTGAAGTTTGTATGCTCAATGCTCATTTTATGATTGGTATGTGATAAAGGAGAGATAGGTGGAACACATGCACTTAGGAACTTTCGAAACCATTTAGTCAATAATCATATTTTTCTATGCATTTGTCACTCTTGTTTATTGAAGGAAATTGAAGAGAGAGATTAAGTTGGAGCATACTTGAGGACAAGTATGTTTTAAGTTTGGGGTGGTGATCCAACCCTATTTTAGGACTTCATCCTGAGCCTTTTTGTATGGTAATCACATCTAAATATTTTATATTACAAGTTATTCCCCTCAATGTGATCTTTTATGGTAAATTCACTTATGCCTCCTTTTGTGTGTAACTCAAGGCACTTCTGCATGCATTGATGCATGGGAGAGAGATGAAGGACGTCTATGGGGTCTTACACCCCAAGAGTGGATGCACCTCTTCCCCAAGCTATCCTTGGATGCACAACAGAAATTCAAAGCAGAAGGAGTCTAGATGAAGAAGATGAAGTAATGATCGACACCAAAAGGCCTAAAAGGGTCGTGGTACATCCACCATGTTCGTGGTAATTTATGCACAAAGAGATCCAAAATCAAGAAGGAATGTACTCAGTTTACACATGAATGACCACATCTATGGAGGTAAAAATGGCCATGGTCACAAAAGACCCCATGACAGTGGCCCCCAGAACGGTCGTGGCCAACATGCTCCAACTCACCTGTGGCCATCACCTCACCGGCCTGTGGTGAATTATGCATAAGAATCCCCAAAATCAACAGGGAAGTGGTCCATTTTACACGTGAATGACCACAGTCGTGGCCACCACCACGGTCGTGGCCCTTGAAGACCAACTCACCCATTGTGTGCCCCACGCCCATGGTGAACTAAAGACATGAAGACCTTCAAGCTACCTCGTATGTGGCCTCCTCCTCTAATACGGCCGTGTACCCCCACATGTCTGCGGTACCCCTTACCCAGCATGACCGTGGCACCTCGCCACGATCGTGGCCACCACATATACTTATCATTTCCACTCCACTTCCCACCTCGTCCGTTCCATACCCCCATGACCATGCCATGCAACCCCCACCATGGTCATGGCACCTCAACACGGCTGTGGTGACCCCTTAACCCTACCCATTTTCACCATTGTTTTTCCTACTTTGCCCCTACTTACCCTAGTGCTTCCCCACCACCTATATATAGATAGGTGTCAGCCACAACATGAAGGTTACACTCCCCTAGCCTCCATTACTCCTCCTCACCCTCTCTTGAGCATTCATTGCATTCCCCTTGCTTTTATGCTCTCCACCCACCATTTCCATCTCATTTCCACAAAACTAGGTTTTCTACCATAACCCCCTCCATTTTCATGCTCGTCATCTATCTTGTAAGAAGGAGGTCACCCTACAATATCTAGGAGGTGAAGAAGGAGGATCTACTTCGTGCTCCATGGAGTCCTATCCCCTTCTTCTCATTTCTTTTGCCTTTTCTTTGATTATGTCTAGCTACGCCCCTAGTGGTAGACTGTTTGGGGTAAAAATGTGACTTTGATACCATGTTGGGGGAGAATAATTTGTAATGAACATAATTTCATTCTATGATGATTGCCTTTGCTTATATCTCATTTCCCGTTATCTTGCATGTGGGTTTTGCTTTTAAACGTAAATTGCTTGCTTTGTAATGTTTGATGACACTTAGCTTCTAGAAGGAAGTGGAGTTTATGTAGAAATTTTAGGAATGACTCCTAGGTCTAATTCGTGGATCCCTAGCTAGCCCCCTTTGTTCCTACATACATATCCCTCCTTCTACAAGTGACTGTGAGATCTAAGTATCTAGTGTAAGTGTTATTAGTGCAATTTCCTAGAGCTTTCTAAAGGCTATATGGCTAGTAGAATCAGGTGAAAAACCCTTATCTCTACTCCCATTCCTACCCTTGGCTCTCAATTATCCTAATACCACTTACCCTAGAAACCTAGACTTGACAAGTCCTACTAGAATTACACCTAACCCTAGTTCTCCAACTCGTAGTATAGGGTACATTCTAATGGCACTTGCCTTGTTGTTTGGGTTGGTAATCTAGATTGAATTGTGATAGTTTCATGCCATGTTGACATCCCCCAACTAATATCAAATCACATTCCCAGACGACCCACCTATCTAATCCATGACTTGAAACCCACCTTAGTCTTCTTGCTTGTTAATGCTAGTTTAGCTTAATTGCCTTTGCTCATTCTAGTCTATTACTTAGTATTGGTAGTTAGGATTAACTTCGATTCTTGCTTGCTTTAGTGTTTATCTTAGCTCGTAGTTGTTAATTGCCTTTCTAGAGTAGTGTAGATCATCTTGCCCTTGTTTAGTTGATTTCTTAGTCTAGTTGCTTAGACCTAACTTGCCTATGATAATTTAGTTTTTAGTAATCTAGTTTTCATATTGCCTTTACTTGCTTGTTTGCTTAGTGTAATCACACCAAAACCCATTTTAAACCCTTCAACCCTAATCTTCACTTTAGGAACATAGACAACGCTAACTTAGCTCTAGTGCCCCCTCTATCCCTAAGGATCCACCCCTATATTTGCCCTTATCTTTACTATAATAGTACCTCGTGTTCTTGCGGGTGACCTGTTTAGTATTGTGACTGAATCTTTTTAGGGTTTTTATAAGTATTGAAAGATCCAAAGTGTGTTCAAGTTCCTTGGGGTGCATCTAATCAAACTTAATTGGTTAGTGTGTGCACCTCTGGCTCAAACGCACCATCTATTGATATATTGCATGCATTGAATACTAAAATGCTTTAGTAATCAATCCAATCATCATTCAAGATAAAATCCTTTTCTAGATGAGTTCCTATGAGTGTGACCCTATAGGTCCCATACCATGTTGGCAGTGAATGTCCATAATTGGCTTATGACATCACAAGCAAGGAGCGGTGCCTAGTCACACATCAGTGTTACCCAAGTAAAAGGAAAGTTAGAGAACTACTTCAACCTACAATTTATGTAAGGTGTTGTAGTGATTGTATAATTCCTTTATCTCTGATATCTAGAATGAACTCGAGACATGGACTTGTTATCCTCTCAACATTCAATCCATGTTCCTCGAACCAAGAGCAGACTGTCTGAGATAATGTGACCTTAATATTATGCATTCATTCATATGTGCATGCACATGTGTAACTCAATCTCTCTTATCAAGTGGCCAAGATATCATATTCTAGTAGGAGGGACAAATCCCATATATATCACTTACAATCTATCCCCATGTGTCATAGTCACCCAATCATCACCTTTATAACAACCCATGTTTTAGGACTGTGTTTGGTGATGTTAAAGGGCCACCCAACAACATGTGATGAGTGTAGTGATTTTAGTTCTAAGAATCACAATCACCACCTTCACTATGAGATATGACTATGACTTACCATATGATAGTTTCATCTGCCTGAGACACTATTCCCTAATATGTATTATTTTGATTGGTTTGATATTGCCATATCATGACTAATGAGACTCTGTCATTGATCAACCCACGCTCTAGTCTTATGTGTTACTGATGTGTATCTACCTTCCACAGTAACAACTAACTAGGGACATAACAAGAATGTACACACTATTATCATATGTATGATCTCATTCTTTCAAGACATGTACATAAAGACATATGACATTGAGTATTGTCATTGTATAGTCATTCACTTCGTCTCCTCATTATCTCATAACTGAGTGAAACAGATGAATTGGAAGCTTGCCTTTATGAGTATTAATCAAATCCTTTATGGTATAGGCCATGTCAATCATCACATGATTTTCTCTATCGACATACCTTATCAACAAAATCCCACTTGCACTAAGAGCCAATCATCCACGAATCTCATTCTGAATGATCCAAACATGTCCACCATGATTCTATTGTGCAAGTGCTTTAGTCAGTAGGTTAGTAACATTTTGCTTATAGTCGGTTTATTGTATGTTTCCTTCTCTCTTCGTTGTATGATTTCTCATATGAGATGGAATTCTCGTAATATGGTATCTGATATTCCTTTCCTAACAATTATCTCCATTATTGTCACAATATCATTACTGAGTCATCAATGGTTGGAACATCTATAAGTTCATCACATGAACTTCTAGATCCATTCATAACACAAGTACACTCGACTTCTATTATAGAATATAATTAATGGCTATTAGTTTGGAACCCTTCCAACTAACAACATTTCTCCTTTTAAATCAAACATATTTTATTTTGTGATAACTTTTTCCATTAAGGAAGCTTGCATCGATGTAACCCTTTACATCCAACTACCCTTTTTATTGTTATCCTTATTAACTAGCAATCTATCCTTAAGTACTTCTCAAGTACTAATGGATATCTTTAATGACATTCTAATAACCCTTATTAGAATTTAGTTATTATCTTATCATGTCCAATGCATACAAGATTATTTGGGATAATAGCATTCATTATAGATCCATTGGTATAGCCTATGGCATCTTAATCATGTCATTTCTATTCTTTACAAGAACTATAACTTTATGGTTCATGAGAGACCAATCCTGATTTTCTATCAGGAATTCTTTTGGTGTTGAAATCTTTCAACACATTGCTATTATATGTGCTCAAACTTCCATTGTGGAACATTCAAGAACTATCTCATAGGTCTTGATCCTTATCTCGTAAGATGTTTCATCTTGTCCTTCATTGTTGAAGGTGTTTTCATGCCAGATCTCAATTATCATAAGATTGAGATGTTATTCCTCATCATATGTGGAATGTTCACATATGTTCCCACTAAATATTTTGTAATCACATGTTTCATCTTTTATCTTGTTTCAAGTCAAACTCTTTGACTATCTCATCAAGTCAAAAGATCCCATTTCTGAGATGCTTGTTTCAATCCCAGATTGAACCTTGTAGTTCATAGAATTTATTTGCATTCCTTGAAGTCATGAAACCTTTTAGGTTGTGTCACATACACATCCTATGATGTATTCCTTTAAGGAATCCAGTTTCCATTTTCATATGCCAAATCTCACAGTCAACTCTAACTACAGCAACAAGCATGACAATTGGTAAAGGAACTTCTATCATGTTCAACAACTTGAACTGATTTGAAAACCTATTCAACCAATATCTCCTTTTATGTTATCCATGTAAGTATTTTCCATAAGACCCTATTGCACCCTTTAGGTATTACCCCTTTAGGTGGCAGTATCAAGGTACTACCTTGTCAGCTTACATGGTTTCCATATTACTTTGAAATAGCTTCTAGTTGACTAGTTGGCTCATCCTATTATGACCAACCCATCTGGATTGTTGGATTCCCAATCCTCCAATCTTAGATGTGTTCTGACTAGAACAATTTTATTATGTGTTGCATGATGAACCTGAGACTCCACAACAACTTGTGATTCTCCTTGTTCTCATTATACCCTTTTGTTGATCTCAAACATTTCAAGTTCTACTATTACTCCCACTGATTCTTTTGTAACTCAGTTATCCTATCAACAAAACATTTTTATTATTTGATTGTGATTAATAGTAACTTTCAACAATCATGGTTTATGGATAAACCTTCTTCAAGAAAATACTATCTTAATGAAGGTTTCCATTCTTTAGACATATTGGTACATTCCCAAATCATATCATATAATATGGCTTATAAACCATTCAAATGGTACATTGTTTAGTGATAGATTTATATATTTATGAGAGTAAGAAGATTAAATTAGTTTACAATTATATCATGACTCATAATGGTATAATTCCTTCATTCTGACACATCATTATGTTTAGATGGATTTGACTTGTGATATATTATCACAGTTCTTTCTTGGAGGTTCTCAAGGAATTGATGCAAAGTATTTCAACATCTGATCTCATTAAAGTTTCTTAATACTTTCATCAAAGTCATGCTTCAGTATTAATCTCCTTGAACACTTCAAGATATTTATGTTTCTATTTTACTAAGTACATATCATCATATTACTAGTAAATGAAATGAAGTATGAGTAATTATCTATAGCATTCTCCATGAATCATATCTATGAAGTTTGGTGGAAGCCTTATCCTCCCACTACATCTAGTAAAGGATGGTATGTCAGATTATGTACAAACAAGAATTGCATATTTCCTTAAGTTCAATAACCAAGGGAGTCTAAATTAACATCAATATCTATTCTATGTATGCATTTCTTATATATGCATCCAATGTGATGATTGTGAATGATAATATTGAGTTATCAATTATAATCCTTTTGTATTAAAATTATAAACATTCATCTCCATGTCTTTTGTACAAAAATCATTAGATGTTTGGGAATTTTCATGCAAGATCGTATCTATTAAAATAGAAATATTAATCTCTTATTTTATTAATATATCTTCCTTGTCATACAAGATGATTTAAAGTAAATGTTTCTATTCTCTTGGCATAATGAAATAGCAGTTCTATTAACTCTATTACATGCCAATTGGGCTAAGTTAAATTTAAATATAGACCAAAGCTTCCACAACTCTTGCTCTACCTTGTCTATATTTTATCCTTTGTGAGGGATTTTACTTCTTGTTAGATTTTTCACATCAGTATGTCAGATCTCTGTTTGGTATCACATACCAAAAGGAAGAAGTAATCAAATTTATCTTATAAAATGTATACCTAAAGTGGAGGCCTCAGTGCCTTCCTTCTTGTTTAGTTCCTCGAACCAGAGTGGGCAATTTCTTTTCCAATGTCCAAGCTTGGTGACAATGGTGACAATCACCTCTAATTTTCTTCACACCTCCATCTGCCTTGAGATCTGAAGACTTTGGCTTCTGGATAGCTTTAGAACGTTTCTTAGCTTTGCCTTTTCCTTTAGAATTTCCCTTTGTCTTGTTTATCATCATAATAGACTTGGTTTTGTCTTTCTTCATCTATCCCACAACTGTTCTCAACATGCCCAATAACGTTTTCAATGTTTTGTCAAATTTGTTCATGTTTTAGTTCATGACAAACTGAGTATATGACTCTGGAAGACACTGTAGAATCATGTCAGTGGCCAACTTTTTTCCCAAGGGGAATCCCAGTCTAGCAAGGTTCTCCAAATACCCAATAAGCTTGAGCACATGAGGACCTGCTGGATCTTCTTCTGCCATGTTACATTTGAATAGTGCCTTGGAGACATCGTATCTCTCTTGTCTTTCCAGATCTTAGAACATGTTCTTGATATGTGTGACCATCTCAATCATATCCATGTTCTCATGCTACCTCTGCAACTCATAGTTCATGGAGCATATCATTAGATGCTTGACATCCACATCGTCTTCAAAAAGCTTCTTGTAAGCATCCCTGTCAGCCTTTGGTGCATTTTGAGGTGGTTCCTCTAGTTGTGGCGTCTCCAGGGCATAGAGCTTGCACTCTTGTATGAGAACTATTCTCAGTGTTCTGAACCAGTCATGAAAGTTGTTCCCAATTATTTTTTCCTTCTCAAGGATTGATCATAGAGAAAAGTGATTCTTATTTGTTTCCATTTGATTCTACAAAAGAATTTGTAATCTTTTCAAAAAATCATTTTTTATTTTATTTGATTTGATTAAAGTTTCGGCGATAATAATTAGGTCTTTAATTAATTATCATTCTCATTATATTGTTCGAATTGATGACCCTCAAGTGTCAATTTGGAAAATTGCAGCAAATAATTTTCTAATGAGCCAAGATCCATATTTCATCAAATCATGAGTCAGTTGTGATTGATCACCCACAACTTGATTGTTTAGGTAGACAATCATGCCAATTGCATCATATGCAACTCTTGGGTATATAATATGTGCAACTCCTTGCCATAATCATCTACATGCTCTTGGGCTTAGACTCTCTAAGAATCACTAATTAAGCCTGAACAAATAGCCAATACAATAATAATGTTCCCCACTTTGGAGGCACCTACATTACTACCATCACACTTCCACAAGGTAGATGGCATGCCATGATTTGGTTTAACCTACGCTTGGTCAAACAAGTTTTTCATGTGTATTTCTATTGGAAAGCATCTCAGACTTAATATTTTTTATTGAGGGATTTATATATATCATGTATATATACATATACTGTATCCGATCACCACATATATAGTATGTATCATATACATGCTATATCCCACAACATAATCATGTAATATAAAACAAAAAGTGATGGTTATGGTCATGTCTACTTATAATTACTTGGAGCCATAAGGAATTACTACCACCTAGGTCAATCATCATATCACATGTATGAACCTACTATTGGTGTAGACCTATGCTTGCCAATATGAGTAGATTGGCTCAACTCTTGAATTAGTCGTCTCGCCTCTTGGTCGGTTGGTTGGTCATCACAGATGGTCATTTAGCCTCCAGTACAACCGATGTATGGAATCCTTCCAAATGGTCAGTTGGGTCCACCAGGCGGTCATTTGGGTCCCACGCTCTACCCTCCTTGGTCCTCCATACGGTCGACTCATCTCACACACTGGTCATCTCAACTGGCAATGATAATCATAATTGTCATTGTAAGAAAAGAAATCATCCTATTTCTACTTCATTACATTGAATAAGAGAAACCTCAAGTTATATTCAAGGGTAGGAAAGGTAGGAAACCATTAACTTTATATTAGGAAGAGAGAGGAAGAGGTTCGATACGTAGACCAAGATAAAAGGAACCAATCTATCCAACCACACTGATATTGGGTATTGGCCATAAGCACACTACACATCCACCATCAAAACCACTTTTAGGTCAACGTGTGTAAATTGCATATATATCATATGTATGTATGTATGTATGCATATATATAGGGATTATGTGGTCTTTAATCGGATACACATATGAGACCATTTAAATAATCACGTCACATACAATAAATAAACGATTAAACCAAAAACTGATCATATCAATTATCCTAAAACATAGTAAATTGACGTGGCTCTGATACCATTATTGGGAAATACGGGCACATAGTATAACAGCAGAAACAAAAACTTATCTATCAGTATCCCATAACAGCAAGATCGGGTCAACTACTATGAAATAGGAAGGATAGTTTAGTGAGTTATACCTGGTCCTGGAGAAAGTCTAGCGACAACAACTCGCTTCAATGCAACTATTTCCAGTTGCTCTTGGATGGTGGCTGTACAACTCTTGGTCTTCACCATGAACAATGAACATAACAACTTCTGCAACGACTCCCCCAGTCTAGCCACATACTGCATGTTGATTTTTCTCTCCTAGAAGTAGTCAAAGGACTCCTACCTCTAGAGTAGTCCTCACGGACCAACTATAACTCTTGTCGTTCAACTAGAATAGACAAGAAAGAGTTGTCCCTCCTGTTGGTGTGAGTCTCAATTATTCTCTCTCTTCACTATCTCTCCCTTGTCGGGTAGGACTTGCTTGGGCTCTCTCGGTTACCAAAACCAGAGAGGACAACAGTTGTCATAGGAACTGATTCTCAGTTGTCTGTGTTGTGTTCTGGGAAGCCCCCAATACCCCTCTATTTATAGTAGAGGTTAGGGTCAGGGTTCCCATTCTGTACGGGATTGTGTGGGAGTGGAAGGGATTGGAAGATCTAGAAATTTTGCAACGTACAAAAGTCAACCCATACTTCCAAATGGCTGTCTGGAAGTTTCCCAATCACATATGACTTTAGGAAATTTTGATTCCAATTAATATTGTTGGTATGTATTCCCAGAGAGTGAATCATATGATGATTGGATTGGCACATGTTCTGATTGATTTGATAAATATCAAAGGCAAGCTTCCAATTTATTCTAGCTCAATCGATTTTGAGATAAATGATGGAGCAGAATGAATGTCTAAAGAATGAAAATAATCAATGATGTATGTCTTCAGGTTGAGGACCTAAACAATGAGATCATACGGATGCTAAGAGTATGTACATTCTTGTTATGTCCCTAGTCAGATGTCATTGTGGAAGGTTGATATACAATAATGACACATCAAGACTAGAGTGTGTGTTTGTTGATGATAGTGTCTCATTAGTCATGATATATGATATCAAACCAAGCACACAGATACATATTGGAGAATAGTATATCAGACAGACCCACCATGAGAGTGACACATGGAACCAATGACATGGTAGTCAGAATCATCTGTCATAGTGATGGTAGTGATTGTGATTCTTAGACCTGAAATCACTGCACTCATCAAATGTGATTGGGTACACTTTGACATCATCAAATGCAGTCCTGAAACATGGGTTGTTATAATAATGATGATTGAGTGGCTTTCACGCATGGGATAGACTGTGAGTGATAGATATGGGATTTGTCCCTTCTAAGGGAGTATGATGTCCTGGATACTTGATAAGTGAGATTGAGAAAGGCATGCGTATGCACATGTGAATCAATATATGATATTGATGCCACACATATCTCAGACAGTCTGCTCTAGTTCAAGAAACATAAATGAACATTGAAAGGATGACAACTCCATGCCTTGAGTTCATTCAAGATATTGGAGACAAAGGAATTATACATTCACTGGAACACCAATCACATACTATAGGATTGAAAGTTATTCTCCAACTTTCCTTTTCACTTGGGTAGTATTAATGTGCGACTAGGTACCACTCTTTGCTTGTGATGTCATAAGCTAGTTATAGACATTCATTGCCAACATGAAATGGGACCTATAGGGTCACACATAAAGGATTAACCTGGAAGAGGAGTTTATCCATGAATGATGTTTGGATTGATTACTAAAGTGTTTATGTACTCAATCAAACATTCAATCAATAGACTTGACTCAAAATCATCAAGTTCAAGTGTTGAACTAACTGATTAGAGTGTCAAATTAATTGAGAATTGAATTGACTCTGTTCTGCACAATCTGGACAACCAACTAATTGGTTCACTAGGTGAACCAGTCGTCTCATGGTCAGTGAGGTGACCGATTCACTCTGGTGAATTGATCGGTTTACTTGGTCCAAACGAGCAGTGTTAGGTTTTCCCGATTTGTGAGAAAAGTTTTTCATTTCACTTGTTCAATTGGATTGGGAAAATAATTAATATTTGTGTTAATTAGAAACGAATAAGGAAAGTCAATTGTAGGCATGTTTGGGAAGTGAAACGACCAGATCACTGGATGAACCGATCGGCTCACACTCCCAACTGACTGATTCACTAGTGAACGGATCAGCTCACACTCCTAAAATATAGGTTCAGTTATGAAATGATCGGTTCGCCTGCTGTAGTGCAAATTATTCATGGAAATTATGGACCCTTCTACTCCCACATAGAATGGGAACCCTAACCCTTCCCTCTACTATAAATAGTGGGGTATAAAGAGGGGTACAAGGGGATTCTCTAAACACACAACTCAAAACATCAGTTGCTCTGTAAAGTTGTTGTCTTCTCTGGTTGTGGTAACCGAGAGATCCCAAGTAAGTTCTACCCATCCAAGGAGGAACAACAAGGGAAAGACAACTATAGAAAAGCAATTGGTGGTGGGAGAGTGTGTCAGTGAATAGTACACTGACAGAAGGGGACAACTCCTTCTAGTATGTTCTTTAGGATAACTAGAGTTCCTGATAGTCCGTGTGGACTATCAATAGAGGTGGGGAGACTTCTGTCACTCAGGAGGATGACAGTCAACCACAGTCCAGGTCAAGACCAGGAGTTACATAGACACCGCTAAAGACATGTGGTTGAAGACCACATTTGCTGTGAGGTATAGTCACTTGAGTGAGCCTCAAGACCAGGTATATCTCGCTAAAACCATCCTTCCCATTACATAGATATTGATGCAATCTTCTGGTTATGAATTTATGGTCAAGTAATTTTTTTTTATTTCTACTACCTACTCCAACCATGTAAAACCCAAATAATATCACATATAATTCCTTGCACCATAAGAAAAGTGCAACTGAAATAATTCGAGAAACATACAAAATCTTCATTCAGCCCAACCAAGCTGTTCACACAAGCAAGACACATGTTTTACTCACCCAGAAAATTGTCTGGTGAGTTTGAGATTAGTTGGTCGGTTCAAGGGAAGAACTTAGACAATTCAAACTCTGATCATCCTGACAACCCAAACAGCCATCTCAACACTTGAGATGCATGTCTGGTTACCCAAACGACCATCTCACTCAGTGGGATGGTTGTTTGACAGTCCAGTCAACCAATCTATCAATGTGTTGCATGCATTGAATACCTAAACGCTTTAGTAATCAATCAAATCATCATTCAGGATAAACTCCTCTTCTAGATGAGTTCCTATGTGTGTGACCCTATAGGTCTCATACCACGTTGGCAATGAATGTCCATAACTAGCTTATTCCATTACGAGCAAGGAGCGGTGCCTAGTCGCACATTAGTGCTAACCAAGTGAATGAAAAGTTGGAGAACAACTTCAACCTATAATCTATGTAAGGTGTTGAAATTATTATATAATTCATTTGTCTCTAATATCTGGAATGAACTTGAGGCATGGACTTGTCATCCTCTCAATGTTCAATCCATTTTCCTTGAAATAAGAGCAGACTGTCTGAGATAATGTGGCCTCAATATCATATATTGATTCACATGTGCATGCACATGTGTTTCTCAGTCTCGTTTATCAAGTGGCAAAGATATCATAATCTAGTAGGAGGGACAAATCCCATATATATCACTCACACTCTATCCCCACGTGTTAAATTCATCTAATCATCACCTTTATAACAACCCATATTTCAAGATTGCTTTTTATGATGTCAAAGCGTACCCAAAGACATGTGAAGAGTGTAGTGATTTCAAGTCTAAGAATCAGAATCACTACCTTAACTATGAGAGATGACTATGAATTATCATATGATGGTTTTCATGTGTCCCTCTCAAGGTGGGTCTATTAGATACATTGTTCCCTAACATGTATCTATGTGCTTGGTTTGATATTGTCATATCATGACTAATGAGATTCTATCATAAATCAACCCACACTCTAGTCTTATGTGTTACTAGTGTCTATCTACCTTCCACAGTAATAACCGACTAGGGACATAACAAGAATGTACACACTCTTAGCATTCGTATGATCTCATTCTTCCAATTCACGTACTTGAAGACATACATCATTGAGTATTGTCATTCTATAGACATTCACTTTGTCTCCTCATTATCTCATAACTAAGTGAAATAGATGAATTAGAAGCTTGCCTAGTATTAATCAAATCCTTTATGGTATATGCCATGTCAATCATCACATAAGTTTCTCTATGGGTATACCTTACCAACACGGAGTGGCTACCATGATACTTGCTACATTCGGGTTTTGGTTGTTTGCTAGGGTTTTGGAGGGTTCTCTATGCTAGAGAACATGTTCAAATACTTCTCAACTTTTAGTTATGTGTCCAGGAACTCCTCCTAATTAGTAGGATTCGACAAACTCTATTTTGTTACTTTTTTTTTGTTTCTTATCATTTTGCTAAACTCATTCTAGTTCTTTACATATATCAACTATTGGTTTTCCTTAAGTGACATAATAAAGGGATCTTAGGCATCCTAAAAGTCCACATGTCCCTATGTTCGTATATCTACTTTGACTATGTATTGATTTTAGGGGGTCTTTGAAGGTTTCAGGTTATAAATTTAAAGTTTGATCATTCTGAATCCACCTCTTTTCAGACGCCTGATTCTAGAGCGATCATTCCTCTCCTGGATTCTCTCATAATAGTTTTGTCACTTCAACTATGTTCAAGTCTCTCCTCTACTCCATCTTGGTCACATGTAATTTCTTTGTCCCCCACCTCTCTCCCTCTTTTCTTGTTATTTTTCCTTCTCTTCCCATTCCTTATCCTCTTCCCCTACTGTGCTTTTGTGTGAGGTTGTGCTAGCTACATTTCGCTAGTAAGAAATTGTGTTGTTGTTGCATGAAAAGCTCAATTGGTGGGATTTGAAAAGAGTTACGGGTTGTGTGTGATGGTTGCTAACTGGATGAAGTCCTCAGAGTTGTTGTATTGCTCCATTATTGATTATCCACTCATGTCTTCTCCTCCAACCAAGGTTTCCTCTTTTCCATATTAGAATTCCCTATATCTTTCTTCAATTTTGTCTTAGGTTTCTCCCTGATTTTCTATCTATATAATTCTGGCAAAACAATTACAAGTTTTCTTGCATGTTCAATTTTGGGAACAATGATGTAGAGTCAGTATTTTCATTCTAGTCATTATAATCCATGCCAATTATTGATTGATTTTTTTTTCATTTCTAGTCTTACATTGTTCTCAATTACAATTTTTAGTCCAAATTTTTTATTCTGTAAATGCACGATTAATAACTTAGTACATACTACCACATGGGTAATACTAATATATGTGATTGCATTATATATATATATATATATATATATATATATATATATATATATTATATATATATGATGTGATGGTGACATCACCGGGTCAACCAGGTCGACTTAGGAGTTGAACCTGAGACCTGGGTCCTAGGACCTCTACCGCATCGACCTTTGGGTCAGGTATGAAAATTGTGGTAAAGAAGTGTGATTCTTCAAAATTCAAATGGAAGTATTAAAGCAATTTGATTCATGTCATCATTGTTAGACATTTTCATACTTGAATTCGAATAAGTCTCAATCTTTTTATTGTTCTTCATGGAACCCCAATGGAGACAATCAATCACAATAGGGATAGAAACAATATTGACAACGGCAGAGTCAACGAAAGGGGTAGGAACAATAACATCAAGAGGAGAAGAGGAAGGCCACATGTTGGATGAAGCATGGAGAGGAAGTTGTAGATGCCATGAACAATTGTATAGGTCACTTACGGTCTCCATAGATAGTGTTGATTTTTCTCCCCTAATGAGTTCTATGATGGATGAAACTCATTTACAAATAGCTTCTCATGGAGAAGGACCACATCTTATATAATATATCTCATCACCTCTTTATCAATCATGGACATAGATGTTAGTTATTGGAATCCATCCCAATCCCAAAAGATGCATCCTTCCATGAAAAAATTTATTCATATATATTTTATGTATTTTGGACCAAACGGAAGGGGTTTTAACATTTTATATTTGATCCAAAATGCCATGGCTATAATATTTATATATTTGTTTCATTTACACTCCACATAAACAATTCTATATAAAAAAGTAAAATATGAGTCATAGTGGTCGATGCTCAATAAATGAGTACTCCCTTCTATTGACCACAATATCCAAACATCTTATATGTAGTGAGTTAAACATTATGAATACATGAACCCTCATATCCATTCTTTGGTCCAACTTTATGCTAGAACTAAAATTTTATGATATAGTATTAAAATAGAAATAGTGAGTAAAATATGTGATCACATAATAAATAATACATTGTCAAATCACATTAACTATTACACATCAAATGACTTTCGCAGACCTATGTTCATTACATGAGATGTTATCCTAGAGATAGACCTTTGGTAAGAGGATCTGAAATCATATATTTTGTACCAATGTGATTAATAATTATCATCTTGTTGTCAATTTTCTCATTGACAACATAGAGTTTTATATCTAGGTGTCTACATGCGGTGGTGCTCCTATCATTATCAGTAAAAGTGATTGTAATTTTATTATCACAATATATTTGTATTAACTTATGAAACAAATCAACAACCTTAAGATCTTATATCATATTCTTAAGTCATATTGCATGTGATGATGTTTCATGGCAATCTATAAGCTCATCTTCCATGGTAGAAGAAGATGTGGTCTTTTGTTTGATACTCCTCCATGACACTACACCATAGGCTACTAGGAAGATATAGCCTATTGTATACTCCCTACTATCTAGACACCCAACAAAATATGCATCTGAAAATCCTATAGTGTTAAGGTGGTTTGTCCTTCTATATGTAAGCATGTAGTCCTTTGTTCCTTGACCTGCATCACCTTCTTCACATCTCTTGTCAATGGTTCATGCTCAGGTTACTTAGGTAAAGACCAAACATTTGAATAGAAAAAACAATGTATGGTCGGGTGCATATATGGGGATATTGTAGGCTCCCAACTACATATGGGTATGGTATCTTCCTCATTTCATTTCTTTCAAATATCATTATTGGGATATTACTTGAAGTTAAATTTATCTCCTTTAACTATCGGTGCAAGTCCAAGTAAATAGTTTTTCATTCCAGACTTCTCTTAAACTTGAGATATATAAGCCTTCTGGGATATTCCATGTATGCCCTTAACATGATCTTGATGAATCTCCTTACCAAGTACATATGTGACTTCACCCATATCTTTCAATTCAAAGTTAGAATATTTCACTTAATATATGTCGAACTCATTAGTTGCAAGTAGAATATCATCTACATAAAGAATTAATATTATGAACTTATTCCCACTGACTTTTAGGTATGTGCATTGATTAACAATGTTAGGCTTAAATCCAAAAATTAATATAATGGTGTTAAACTTTATATACCATTTTTAGAATGCCTGTTTCAATCCATAAATTGATTTTTTTCAGTTTACAAACCATATGACTTATACTATTTGTTGGTATGCATGCCCTGAGAGCCAATCATGGGATGATTGGGGGGATACATTAAGATTGATTTGATAAACATCAAAGGCAAGCTTCCAATTCTTTCTATTTCAGTCATATGAGATAGTGATAGAACAGATTGAATGTCTAGAGAATGACAGTACTCAATGACGTATGCTCTCAGGTTAAGGACATGAACGATGAGATCATACAGATGCTAAGAGTTTGTACATTCTTGTTTTGTCCCTAGTCGGATGTCATTGTGGAAGGTAGATAGACAATAATGACACACAAGACTAGATTGTGGTGTTGGTTGATGACATAATCTCATTAGTCATGATATAGAGATATCAAACCAAACACATAGGTATTTGTTAGAGAACAAGTGTACCGGACAGACCCACCGTGAGTTTGACACATGGAACCATGACATGGTAGTCACAGTCAGTACTCACAGTGATGGTGGTGAGTGTGATTCTTTGACCTGAAATCACTACACTCAACACATGTCGTTGGGCACACTTTGACATCATCAAACGCAGTCCTGAAACATGGGTTGTTATAAAGGTGATGATTGGGTGGCTTTGACACATGGGGATTTTGAGGGGTGAGTGATAGATATGGAATTTGTCCCTCCTGAGGGAGTTTGATATCCAAGGCCACTTGATGAGTAGAATTGAGATAGGCGTGCGCACACATGTGTGAATCAGTATGTGATATTGATGTCATACATATCTCGTTCAATTTACTCTGAGATCAAGAAAGTGAATGAACGTTGACAGGATGACTGTTCCATGCCTCGAGTTCATTCGGGATATCAGTGACAAAGGAATTATACATTCACTATAACACCATTCACGGATTGTAGGATTGAGAGTTGTTCTCCAACTTTCTACTTTCACTTGGGTAGCACTGATGTGTGACTAGGCACCGCTCTTTGCTTGTGAAGTCATAAGTGTTATGGACTTTCACTGCCAATGTGAAATGGACCTGCAGGGTCACACACATAGGATTTAACCTGGAAGAGGAGTTTTGTCCACAATCAATGTTTAGATTGATTACTAAAGGAGTTTAGTAGTTCAATTAAACACTCAATTAATTGATAGCTCAAAAATCATATTGTTCAAGGTGTTGGACATGTTGATTGGAGTATCAGATTGATTGAAATCACCATTGACTGATTCTTCACAACTTGTACTCCTAACCGATCGGTTCAAGTGTTGAACCGGTCGGCTGAGGTTGCTAAACCGGTTGGCTCAAGTGTTGAGCCGATCGGCTCAAGTCCAGGATGAAACGATCGGTTCAAGTGTTGAAATGATCGGTTCAAGTGTTGAAACGATCGGCTCAACTGGTGCAACCGAGCAAGTTGGGAAATTCAGGTCGGTGAGAATTTTCCTTTCGTTTCACTTTCCCAATTTGATTGGAACAAGGATTGGTATTTGATACCAATTAGAAACAAAAGAAGGAAAGTCAATCGGGAACCGACCAGGACCACCAACCGACTGGTTCACTTGTGAACCGACCAGTTCAAGGGTCCCAACCGATCGGTTGAGGTGTCAACCGATCGATTCAGGTCCCCAACTGACCGGTTCACTTGTGAACCGATCGGTTCAGGTTGCGAGTTGGTTGTTTTGTGGAAAATCTCGAACCCTTCTACTCCTGCTTTTAGTCCCTCATTGTCCGGGATAGAGAACCCTGTCCCATGACCCTCCTATATATATAGGGGTATTGGGGGCTTCTCAAAGTACAACTCAGTGCAACCAGTTGCTCTACAAAGTTGTCATTCTCTCTGGTTTTGGTAACCGAGAGAGAGCCCGAGCAAGTGCTTCCCGTAAAGGGAGGTGCAGCAAGGGAAGGACAACTGCAGTTGCAACTGGCAACAGGAGAGTGTGTTGGCGACTAGTACGTCAACAGGAGGGTGCGACTCCTTCCACTTCCTTGTGGGACAAGGAGTGTGGAGTTCCAGGTGGTCTGTGTGGACTACTTCAGAGGCGGGAGGTTTCTGCCGCTCAGGAGGACAACTGTCAATCCTGACAGTCCCGGTGAGAGGAGGAGTCGTCAGTCCCGGTGCGACCAGGAGTTGCACAGACACCGTCCAAGACCGGAGTTGAAGATCGTGTAAGGCGTGGGGTATTGTCGCCGAGTAAGCCTCGGGACAAGGTATGATTCCACAAACCATCTTTTCCTATTATATAGACATTGACACATTTCCTTGTTCTGGGTTTGGGGGAGAAAATTTTTGTTTCCACTGCCTTCTCTGCCTCCCCTAAAACCCAACAATGGTATCAGAGCCACGTCAACTGCTCTATATTTTAGGAATATCGATATGATCGATTTTGGTTTGTCGCCTTTATTTATTGCATACGATGCAAATAAAATTGTCTTTATGCATGTCCAATCCTAAATCCACAAATCCCAATTACATATATGATATGTATTATTAATGCACTCGATACGCGTCGCCCTTAAATGAGTTTTGTGGTGGATGTATAGCATGGTTATGGCCAATAAACCCTATCTATGTATGGTTGTTTGTGGTTGCTTGCATCTTGGTCTGCGCATCGATCTTCCCTTTCCTATTCCTGATGTAACTCGAAATAATTCGAGATTCTTTCCTACCTTTGCTCCCCCCGAATGTAACTCGGGGTTTCCCTTTTAATCAATGTAATATTAGGATAGATTTTATTTCCTGTTATGTCGAAGACCGGCGGACATCTGACGACAGCTGAAATGACCGGTTCAAGGCGTGAACCGATCGATTGATGTTCCAGACGATCGATTCAAGGAGTGAACCGATCGGTTGATGACCGGTTCGAGGAGTGAGACGAGCGGGTGGCGGCCATGACGAGATGCACGACGACCAGGCGAACCGATCAGTTGGAGGACCCAACTGATCGGCTGGTGGCACCCAGGCGACTGGGCCGGACCGAGCAAGACGTTCATGTGATGAATTGATCTACTCCAAAGGCAAGGCACAGAGTTCATCTTATACAGGATGCATGTGATGTAGACCTAGATGACCGTGATTCCTCTTGGCTCGAGGAATCACATTAGGATGGCCATAATCATCGCTTTTATCGTTTGTGCATGTTTTGTGGGATATAGCATGTATATGATACGTACTATGTATTGTGGTGATTGGATATGTATATGTATATAAAAACCAAATCCCTCATTAAATATTAAGTTTTAGATGCCTTCCAAATGCGACACACGTGAAAAGCTTGATCGACCAAGTGTGGGCACGCCCTAGCATGGTGCACCGTCTATCGCGTGGAAGCGTGAAGCATGAATGTGTGGGTCTGCCCTAGCAGGGTGCATATTCATCGTGTTGGCTTTGGGTCAGACTTAACAAGGTGACCTAGATAGGATCTAGCACCTTGAGGCATGGAGATGATCATGGCAATGAGTTGCATATGACATCTTATCAAGAGTTGCATATGATGCAATTGGCAAGAGTTGCCTACCTGAGAGATCTAAGTTGTGGGTGACAGCCCTAGCTGGTCCATGACTTAGAGGATTTCAGGATCTTGCCCACTAGAAGGTTGTACGCTGCAATCTTCTGAATTGATGGTGAGGGCTATCAATTTGAAGTAAAATAGTGGGAGTGATAATTAATTAAAGGCCTAAATTTATCGTCAACTTTTCAAATCAATCAAACAAGTCAAAAGAGTTTTGGACTAAAATTGCATATATTTCCTTTTGTTAAAATAAATGGTTAATCAACAATAATTACTTTATTTGCGATCGGTCTTTGAGACCAACAAATTAAATGGGAATAATTCCACGACTGGTTAGGATGATGAGAAGTGCTCTCAAAGAGCGAAAGCTCTAAGTCCTAGTTATACCAAGACTAGATGAACTCGATCCCACCACATCAATGGCTGAAAGTATGCTTATGGAAGCATACCGAGGAAAACATTGATGAGGAGTGCTTGATGTTGTGTTCTTTGAACTATGAGTTGCAGAGACAACATGAGACATATGATGTCTCTAAGACACTGTCCTAGTATGTCATGACAGAAGGAGATCCAGTAAGGTATTCACACACTCAATGTGATTGGGTATGTGGAAAATCTGACTAAGAAGGATTCCCTCTGAGCCAAGGATTGGCTATTGGTATGATGCTGCAAATGTTGCGAGAATCATACAATTCATGATAAGCTACAACATGAACAACTTTGACAAGCGTTGACAGATTTGTTGGACATGTTGAGGATAGTAGAGGCAAAGATGAAGAAAGACAAACCATAATCTTTGATGTGATCAAAGAAAAGGTAAGTCTTAAGGGCAAGGGCAAGGGTAAGGGCAAAGCAAAGAAGTGTTCTGATGCTAGCCAGCAGCCCAAGCCGTCTTCAGCCTCAAGGCACATGGGGAAAGGGTGTATGAGGGAACTACCCTCTATATCTGGAAGAACAAAAGAAGATGAAGGAGGGGATGGAGATCTCCACCTAAGGTATCAGGAAATGAACCGCTTCTTTATCTGAGGTATATGATACCAAGATATGGATATGTCATATATGATATGCAATATCCACAAAGAAGTGATGACCTTTATGAAAGGACCAAGAAAGGAGTACCCATCATTGGAGCAAGTGTTGCTGCCATAGATAGGAGTATCTTTCAGTTCATTTCAGCCTAAAGGGCACGAAATAGAGTTGAGAACTGCTATTTCATATATTGCCAATAGATAGAAATACTTTATTTTTGCATATTGTATGACAATGATGGCAATTAATAAAGTTGATGTTTCAATCTTAAAGATATGATCTTTGTGGCAATGCCTTGTTTATCTTGTGATACATGGTATGCATAAGATAAAATGATACCTAAAGTTATTGATAACTCAAACAATCAAATTAGCATCAATCATGAGAAATTCATTTCTAGTTTCCATATGATGGATAAATCTAGACTCTTTTGGTTAGAGAACCAGTAAGAGACATGAATCTCTTGTACATGATTATTCAATCTTCACTAATGATAGTGGGAGAATGATTGTCCTATTAGGTATAATACATGTGATGTATTTACATACCTATTGGAACAAATGCTAATACTTCAAATGGTGTTTAGAGAAATACCAATATGAATATCTTGAAGTGTTCAAGATTATCATAGATGAAGTACAAATTTGGTAAAGTGTTAATTCTTGATGAGATCAATGAATGAAATACTTGGACCAAATGTTTGAGATCCTTTTGAGTGATTATGATAGTGTATCATAGTGAACTCATGATTAAGGCATGGTGATGTCTAAATCAAGAAGGAATCATACTCTAAGGAGTTAGAGAATGATTATCAAATAATTGAATTCTTCTTAATAAATGAATACCCCACACTAATAAAGGACATTGAGAATCACAAGGAGTTGTGAGTTCTTATATCCTTGACAGATACACCTCAATTATCTATGTGATGAGTTGTTCATGTGATGAGTCAACTATCTAGATAAATATGAGGAACCAAATTTTGAGTTATGGTTTATGACCATTACATCCTAAATGACATCCATGTCAACCATAAGGTGTGACCTTGATGGTAGCACTCATTGGATGAAATCCATAAGTGCAAATGAGTCTTAAATGTTAAGACACATGGATAACATTTGAGAAGGATGATGCTTGTTGATTGCAACTTAATGACTGAGACATTTGGCATATGGATACTAAAACCGCATTCCTATGAGGAATAAAACAAGGATGTGTATGTGACACAACCTATAAGGTTTATGAATCCACTAATGCAAAATGAAGTCTATAAGTTATAATGGACTAATCAATGTGATTGATTGAGTACAAGCAACACAGAATTGGATCTTTACTTTGATGATATAGTCAAAGGGTTTGACTGATATGTCAAAGATAAAGAAGGGATATGTGATTTAGTGGGAGCGTATTCACATTTCACATGTTGATGTGAAATGGAAATGTTCTAGAATGGAAATCCAAAAGTGGAAATTATCTTTAAGGAAGATAGAGATGTTTCCTATGTGATAGGAATAGAGATATATAGAGATAGTTCTCGAAAACCTCTTAACCTGAAAAAGGAAAGCATACATTGGCAATCTATACTGAAATGTTCAGTATGCACAGATTCAGTGGGAGAAAACTTGTCCATGCTACATGGAGTTAGTATCCCAAGGCCAAGTGTCCAATTCTTATGAAGAATGGGAACACTAAGAATAGATATGGATCTATCATGTATGTAATCATCCCATTATCTTGCATGTATAGACATGGCAAGAATAAAATGCATTCATCATCTTGTATGTAGGAATACTTATGGAACGAACCCTATCTTTTTCGTCTATGTGTAGACAGACTTTTCCGTCGATGCCTACCAGAAGAGGAAATTACCCCTATCTTAGAGCATTGTCATTCTGGCCCCACTGGGGGGCACATGAGTTCAAAGAAGACCGCTCTAAAAGTTCTACAATCGGGTTTCTTTTGTCCAACAATAGCAAGAGATTCCTGTGATTTTGTAAGATCCTGCAATAAATGTCAGCTTTCTGGCGGTATAACTAAACGGAATGAAATGCCTCTCACTTTGTAGCAAGAAATTAAACTTTTTGATGTTTGGGGAATAGACTACATGGGTCTGTTCCCCTCATCTTATGGATTCTCTTATATATTGGTCACTGTGGTTTATGTTTCGAAATGGGTAGAAGCTATACCCACCGTATCCTGTGATTCCAAGCCGGTCATCAAGATGTTCAAAGATATCATCTTCCCCAGATTCGGAGTCCCCCGCACTATCTATTGGTATGTATGCCCATAGAGCAAGTCATATGATGATTGTAATGGGATACTTTGTAAATGATTTGAATAATAATAAAGGCAATCTATATGTTTAAACTGTTTCTGAGATGATGGTGTAACATGATAGATGTCTAAAGAATGATTTTACTCAATGACGTATGCTTTTAGGTTAAGGACCTAAACGATGAGATCATGCGGATGTTAAGAGTATACATTCTTGATTAGTCCCTAGTCGGTTCTTATTGTGGAAATAACCATAGGCATCAATAACACTAAAGATGAAATTGTGTGTTGGTTGATGACATAATCTCATTAGTCATGATATCGTGATATCAAACCAAGCACATATGTATTTGTTAGAGAACAAGGTACCAGACAGACCCACCGTGAGAGTGACACATGGAACCATGACTTGGTAGTCACAGATAGCTCTCACAGTGATGGTGGTGAGTGTGATTCTTAGACCTGAAATCACTACACTCAACACATGTCGTTGGGTACACTTTGACATCATCAAACGCAGTCCTAGAACATGGGTTGTTAGAAAGGTGATGATTGGGTGGCTTTGACACATGGGGCTTTTGAGAGGTGAGTGATAGATATGGGATTTGTCCCCCCTGAGGGAGTTTGATGTCCTTGGCCACTTGATGAGTAGGATTGAGAAAGGCATGCACATGCACGTGTGAATCAATATATGATATTGATGTCATACACATCTCACCCAGTCTGCTCTGAGATCAAGGAAATGAATGAATGTTGACAGGATGACTGTTCCATGGCTCGAGTTCATTCAGGATATCAGTGACAAAGGAATTATACATTCACTGTAACACCATTCGCGGATTGTAGGATTGAAAGTTGTTCTCCAACTTTCTATTTCACTTGGGTAGCACTGATGTGTGACTAGGCACCGCTCTTTGCTTGTGAAGTCATAAGTGTTAGGGACTTTCACTGCCAACGTGAAATGGACCTGCAGGGTCACACACATAGGATTTAACCTGGAAGAGGAGTTTTATCCACAAACAATATTTAGATTGATTACTAAAGGCGTTTAGTAGTTCAATTAAACACTCAATTAATCGATAGCTCAATATCAAAATGTTCAAGGTGTTGGACGTATTGATTGGAGTATCAGATTGAGTGAAATCGCAATTGACAGATTCTGCACAATCTGCACTCCCAACCGATCGGCTCATGTGATGAACCAATCGGCTGAGCCTGGTGAACCGGTCGGCTCAAGTGTTGAGTTGATCAGCTCAAGGTCAGGGTGAAATGATTGCTTCAAGTATTGAAACGATCGGTTCAACTGATGCAACCGAGCATTGGTGAGAATTTTCCTTTCGTTTCACTTGCTCAATTTGATTGGAAATAGGATTGGTATTCGATACCAATTAGAAACAAAAGAAGGAAAGTCAATCGGGAACTGGTCAGGACCACGAACCGATCGGTTTAGAAGTGAACTGACCGACTCATGGGTCCCAACCGAGCGGTTGAGGTGTCAACCGACCGGTTCAGGTCCCCAACCGACTGTTTCAGTTGTGAAACGATCGGTTCAAGTTGCGAGTTGATTGTTTTTGTGGAAAATCTTGAATCCTTCTACTCCTGCTTTTAGTCCCATATTGACGTGGATAGAGAACCCTGTCCCATGACCCGCCTATATATATAGGGGTATTGGGGGCTTCTCAGAGTACAACTCAGTGCAAGCCGGTTGCTCTGCAAAGTTGTCGTTCTCTCTGGTTTTGGTAACTGAGAGAGCCCGAGCAAGTGCTACTCGAAAAGGGAGGCACAACAAGGGAAAGACAACTGCAGTTGCAACTGGTAGCAGGAGAGTGTGTTAGCGACTAGTACGCCAACATGAGGGTGTGACTCCTTCCGGTTCCTTGTGCGACAAGGAGATCGGAGTTCCAGGTGGTCCGTGTGGACGACTGCAGAGGCGGGAGACCTCTGTCGCTCGGAGGACAACTGTCAATCCCGACAGTCCCGGTGAGACCAGGAGTCTTCAGTCCCGGTGCGACCAGGAGCTGCACAGACACCGTCCAAGACCGGAGGTGAAGACCGCACAAGTCGTGAGGTACTGTCACCGAGCAAGCCTCGGGACAAGGTATGCATCCACAAACCATCTTTCCTATTGTATAGACGTTGACGCGATTCCTTATGTTCTGGGTTTTGGGGAGAAATTTTTTGTTTCTGCTGCTTCTCTGCCTCCTCTAAAACCCTACACTATCATATCAGACGGAGGAACCCATTTTTTGAAAAGAAGCTTCGAAGCCCTCTTGAGAAAATATTGGGTCAACCATAAGGTCGCCACACCTTACCATCCACAAACAAGTGGCCAAGTTGATGTTTCAAATAGACAATTGAAAGCTATCTTAGAAAAAACAGTCAATAGACATTGTACTGATTGGTCTACCAAGCTCCCCGATGCCCTTTGGGCATACCAAACGGCTTACAAAACACCGATAGGAACAACCCCGTTTCGTCTGGTGTATGGAAAGTTGTGTCATCTACCGGTTGAACTAGAACATAAAGCTTGGTGGGCCATCAAACAGCTGAACTTTGATCTCAAAAGTGCTGGTGAATATAGACAACTTCAACTACAAGAACTTGAAGAGCTTAGAATGACAGCTTACCAAAATGCTAGAATCTATAAAGAACAAACAAAGATGTGGCACGACGGCCACCTCAAAAGAAAAGACATTGCTGTCGGAGATAAGGTCCTCCTCTTCAATTCTAGACTTAAGATGTTTCCTAGAAAGCTCCGCACGAAATGGTCTGGACCTTTCTTAATTAAACACATCTATCCCACCGGAGCAGTCATCATCCTTGATAATAATGGGGGAGAACGGACAGTTAATGGCCACAGATTGAAGAGATACTACACACCAGTAGATAAAATACCAAGACACACTATCTAGATCCACGATCCCTCAACATCGACATAATCGAATCAGATTTTTGTCGGGCTAGCGACATAAAACCCAGGCACTACTTGGGAGGCAACCCAAGATCTGAGTACCACCGTTTTATTTTGCCTAATTTTGATAATTTTTCTAATCTCTTCGTTTGATTTAGTCTTATCTTCTTTAATCTGAAAATATAAAAATTCACATAAATAACCAAAACAAGCATAAAAATATAAAATTCAAAAACATAATTAAATCTTAACCTAACGGTCTCGAAACCGTTTGGAACCCAAATGGTCTCAAAACCATTTGTAACCCAAACGGTCTCGAAACCATTTGGACCCCAAACGGTCCCAAAAATGTTTGGAACCGAAACGGTCTCGAAACCGTTTGGACCCCAAACGGTCTCAAGACCGTTTGCCCTTGGGAATTTATAGCGTCGCCCCTCCTTTTTCTATAAATATTGCTCGACCCCCTCCCTTTTTCTTTCCTTCGCTTCCCGAGACTTTGCGCATGCGGGAAACCTTGTTCTATTCACCCTGACTCTCTGCTCTCACGACCAGTGTCCTCTTCCTCTCATCTCCAGTTCATTTCAACCTGCTCCACCCGCTCCTCCGACGATACCACCACCGCGACACATCCTTCACGTACGCCATCATCGTCTAAGCAGCAAGGTAGAACGCTGCTACCGCAACCGCCGTTCCCACTGCCGTTGGCATCGTTTCCTTCGTTTCTACCACGAACAAACTTCGCAATTTCCGCCACCACTATTACCGGCTTTAACACCTTCATCGACGACGTCGTTTTCACTTCTTCTGCCATCTTTTCGCAGTTTTTTCGTCACTGACCGTTTCATCTTCCTTGCGGTTTAACCTATACGGTTTTGAAACTGTTTGGAGCCATACGGTCTTGAAACCGTATGGAGCCATACAGTCTAAAAACCGTTTTGATCCATACGGTCTTCAAACCGTATGGAGCCATACAGTCTTGAAACCGTATGGAGCCATATGATATTTAAACCGTTTGTGCCATATGGTCTTCAAACCGTTTGAGCCATACGGTCTTGAAACCATTTGGAGCCATACGGTCTTGAAACCGTTTGGAGCCAAACGACCTTGAAACCGTTTGGTGCCAAACCAATATGAGCTCACCCTGAAAACGATTTCATTTTTTTCAATGCTAAAATTCTTTACACATTTTTCTTCTCTTTTAACATATATAATCTTTTGATTATAGAATTACCTCCCCAGCAAAAGAAGCCACCGAAACCGCTGACGCTCCCTTCTGGACAAAGGAGCAATTGATGGAGGACCACGCCAAGGTCCAAAAGATCATAGACATCTATGACAAGACTGGAAAGATCCCATCGAAAGTTAACCTCCTCAGTGTCATGAATGAAATTGACCGCATCAACATGTGCTTAATTGAGGATCTTGTCTAAGATATGGAAGAAACTTCTTCAAGTGATGAAGGCTCGGAATACGAGCTAAATTCTGAGGACGAATCCCCAACCACAAAGTCCAAGGGGAAGAGGAAGGCCCAAGAAGCTGCCAAAGAGCAACCAACAAAGAAATGGGCAAGGAAGCAAGTCCACCCCACCACTGTAAGAGAAATTTTTTAGCGGGATCCGTGACACCACCTGCTGCCACCACTACTGCTGCTGCTTTCCCCGCCGTCACCACCACAACACCAGCACCAGCAGAACTATACATCCACAACCTCCCATCACTTGAAAAGACTCTAAAACGAACCAAGTACGTTTTCTCCAGCGTACTGAAGATGGGGATATACGACAGAATCCTCACCCTGCTCGACAACACCAACCTCTCAAAGCTTTGCTTTGTCACAGAGATTTCTTATGTTGAACCCACAACTGAATTCTTCACGTATATCAACAAAGAAGATGTAGACATAATGGATAAATCGAAGGACGGAGGTGACCGCAGGCTGGTCACCAAACTCTTTGGAAATAAGGTTGTCATAACTGAAAACATATTAAATGAAATTTTCATCAACAACCAGGAGCAGCTGAAGAAAGCAAAAGTTGTAGGCGCAGAAAGCTCTGAGTTCCACAAGCATATCTTTTGGAAATCCCTGACAGGGATCTCGACCTACAAGGCAAAAACCTGCAAGGCCTCTAATATTCAATCTGGCCTGGTGCGCACATTACATAAAATTCTTACAGGAGCACTTGTCCCAAGGACAAAGGGAAAAAATGTTAGCATTTCTGATCTTTTCGTCCTCTGGTCCATTCTAAAAGGGCAGTCGGTCAACATCAGATGACATATAATACAAAAGCTTTCAGCTTACGCCCTGGGGAAAGAAATATGCATGGGTGGCCACATAACCTCTATTATGAAATATCTTAAGTTGAAGAGAATACTACCCAGGTGCATAGTAATCAAGGGCGACATCCTTACCAATGAATAGAGCTTAAAGAACTCTTACATCATAAAAGTGAAGGATGCTAAACTACACTACATCTTCTGCCCTACTGTAAAATCCTCCAGGACTCTGCTGCCTCTCCCGGAGCTTGCTGATTATGACAAGGAAAAACTTCTCTTCACCGAAGAGGAGCTTGCAAACCTCCTAGCTTCGGTCAAAATACAAGAAAAGAAATCCAAAGCGGGGTAGACAGAGCACAACATCACCACCCGACAACAAGAATAACAAAAATACCAATAAAATGACCATCCAAAGGGTGTTTGCAGACACAACAACTGTCGAGAATGCCGACATAAAAACCAAATCCAGAGGCAGAACCTCCCCTCCCCGAAGATAATATCATCACCTCAATCACTATACTCATTCATCATGAGTCTAAATGTAGAACTTACCCCCACCACCACCCCCACCACACTACCATCCTCCACTATCCCACAATCCACAACTCTCCCATCATTCTCCACAATGATGTCCACCACATTTCCCTTACCCACATCCACACCTCCACCAGCTTCCTCCGCCTCACCCTTTCTCTCATCGGGAATCCCATTCCCCACCTCCACGCCCAACCTCGCTTTCACCTCCACTGCTTTTCCCTCGACATTTTCAGTTCCATCCCTCTCATCAGAAATATCGCCACCCTTCTCACACACATCATCCACCACCACCCCAACACCACTGGTGACACCATCTACAGTCACCACGCAATTCACACATCCATCTATAGTGTCTCTTCTGTAAGGCACTTCCACCCTTCCACCTCGGCCCCAGCCCCCTCACCCTTCCACCACTGGGGTCCCCTTTACAAATATTGGTGAGGAATTCAGTCGTCAATTTGACGCTATCTAAAACCTCCTCACTGACCCCTCCAACATTCTACAATTGATCTTTTCTTGTGTGCAGGGTCTTACTAAACAGGTCGCCAAGATCGACGAGCAAAACCACACCTTACCAGGCATCCTCTCAAATATCCACCAACGACAGGAAGCAGCGGCCACACAAGTCGAACACATCGACGACCGCATACAACAACTGCCATAGTTGGCGCTTGATGTGAAAAGCCAGCAAGCAACATTGGCTCAACAAGTTGAAAGGATCTCTGCGTAGACCCAACCTCTGCCTGAGACCCTGTGTGAGCTTAAGCAGCAACAATTTGCTTTTGGCACGCGTTTGGACGACATCAACAAAACCCTCACACACATCGTCCACCGCCAAGAAGAATCATCGAACGAAGAAATAATTGAGCTACGTGCACAAGTGACAGACCTTTTTGCACAGCTCTTTTCTGCCAAAACATGTTATTGAGATCTTAAAGAAACCCATGACGCACTATTCGAAACTCATGAGCATGTGCAAGTGGCATTCGACGAGCTACAAGCTATCCACCGACAGTGCAAGAAAACAACGATAAATAAAACAAGAGATACAGCGGCAGACGACGATGAAGACGAAGACGATGAGGATTCTGATTCCTCGGCTGACTCCAATAATGATACTTCCTCTTCAAATGACAAACTTGATGACCCAGGACATGCTGGGGAGGGAACCAACCGAGGAGAAGAACCTTCAAAGAAAGCAGATGACAAAGGCCACCATGACGGTGGAAACGATCCCAAATCCCATGATCACAATGATAACGTTAAAAAGTCATATGGGGATCAATTCCTCGACTACTCAGCCATGGGATCTCTAGGGGAAACCGTCAAAGAAGCAACCTTTGCTGAGTTCCTGCAATGTATATTGGGAACCAACACAAGTCGACCAACATCAAACCTTCCACAGCACTCCGCCCTGGAGCAATCTTCACCTTTCCCCCAGACCACGATGAGGAAGACAGAGTGAGTCTAGGCACGGATATTGGACTCGACTCTGCTTCTGAATCAGAACAAGATGAAGATTTGCAACATTATATGGACGACTTAGTGTAGACTTCTCCTCCACCTCCATAAGAGCTTCCCCCGCTGCCACCTCTACCTAAGATGATGCACGACCTAGACATAGCGGCCATCTCTACCCTAGATTTCCAAGATATCTTCATCCTGAACACTATCGTAGACGACACCAAAGAGGGGGGGACATCATATACACGAATATAAAAAGTAAGCGTAATTTGACACGCGAAGATTTCTGCACCATACTTCGACCGCAATCAACAGTGAAGATGGCAATCTTCCGTGTCCTTCTTGCCAACTCTATCAAAATATACAGAAGCTCAAAGCGACCACAGCCAATTTTCAACGCTTCACCAGCTCTGGCTATGAGCCTATTATACAAAGACTTACGTAATAAATCTATAGAGCGGTTACGCGTTGGGATCGCTCGAAAGGTGCGATATCTCATGGTCCCCTTTTAGGTTTCCGACCACTGGCTACTCATGATCATTGACACCGTGGCCCGCGATGCCAAGGTGTACAACTTTTGTGCCAGCGAACTAAAGGCCGGAAAAATCAATTTTGCTGGAGAAGAAGTTGGAGAAGCAAGATGCATCCCCTTTCAGCTTCTCAAACTAATTTGGGCTGCCTTCCCTTCTCTCAAGAATGGTTGGAACCAACCTTTGTTCCAAATCATAGCTCCATCAGTCCAAACCACTGACGGATCTGGGGATTGCGCCTTCTGCACTATACGCCACATACAAGAGCTTAATCAACAAACCCCCTTCACCAAGCTGGCCACAGAAGATTTTCACTCACTACGAGGGTGTTACGTCATGTAACTCATATGTGACATAAGGTTCTTCAAGGACCCGACTATGGCACCAGACGACGTCCCTCACTACCTTTTTTCGGCCATCCAACGTCCAAAAAGGCAACCTTTCCGACAAACGTTAACGGAGTTGGAGACAGAACAACAACCCGCCACGGTCCCTGAAAAAAGACAATGGGACCCTTACACTTTTAATTTGGTGGTAGACACAGGAGACATCGAATTGGTATTAGGGGCCACCATCAACAGACCTTCCACACAAATGGAGCCCCTACCTGCCATACAACCGACGTTTCCTAACTTTGACCTTGCAGCTTGCAAGAATCTTTCTGAAAATGAACTCTGACTCATCATGTATAGGATATATGTCGAGAAAGATGAGCTCATTTTTCTAGCCAGATATATTCTAGTCATGGCAGATACCCTCCGTGAAACCGTACAATTACAAGGATTTCTATCAGTGAGCTTGATGACTGCTTATCAATATCTCCTCGGACGAAACCATCCTACAGTTTACATGGCGTCTGCTTACATGAAGGATGACCTACTAAAGACAAAGAACTTTGGAACCATGGCGATGCTTATCTCTTGCCTCCAACATACAACTTTGAAGTTCATTATGCTTCCTTTCCTTCACTCAGAGCACTGGATGTTGCTGGCGACAAACCTTCCTGAAGGAATAAGAATCATCTATAACAGTTCCGACAGCCAATTTGATCCTAACCAAAACCGGTATACTATAACAGCTAACACACCCACGGAGGAGGTGGCAAAGGAATGTGCTGACAAACTACACGATCTTTTAAGCAAGCACACACAGGTGTACGATAAAGAACACTTTTATCTCCCCGCCTTCAGCCACAGATGCCCCCAGCAGCTCCGAGAATCAAATGATTATGGTTTCCACGTCCTCTACTGGATGTACACCCTCGCTATTCTTGGAAGACCAGTAGATGACAGGACGGACATGGATTACCACGCTCTACGTGGAGAGTTCGCAGCTAATCTTCTTCGAATGCATGGAGCTAACAAAGAACTAATAGAAGCCTAATGCCCTTGTCCATGTACTTCTCAACCTATCACTTTGACACTCTGAGGAAAGAGTGAGTGATAAGTTGGGGGGGAGGTACACTGGACAAGGGCGAGGTATCATTTTTTCAACCCTTCTCCCTCTACTCTTTTTATTCACTCATGTTTTATCTTTCTTTTCACATTTAGACTTTTTCAGTAATTTTTTTTACATAAGTATAACATCACTCTAGGAAAAGGTCACCCCAGCTAAATTTAGAATCAAAATAGTCCTAAAAAAGCAATAACAGAAAAAGAACTTAGGCATGTAATGGTGAATTAATAAATTACTTTCACACCCGATTTCCATGCTTTTGCTTCAACTCTGCTCTAGACCCTCCACAAGTTAACATCATAGCCGAAGCCAACCAAAACTCTCCCAAGGACGGGAGGGAACTAGGTGATATCCAAATCAAGGAACCTCACAAGTGGACCACCAAGTACGAAACCGAAATAAGTGCATGTCAGGAGACTCCAAGAACCGTTTTCTTCTGTTCAAAATAGGCCTGACAACCCAAACAAAATCCCTAAATATCCAACTCCTAAGCCTGTGAGTATAAGAATAAAAGTCAGAGTGTTGAATAAAAACATGTGAGTTGTGCCACGCCTAAGGACCTATATGAAGGACCAATAAAGGTCTCACCCGGCCAGTACATTCAGCTGCCCTCACAAAGGCAGATGTGTTGCACATGGTAATGAGATCCTAAGGTCTCTGATTATATGAAAAAGCTGATAAAGGACACGACCGATCGGTACATTTAGCTGCCCTCACAAAGGCAGATGTGTCGCGCCGGGTAGTGAGATCCTACAAGTTTAGATAAACTCTCCCCCACTAAAAGGGGGAGTTACACATCATCCTTTAGCCAACCCTCATGCCTATCTTAGTTTCCAGTAGGTTTTTCAAAGAAGTATAAAACTGATTAGAGTTGAAAACATGCACAAAATATGATCGAGGAAAAGGTGGTCCCAATGCGAGCTACGCGATATGGAAGAAATCTGAGATCCACGCAACTCCCAATACCTGAAAGAGTTAGTGTGAGCAGAAGCCTAATAAAACTCTAAGAGATCTTTGGTTTAGAATTGAAGCAAGAGTATGAAAACCTTCACTGAATAAAATCGCCTTGCAACTACATGTCTTAGCTCTATCTAGCTTGAGGACAAACTAGACTCTAAGTTAGGGGGGTGATAACCTCCCATTTTGCGATATTATCTTACTAGTTTTCCTCAGTTTTCCATACTCTTTCTTAGTTAAATTAGATAGAATCTCTAACTTTCTACCTTTTCGTAAATATACCATTAGATTAACTTCTCCTTTTCACTTCTTACAGAAAAGCACAAAAAATTACAAAATTCCCAAACGGTCCCAAGACTGAATGGAAGCCAAACGGTCCCAAGACCGAATAGAAGCCAAACGGTCCCAAGACCGAATGGAGACCAAATGGTCCCAAGACCGAATGGAAGCCGAACGGTCCCATGACCGAATAAAGATCAAACGGCCCCAAGACTGTGTGAAGCCAAATGGTCCCAAGACCGTATGAAGCCACACGGTCCTAAGACCGAATAAAGGTCAAACGGTCCCGAGACCGTGTGAAGCCAAACGGTCCCGAGATCGTATGAAGCCAAACGGTCCCAAGACAGAATGAAGATCAACTGGTCCTGAGATCGTGTGAAGCCAAACGGTCCCAAGACTGAATGGAGATCAACCGGTCCCGAGACCGTATGAAGCCACACGACCCCGAAATCGAATGAAAGCAAACGGTTTCAGACCGAGAGGACTCAAATGGTCTCCAGACCGAGAGAGTCCAAACGGTCTCCAAACTGTGTGAAAATCCAAACAGTCTCCAAGACCGTTTGGACCCACATATACCAAACCGTTTAAGCCTCACTCAAAATCCTATAAATAGAACCCAAAGGGCCCTCACAGGGGATGAAGTTTTAGACGTCCAAAGGCTGCCCCTATTGTTCCAGAGCCATTCCATCCTTCA
Organism: Alisma plantago-aquatica; assembly: GCA_963693085.1. Taxonomy (NCBI): domain Eukaryota; kingdom Viridiplantae; phylum Streptophyta; class Magnoliopsida; order Alismatales; family Alismataceae; genus Alisma; species Alisma plantago-aquatica. Next base: position 143,733,603 of record OY856410.1, on the reverse strand, counting down.
CCCACTGCCCTGAGGCTGCCGGTCTGAGATCCATACTCCATCTCCAAGCTACTTTCTCTCTCATCGACAAAGAAGGTGGGAAGAGGAGGATTCATCATCAAGCAAGCTATGAAGTGTGAAAATCATTGCTCTCTCTCTCCAAGGGGTTGAACTTCCTCCCTCCTTCGTGGAGATGATGCTCTCTCTCTCTCTTCTTGCCCCCTTCTTTGTTCTTGCAATGAGCGAGTAGTCTCATACACTAGGGTGTGGGAAGTAGCCTCGCTACCCATGTTTTCATTTCATACATTGTAATTCTTGAGTTTGCAATAGAAAAACACTATCTTTCCTGTTCAACATCAATAGTTTAATGAATGCTAGTTGCTTGATCACCAACTTGTGTTATCTATTATCTGTTAGTGCAAATTATCTATGTTTGTACTTCTAGATTCGAATATCGACTGCTTGTTGGTTCTAGATTGTATGTAGTCACCATACATTTGGTTCGGTATCTAGGAACGTTTCTCAAGAAGTGGAGTAAACTCACCTCCATCATTGTACTTTCATACTATGAAATGGAATCAGTTGACGTATGAAAGTACAACCTTGACGGGTCGAGGAACACACTTTGCGAGGGGAGTGATGCAAAGTAAGTGACCACTCGTCTGGGGATGGCTGACATTGCAACACTTCCATGTTTCTCGTAGTTAGTTATCTGGAAGGAGGCTAAGCCTACAAAGATACTAACTGTTTAGACTCTTTTCTTTGCAAGCCAAGTTATTGTGATGTATGTTTTGATACATGTGTAGTGGTGGCAAAAGCCGATCACATCCTAGTGGTTTCTTAACATTATTTACAACCTTAAATTTACTTTCTTGCTTTTACTTTACTTGTACTTAGTTTAAACAACCAAATCAACTCTTTGATCTAAATAGAAACTATTAAGGAGTTAAATGAAATGCTAATGTTTTCTATCTTGTTGATTTTAACAAGACCGTTGTCCCGTGGATTCGACCCTTAACTATACTACGATAAGACTTCCACATATCCTAGCATACGTGGGTGGAGTTTCTAATCTAGTATAAGCAAGGCTAAACCTAAAAGACTTACTATCTTTAGGATTTTTAGTGGTGCACGCAACTCCATGCAAGTGGAAGCTCCATCACCCTTACGTTCCAAAAAAGAGTATCTAGCATAAAGACTGATATAAGAAAAGGATGGAGAAGAGACTTCAACTTTGTGTAGCAACCTGACCGTCTTCTTCAACTATCATCTCTGATAGTGTTTCTGGCATAGTAGCAGCTTCTTTCTCTGCCCGAGTAACATTTAGCCTTGGACTACATCGATGTGTGTTTAAGGGGTCCGGTGGTTTACTCTTCCCCTTTCTTTTTGTGCTCAAGTTATTGCTTGAACCTATTTTCCGAGGAAGAAGGGCTTTATCTTTATCACATGTCCCCTTTCTGAACTTGTCTATTTTTAGCCTAGCCAATACTGTCATGCTACCAACCTCCTGTTCCTCGACTCCATCTACCATTGCTACCTCTGTTTCTAAGACGTCCTCCCCATCCTCAATACTAATGACTTGGTTCACATCAAGATTAATAGCTAAATGATTTTGTTTGTATTGAGAGACAACATTCATCTTCTCTGACTTGCTTGACATGGTACAGACGTTATTTGTAATATCACCAAACACATCTCTTGTACTTATTTTCCTAGCCTCTTGCGTCTGCACCTTCTTTTTCCTCCAAACCTTCGTTGGCCTTTCCTGCTCAACTTTATCTACAGAAGCATTAAGTACCTTCTTAGATTTGAAGGCGTGGTTTTCATTGGTAGTTTCATCGTTCAGTCCCGCAAACCTATTAGTTGAGCATGTTTTAGTGTTACTTTGCATTATCTTATGCCTCCTTGCATTGCCTTTTCTCATTTGAACCTGCCAACCTCCTTGATTGGAGCCATTCAAAATTTGGTGATCCCTCTTATTGGTGTCTTTGGCGTTAGAATTTCTTGCCTCTTCTCCACACATTTCATAATTGCAAAATTTAGATACATGACCTTCCATGCCACACTTGGCGCAAGCCCACGTTAGACCTTCATAGTAAACTCCTTCCTATTTATGAGGATCGATGACGTTAGTTCCTTCGACGTAACAATCTCAACAGCTAGATGGGAAAATCTACTTTTGGATCTGTTCACAGTGTGACTATCCACCTTAACTTAGCACCCTAGCACCATCCCTATATATTGGAAGATTGTGTTCATGTACAAATGCAGGGGTAGATTAATGACTCTATCCCAGGTAACTATGTAGTCCGGGTGAGCTTCTGATTGTTTGAAGTTGGGATACCACTCCCAGACCACAAAGGTACAACCAAAGATCTTCCATGGTCCTCCCATTAACGCCATTTCAAAATCATTTTGACAGGATAGCTGAATGACGAAATGATCGTGTTCCAGTTCAAACATGTTAAAATGCCCCTTAATTTGCCACATGAGTTTGATCTTGTCTCTGAGGGTCATGTAACCTATATCGGTCCTGATTAATCTGACCACAACCACAAATTTCTAGTCTTTTGCTTCAGGTTCGATCGACAAGAAAGGAACGACTTCCATTTCACTTAGAGTGACTACTCCTAATGGGAGGTTTTCTTTAAATAGCTTCTCCAAAAAAATAAGTTTCTATCAGAGCCAGCTTGTTTTGTCATGTTTCCAGTGATAACTTTTGCATATGTATGTTGTGACGTCGGACCAAATATCTCTTGATATTCAGACGAATTACCCCCTTCCATATATGATTTTCACGATTGTTCTTCTGTGAGGGATTTCTCTTCCGTGATCTGCTCTTCTGATTTCCCTCGCATCCCGGCTACATTGAAAGTCACTCCGATTGTTGGGAAAGAGTGTGTATCTATGCCTTTCCTACGTACTCCATGTTTCCTTTTTGATTGGTGCTCTTTCTGCTTCTCATCTCCTATATTTCTTTCAAGGTCTGCACGTTCTTTTACTGCTTCATCCCCAGGATAAAAAATCCTATCTCTATCTTCATCCCCTTGCTTCCTTATCGGATCACCCTTACGATCTCCGCCCCCTCCCCCGTGCCCCTTCAAACCCTAGCCCACCATTTTTCTTTATTGTTATTATTGTAACTACAAGTTTTGATTTAACATTAGTTAACATAGCGTATACTATTATTTTTAGTATATTCTTCGTTCATGGGTATATCTAATTATCAATTTTCCCATCACAATGTTTAAATATGAAGAATAAAAATATGTTAGATTTTTGCCACTGTGATTAATTTTTTATAATGTTCATATACTTTTTATTTTATAAACAACACTGATAATTGGTGGTTAGAGTGTAAAAATATTTTACATGGTATGATTATATTGTATACTATTTTGTCATATTATGTTATGATTTTTACAATAAATAATATCCACACCGCTAATATTTCTAGTCATAAATATTTTATATGTATCATTTATGAAGAATGAAGAATATAATTGTAGGAGGAAATGTTGTTAATTATTTCGAAACTCGTTTTCCGCTCTTTCTAAGAGGGAACTCAGGAACAATGTTTTGTATGTAAGTCTATAACTCACAGGAACTCACGTAAATCAAGTTCCGATAGTTACTTTACATCTGTCATGAAAAATTACTTGAGGAACTCCAGTTCATAAGTTTTCCAGACCAGTTATGACAAACCAATCAGACCCTTACATGTAAGTGAAACATATTGCTTCAAAATAAGAGTGTGTTACACACTCCATTATAAAACATAGTTTGTATTACCATATATGCCAATCACAAGTCTTTACAAACAACACATGGTTTTGTATATGGATATCCTCAAAATTTCATATAAAACATATTTGAGACATCTATGGCCTTTTTACTATATATATTATTCCGACATCACTTAGAACATCCCCTCCCCCAAAAAAGTTCGTATAATTATGATTTAGATAATCTTAATAACTTTTTAAATTTGTAGAAATCTATCTTCTTGTTAATTGTGTTGTGCTTTCTTGAATGATTTGTGTTGTTTGTGCAATTATTTTGTTAATATTAGTAAATTTGTTTGTGACATATGTGTTATACATGCATCACATACAACAACTAAGATTTGAACATTTTTAATGCCTCAAGTCCCCAGCAAGATGTTACTTTTACCATTGGAAAGGTATGATTTCTATATCAATTCAATGATGGTTGGTTAAGAAGATTAGGCAACCAAGAACTTGCAAGCTCCCCTTGTTTTGTCCCATCATGTATGTTTTATTAGAATGCATTACCACAGACTCACAAGGTTAAATTTTCAATATATTTATTTTATAAATGTGATTCAAGAATTTTTATTATGCTGGTGTCTTTAATTTTGTAAGAATTTCGGCTTGACATCTAGAAAAAATATCTACTTTTGGAGAAGTCAAATGAGTGTAGCTATCATATTGAGGTCTAGATTCATACTTAAATAATTGTAGTAAGATCTAGTTTATAAACTTTTCTGTATGGACCCACTTTTGAAAACTATTGAATCTTTTTTTCTGTTAACATGTGATCCTATTTTTTTATAGGATTTGACAAAAGTTTGAAAAGCTATGCACAATATTTAACATTTTTATACAAAATATTAAATTTAATATTTAAATAGCATATTCAATATTTGTTTGGCATAACACTTATACACAACAATATATGGTATTTATCCATTGTGAAATGTGGTGGTGGAAGTCACATCCAATTCATGGCCATATCCAAATATCTAAGGAAAACAAATCTAATATGATTTAAAATGTATCCCCTCCATGTTGTTTTTTATCCATTTGTTAATGTTAATCTAGCTCTATTTTCTCAAAACTTGTTTTTAAGAGAAACTCTTATTTAACATGCCATTTATATTTTCTATGCCGAATAAAAAAAACATTAACAAGTATGATGACTACTATTTTCATTTTTAACAAATTGTTAATAATATAAGTGATGCAATATGTTGGTTTTGTTAGATGTAACTCAAGGTTTTACATAGCATGTCAAATTAGTGATGGGATATCATTGACATGAAAACATGTAAAACATTAGATCAAGACATCCTTTCGTGAGGTGGAATAAGCGTTGCTCATTGTTAATTTTCAACACATGACCATAAATGACACCTTTAAATCCATTTCTTCCTTTTTTTTCTAGCATCTCTTTTCCAATGATCATAATCACTTAAGGGTCTTAGCTTCTACATGACATTGTGTATAATGTAGCTTCATTTTGTGTTATTGTTCTTGATAATCTAATTAGGTTCATATACTGGTGTGTTGCACTCCTTATTTTTACATTTCCAAGCGTTAGTGGTGTGAATTTTTTGCTTATCTATGTGAAAAGAGACATCCATCTAAAGTTTTCTTCTTCTAACTTTTACCTTACTATTGCATGCCTCTATAGTTTTCCATTAACCAAATTCTTCTATGCTCTTTGGTGTCAATGTCTATTGATATGTTTTTCTTCTACTACATGTCTCTTATGTATGCTCCATCATGATTAAATAAATATGATATAAAAGGGTAAGAGAGAATTTTCTAGTATTTTCAAGAAAGTCTATCTCAAAACTTGGCATTTAGTATTTCCAAATTGAGGGACTAAAAGATAACTATTTTGAAAAAAAGTAATTCTTAAAAGAAAGAACTTAGATCATCATTACTTATATCATGTTTGCACATGCTTCTTTTCATTTAATTGTATGTATTGTATTTCAGATTGCAAAATGACTATGTGGCAAGGATAAAAAATCATGTGGACAAAAAGGATGTAATTTTTTGGGCTACTAAGAATACATGACTTTTATTCCATGAAGCTTTCAATATGGTGGCCTTCTTTATTAGAGATGACTCTTAAACTCCCTATATGCTTGAGATGTAAGATTGATCTCTACCCTTACGTTGCTCTCCTCCATTTAAGGTATGCCTCCATCTATTTTCTCATCCCATTGTATTTCTTTTACTTTTCCTCCTCATACTTGTATCATATTGAATTTTTAGATAACCTCCTTGTGGACATCTATTTTTGGATGCCTCTCTCCTTATAAGTATAATGGTCATCTTTCTATAGCCATTGCCATTATTTGCAATCCTTAAAAGCATTCACTGATAGTCATATTCAGTCATAGAAATTTAAGTATCTTTTCCCTCAAACATTGATTTAAATTAGATTCTAGTTATGCACTATTGACTTGAAGAAGAAAAGGAAAATAAAAAGTCAACATTAGATATTTTAAACTCACATATTAAACACATGTGTGCCTATATATCTAATTGTAGGCCATACTTATTTAGAACTTGATCTGGTTGGATGCTATTAGAAATCGTCAATAATACAAAAGTAGGGATACATAGATAATGCAAAGTGCGCTTATAACATCTAATGAGTATTACCAATATCCATATTGGTATACATCTCATGGAAGTGGTGATGGACTTTCAAGGTTCAACATACATTCATTGTTCTGAACATGGCAAAAGCAATGTATCTAGTTTTTCATTCGTTGTGCCATTCAAGGTTCGACATACATCAATTCCAATCTTCTTTGTGAATTGGTAGTGGTAGTGGAGTCTCAAATATAACGTTTTAAAAAGATTTTTCATGGTGAAGTGATATGTTTGTCCTTCAAACTTCTAAAAAACTTATTTTTTTGCCTTACATCTAAGACAAAAACATTGTTTAGTTATTATAAGTTTGAACTGATGATGTGCTCTTGATTTGTTCACGTTGTAGTCATGCCATTCCTAATTTAGTAATTTACTACTTCATATCATTTCCCAATATGAATACATTAAAAAAAGATACAAAATCACCAAGTCATTCTTGTGTAGACATCAATCACATGTATATCAATGTGCTACTTATGTGAAACTGAGCATTAACCTTTCTTTCACACACTTGTTATTCCTCTTTATTCATAAATCAATTTGGTGTACAAATCTACAATAGATATTATCATATGTTATGCGACACGAGCATGATGTTTATAGATTTTTGTAAATTATTATTTTTGTCTATTATTTTTGTGATGCTAGTCACTAACTACTCTTAGTAGTCATGTATGGCTATTAAGGTGGCCACCTAGTCTCCGCCTAGGCATCCTAAGAACTACAAGAGCAAGGAGACAAAGAGTAATTAGACTCAAAGATCCTAACTCCACAAAGGGTGCAAAACCAAGATAACCAAATACAAAAGAAGTTGCAAACTAGAAAGAAGATAACAAAAAAGAAACAACAAGGTATAACACTGGCATGATATGATCCTTAAAATAGTTGAAGATCCAACCAGTTAACCTAGCTAAAACCACGAAGCTAATACTATATAGTTAACTATGTATTATTCAACCATACCCAAAAGACTTTAAATGTGTGAAACATGCTAGTTTGAAATGTGTTCCAATTGTTTGGCTTGTTGGATAAGACAGGGGGAATGCCAGATTTGCTATGATTTTTCTATAGCAAGTGAGTCAATCAAATCATGGTGTCAATCGATCGTCTCATTGAATGCGTCTTTATTGATATTTTTCTTGCTAGCTAGTTGATTGGGTCACTAGCATATTTTTCATAATCGAACTAGTGAGAGAGTGGGTGAAGCTTTTAGTTCTCAGTTCATTGGTTCAACTGGTGGTCAGACTAGTTCAACCAGTGACGTTAACACCCTTTTCCCTTGTGACCCTAGTTACTAGGTGATCTGCTCCAGTTGGTGATAGGGACCCTAGTGTGCGAGAACTAGATGTTAGAAATCCGTTCACTATTTCTGATGGACAAGATGGGGAGGACAATTTGATGGAAGGATGAGTTGTGCCTTATAGGTCGTAGGTTCCACCTAGAAGAACCAAGAGCGAAGGAGCCACGCCCAACCAAGGTGGCGTTGAAGGGGTCTCTTATGTGCATCCTCTCATGGAATGTGTGAGGAGCCTCTCAAATGTGGAAGCAAAGAAGTTTGAGGGGCATCATCAATGAAGTGCATGCCACTTTGGTCCTTTGTCTTGAGACTAGGATCCATAGAGAGGTTGCTGATACAGTTTCTATCGTATTCACTCCAGGTTGGGACTATGCTTCCAATTTGGAACATAATGAAGGAGGTAGTGTTGTGATGGGATGGAACACATAAGTCTAGGATTTGTTGGCCATGCACACAATGGACCGGATGGTGACTGCTAGTTGCATTAACCATGGTGTATTACATATCATTGTTTCTATGGTTTATGGACACAATTCAAAATTGTGTTGGAGAAAGCTATGAGAAGTTATCTCTAATGCTAATCAACAAGAGCTTTCCCAACTCTTCATCCTTGATTTCAATGTAAGGAAATCACAGGGGATTTCCCAACCCTTCAGATTCTTGATTGGTTTGCTAGAGCGACCTGAGCTATGAAGTATTTATTAAGGAGGCATGGGATATTGTTGTTGACGACAACTTCCTGTATGTTGTTGGTGAGAAATTTAATAGAACAAAGGAGTTATAGAAGGTGGTATAATACCGAGCTTATTGATTTACCTTCTCTTATCGCTAGAGCTAAGGACTAATATGTGTTAGCTCCTGGTGATCTCAGAACAACTCCTTCCCTACTACAGGCTGAGAATGCAGCTTTTGCTAGGATGGCTCAACTTGAGAAATGGAAGGAAATCCGTTTCTGGTTGCATTGTATGTAAGGCCCCTAAAATTGCTTAATGAGTTGAATAAGATTAATTATCATATTTTAATTCTTATAACCCTAATATAACCTTGTGATATTCTTTTAAATCACAATACAAGCTTAAGTTTCAAATTTAGTCCAATTTGGACATTGTTTGAGCAAGTTATGCAATTTTATGCACATTTTGGACTTTTCTACAATTTACCCAATTGAGAGGTTTTCTTTGCAATTTATCACTTGAATTATGTTCCTTGGATACTCTCTCATCATTCTTGAGCTTTTTTAGCCATGGGGTACCTATTTAAACCTTAGTTTGAAGGTATTTTCCTCAAGGGTATTTTAGGGTTTACCCCTTCATGGATGAGCTACCTTTAGTAGCTATCAACTAATGAATTATTTTTTTTGTTTAGAAATTCAAGAAACAGGGAATACACATGCCACTATGGACTGTGGGGGAGATGATTGTGTGTGTGCTTGCATATTCTTAATAGTTTAAGGCCATGGACACTTGGAAAGATTCTAGAACTTCAACTTTTTCTTTTTCTTTATCTTAAAGTTTCATATACTTATCCCTAAGAACCAAAACGAGCCATTTTCTCTCCACTACTTCCCTCCTTCTACAAACCTCTTCCTCCCTCTATGCTGTTGTGAATTTCCTATCCAAGGAAGAAGAAAGAGGGGATCTTCTTGGAAAAAGAATCTAGGGTTGCAATTGACTTCCTTTTAGGGTTTGAAAAACTTCCTTCTAGTGATCTTAACCTAAAAGAGTAAGAATTCCCTTCTTTCCTTCATTTATTTCTTTGTTATCCTTCCTCTTACCTTTCACCAGGTTGGAACCTTGCTGTTACATAGTATAAATTGCTCTAAAACTCTAAAACCCTACCTTTCTTGCTCCTTATGCTTAGGGTTTGCTCATTTGATGAAGAAATGTGCTAGATGGACGAGTTCACAACTTATGCTTGGATTTTCTACCCTACCTACTCGATTTTTCTTCTATCTAGAGTTTCATCTTCTAATTAGAGGCAAATTTTATAACTTGCTCCACGTTTATTACTTACCATAAGCTTGCTAGCTTATGTTCTTGCTTGAAAATGATGATCCATGCATGAAAAAGCTATGCTTGACTTGGATTTCAATTTTTATAATGTTCCCTATTCCGATTTCAGTTCTAGATGAACCTTTGATCATGTGTACATTATTCCTAAGGTATAATATGGCTTGGATCAGGTTTGTTTGGCAACTTATGGTGCTAAGCACCTATCAACCAATGGCCAATTTTAGGATTTAAAGCTGATTTCTTCTATAAACCCATGACCCGATGATGGTACCATTGCAGCAACCCTATGGTGGTGTCTTCATGATAATTGATGGTCGGGATCAAAGGTGTCAGATGATGATGAAAACCTATGTTCACCCCCTTAGGTTAGGTTTTGGATCAATTAGAAGTTTAATGATCAACCATTAAGTACCCTACTGATGTTATCAATGAATGATGACATTAGCTTAATATTTGATGCTAATTAATGAATATAGTGTTGATCTAACATCCTATGGTGACTTAATGGTCACTAATGATGGTGGATCAGATCTCTACAACCTATGATGAGTTAAGCATTGTAGTTGTAGCATCAATTAAGCCTTTTCCAATGGTTTCTTGGGTCACTTGATGCAATGGTCGGACCTCTACTGTAATTGATGGTTTTAACATATGAACTTGACCCAATGGTCAAGATCTAATGTTTATTCCTCCAATAAAGTGGAATGATGACTAATTAAATATGTTGGTACTAATAGTGTGATTTACATGGTTTCTTTTATATGATCAACTTAAGGAGCTTACTTGTTGACAATGGATGGCTTGTTTTAAATGAACAGTCGATTGTGGGTTTTACCCTCTTCTCAATGGAACTTTTGGTGTTGTTAATCAAGAGATGTCTAGGGTTAAATGATGACTCTTTCTAAAACACAATTCAAGGACTTCATAGGTGTTTTATCCAAGTTGTTTACTTATGTAAACAACCAATGGTCTTACCTTTTATACATCCAATGGTTATGGGTGACATTGTGGTATGGTTATATGGGTTGAATGATGATGGAACAAATGGAGGGTTACCCTTAATAAGGTAGTCTTACCTATTCACTCATATGAATGTAAGGGATGATAACCATATTGTATTGATATGTAACCCTAATGAGGTATAGCTTGTTATACCTAGCTTTAAGATAACTAAATGATGATAATTGAGTATGAATAGTCCTTGAATGACTAATACAATCATGGAGTTCTCTGTTACTATTGTTGAAACCCTAGTATGCTATAACCCGATGGTTACACCTTTATTTATGTGTGGGTTCATACCTGAGAATAGTATGGAATGTGTGAAAAACCACTAGAGGGGGGTGAATAGAGTTTTATAAATATTTTAACAATAATTCAACTCAAACAACTACAATTGAGATAATAAGAAGGAGGCAAGGTGTTTAGAGTGGTTCCACCTTTAGCAAAAACTAAAGGAGTCAGTCCACTACCCAATTGTTTCCAATTGGGATTTTGAAAATATTTAAATTTTATTACCTCGCAAGGATGTTACATAAAATTACAAATACTTTCACCACCCTTTGGACAATCTTCACCTTGAAGTAGTCCCACCAACCTCGAAGCAGCCTTCCTTGAAGAAACTTCAAGCTCCCCCTTGAAGTAGCCTTCCTCTTGAAGTAGCTTCCCGTTGAGACAACCTTCTTGAAGTAGTCCAAAGTCCTCCTTCTCCACCGAGAAGATAAAACCCTCTCCAATCCGCAACCTCCAACCTTAGGAGTAGCAAGGAGAGTATAAGAAATAAGAAAGAACAAGAAGGGAAAATGGAAATTACAATTACCGTTGTAGCACAAGGCTTGATTTCCTATATCAAGCATTTTGATCTCCTAACTAATGTGTATGGAAGTGCAAGTGTTGTGGGTAGGAGATGCTAGCCTATAGGACACAAATTTGGAGCAGTGGAAATGAATAGCAAATGTTAGAGTTGCTCAATTGCTCACAAGAGTGGATTGCCAATTGCAAGTATGTATGCTCAAGTATTGCACAAGTGTGTATTGGGTGTCCTAAGGCATGTCCTATTTATAGGAATGACCTATGAGTGCTTAAGGACGTTCTAGACACTTTCTAGGGGGTTCTTAGTGCTTATCTAGCCGTTAGTTGTCTACTAATTACTTTAGCAATGACTAGTTAATTAACTCTGAAAAGTGCAGACAGAGACAGTCTCGGTCGAGGAATTGTCGACCGAGAGTACTGTCGATCGAAGTCTTTGTCGACCGAGGGAAAATCTGGAGCAAGTGTATATAACGTTAGATTCCAACTCCCAACTACCTTGTATACTGTGTCTAACAGCTATTTGGGTCAATTCTCGGTCGAGGAGTTTGTCGACCGAGAGTGTCTCGATCGAGAAGTTTGTCGACCGAGAATGACTCTGTTTCAATGTTTTAAACTATGCACTAAGTGTGTGTATCAGTGTGCAGTTGTGATACTTTTGTATGGGATGACCTATCTAAGTGTTATGTGTGGATAGGGAAGATCTAAACGCTTGATTTACATGATATCTAAGTACTTGTACATTATATACTTGTACAAGTTTTTACATTTGGTTACAATCATGAAATTAGAACATTTTGAGCATATAGATCTTCCAAAGGTTTGTCATCCACCTTATTCCTGCAACACTCAAGTAGCACGTTAGATCCACAAGAATGAAATGTTTGTCATCATCAAAACAAAGGGATTATAATATTGTCCAATTTAGCCATCAATCTCCCCCTTTTTGAAGATGACAAATATTCCCAAAATAAGGAAATACAAATCATATGAGTTTCATACCTTAAGTTTACCTTTTGTAGCCATTCTCTTGTTTGCAAGTGTGTGCTGGGTGAATGATTATGAAACTCATTTTATTTTATATTTTAGATTTTATATTATTTCTCCCCCTTTGTTATTTCAAAAAGATAACCAAGATAATCATTAAGTATGGCTTTTATTATTTCCCCCTTAATTTTATTGCTATGCTTCCCCTTAATAAGATATTCAGTTTAAAAGTAAGGGATTTAATATGAATGCAAACCATGTGTTGGGAAATTTAGCCACAATTTATTTCTCAATCATTTACAAAAGGGTGTTAAGCCTTGAAATGATATGAGATTCTTTTAAGCTTATAGTAGAATCAATGAATGTATCTCTAACCAAATGCACGGGATGTTAAGCCCTAATTTGTTTAGAAAATCCCATTATATTCATAAATATTGTAGACTCCAAGATACTAAGGTCATAACTAGCTTCAAATTTTCTTTATGATGTTTTGTAAGTTCCTGCTTAATCTTATAGTCAGGATAGTTTTTGTGAGCTCCCCCTTAATCTTATAATCAAGATAATTTAAGGATTCTAAGGTCATAATAAGCATTCGATCATAATAAGTTAACCTTTATGAGAGCTATGCACTAGAATCTTGTTATCAATATACTAAGATTGCAAGGAAATGATTTACAATTCAGCATTTGGTCAAGCTTATTTTAGGTTGACCTTGACTTCGACCTAGGCGCCCCTTTGTCAAACTTGATTTCAACCAAGAGGCAATTTTTGCAAATTTACAGTTTAAGCACTCTTATTGAATTACACATTTATGTTAATATATGTGAAACATTGAGTCTTTATGTAATATGATCAAATGTATATCAATTTGAAGCACTTTGAGTGATACCTGTTTTGAAAAAGTTTTATCAATTGAAAACTTAATATAGGCATCACAATGAAGTCTTTATTCTTGATTTTCTTAGAGAAAGTTATATCCTAAGAAAATTTTTAGAATTTATGATCTTCATTGTGTTATCCACAGTGATTGTTCTTAAAAAAAAACTACATCTACAACATGTTCAATCATAGCAAGAATGTAGCTTTCAAGCATTCATTTATAAACAAGATTATTTGCATCAGTAGAAATTTCCATAAGTTATGTTGCCACAATGATACAAAATTATATTTTAGTACCTTGCTCTTGATTTGGTTGTAATAGATTTTAAATGTAACATTGAAATAGCTATTTATTCTAAACAAGTCTCTTATTTTTAGATTAACTCTTTAGTCATCCTTGAGTATAAATCAAGAACAAGTTTTGTATCTCATAGAACTCAAGTTCTTAAAATCAAGATTTTGCTTTTGATTATTTAGAACAGACATTAATATTCTTGTTCTAAGAAACAAACTATTTTTCTTGACATAGTGTCATCTAGAAAAAATCATTCTATCATGTCAAGATGTGTTTGTGCCATAGAGTTTTATAATTATGCAAAATGGCATTTTCAATGATAACATCATCCTTATATGTAATGAGATGAATCATAATGATTATTTTGAAAACAATATCCATTCATGGTTTGTATATATAGATCAAAGATTATTTTAGGCAAACCAAGTAAAAGATGGAACAAACTGATCATGATAGTAAAGGCATATCCATAACACAATGATCATGATAGAACCATAGAAGCATATCCATATTTTTATGAAATACAATGATTATGATCATTTAAAAAGCAGATTCCAAGACACATGGTTTTTATATGGATAGACCAAGGAGTACTTAGGACAAACCATGTGGATTATTATACAACAGTAATTAAATCAACATGATTCATAATTTTTAGTTTTAAGCCAAACCATGTAGGAGATTATAGAAATTTAAGAAAAATGAACTTGCAATTTATGCTATATGTTTAAAGAATTTCTCCAAGATTCATTTTTTGATTTGCATAGCAATTTGATAGCAAACTAGATCAATTAAACAGGTTCAGCAGAACTTAATTCGATCGAACTTTTCTTCGATCGAATTTATCTCGATCGAAGTTTTTCTTGACTGAGTATTTTGCTATTTGTACATGTTTTATCAGATTTTTGCAAGCTTAAAAATAGTAACCTGCTCGGTCGACTAATTCTCGACCGACAGTGTTCTCAGTCGAACATTTTCTCGACCAAGAATGTTTTTGTATCATTTTTCAGTAATTATTTGCAAGTAAAATATAGATCACTTCCAATTGAATTATGTAATTTAAAACTCAGTTTAGTTGAGATAAAACATTTAAATATCAAAGTAACATTTGAGTCAAATCTCAACTAATCATATTCAAATCTCTAGGTTTTAGGAACCTAAACTAAAACAAGTTATTAAAGATGTGTCTCTGCAAGTTTATATAAAAAAATGTGTATTTTCAAGTTAGAAATTTTAATTACTTGAATCAATTTGTTATCTCATTATGTTAAGTTGAGATAGACATAAAGATAAACAATTTAGAGTCGTTGGTCATATCTCAACTTAATTTAATCTATTTAGTTTGGGGGTTTTGGAACCCATACCAAGTCAACATCCTTTTTCTTGTAAGGACATGAGAAGGAATGATATCCAAGATGTAAACAATAATGGCAACATATAGAATCAATCTCATTTCCCTTTTTATGAGTTTGATCTAGATTGTTCTTGGGTACATATGTATACTTACCTTTAAGTACATACATAGATTGAGTTGTAAGCACTTGTGTCCTTCCCCCACTTGGTTTTTGATAGGATTTTCCTTTAGGCTTGTAACCTAGTCCTCTCCTTCCAATTTGACCATGAGAATCATTTAAGATCTTATCAAGAACATCATTATTTCTTAAGCTACTAACTTCTTGTTGTAACTTAGCAATCTCATCCATTCTCTTTTTGATATCTAACTTTACTTAATCTAGATTAGATAATAAAGAATCTCTTTCTTTCACAATAGTATCATAATCTAGATGAGTGCATAAGATTGGTTGATTTTGAAGATCATTAATTTGGGCTTGCAAGTTTATCTTTTTTAGAGAAAGAAGATTGCAATTTGCCTCTATTGATTTCAACTTAATATCATGGTCTTTAATAGTTAAATTTAATGTCTCCTTAAGATCTTCATTTTCAGATGTGAGAGAAAGAAGTTTAGCATGTAACTCATCATTTGCTTTATTGTATTTCTTTAATTTCTTCTTACACTCAATATACTTATCATGTGTTTCTTGAAGGCTAGCAATTAAATCTTCTTTAGATAAATCAAAATGGCTTACCTCTTCTTCTTCTTCACTTGTTGTAGCAATAAGGCATTCTTTATGCACATCTTCCTTCTTTAACCTCCATGGACAACTAGGTGTTGTGTGTCTTGTTCCTAAGCACCAATTACAACTTGTTGAAGATTGGTCCAAGCTTCTCCTTTGCTCGCGGTTGTAGACACCTGACGTGATATTTTGAAACGCACTAACAAACTCACTCGGGGTTGAAATCCCCAATCTTTTACCAAAACCAAAGTGCAATAATACCACCCGCAAGCGGACAAGTCTTATCGCAGTATAGTTAAGGATCGAACCCAAAGGACAACCTTTTTAAGAATCCTTGTCAGTCAAATCTAGCTCAAGTAAAACTAATATTTAGAATGATTGATTGATTTGAGGTTACTTAAACTAATTGCAAGAAAGTAAAAGTTGAATTAAAGTTGGGTTTAGATCAATGATATGGAATCGCTGGGATGGTACCAGGTTTCACCACTGCTACACACGCAAACACATTCAATCAAAAACAAACCAGGAAAGATATATCAATCCAAATAGAGCTGCTGCAGAACCCCCCGTTAGGGCGTTAGGTTCGCGTGAGCATCACCTTAGGCATCAGATGTCTCGTCACCACCAGGATCACTTACTTACGGCTCCAAAGAAATCCCATTCTATTTCTAGTTTGGGAGTCAACCACATTAATCGATAAGCAAGCAGGTGATAGATCTATAAACTAACATCGATGATAAACAAAGACGATACAAAATCCAACTAAGGTTGTGGTCCTCCCTGAGGGATGTTTAGACCACAGAAGCGTCACCGTAGGCTAGATGTATCGTCCCCTAACAGATCATACACTTAGGACCTCAAGGAATCTTATCAGAAGTTCTCGTCAAAGAGTCGAACCTGGTAAATCGCCATTCCGTCCCACATATAAAAGATTTCACAATATAGGAAAGAACAAGATGAAAGCAAGTAGATAATCAACTACAAACATACCAACTAACAACAAAATGAGAAGTTATATACATTGCCATGGAGAGTTTAACAAAAGAACATGATTTGAATGGGCAGCGGGGTTAGTCCCCGCACCCCAGCGAAAAGGTGCTACTCGCTCATGATGTGAGAAACAAGAAGAATGAGAGAGAGAGAGAAATCCACCATGAACTTGGTGCAGAAGGTAGTCGTAGCTCGGTGAAGAAGATACAACCTCCTACGTCGTGTCAAAGTAGATCTGGACGCGAACGAGAGTTGCCAAGATAGACCGGTCAGTCTCCCTCGCTCCGTCTTCCTTATCTCCTCAGCCTCCTTGGTTGCAACACGGGCAGTAGGTGAAATGAAACTGGCGCGGACTGGACTGGTTTTGGATTGGACCTGTGTACAGGCAGCATGTCGACGTCCCGGACCCCCCCCCGTAATTAAGGACCCTTGGGGTCCTATTTATAGGCACGGATCTGTCCCTCATGCTTTTGGTGTGAGTCCAAACGGTTTACTAAAAATCTTCTTCAAACGGTTTGGCTATAAGCCAACTTTATCAAACGGTCTTCAAGTGAGCTCATTCGGTTTGCATGTACATGGAGATTCATTTGGTTTGCTGCAGATCGAGCAAATGGTCTTGGTATTGCTATCCTCCATTTGGTCTTCGCGGCAAACTATTCCAAATGGTCTCACGCTTCCGGCAGCGTCAAACGGTTTTGATATTAATTATTCCAAACGATTTTGTCTTTGAATGAAGCAAACGATATGCTAGTCCACCTTTATCAAACGGTTTTGTATTAGAGCAAAGCAACAATCTCGGCTGCATGCCTATCCGATTTTCATTCTATTCACATGAATAGTTGACCGGCCTAAATCGCGCATCCAAAAGTGGAGGCAAATTTGAGGTAGTCAAACTTTTACATTTATAAACCCGAATCCTTCTAGGCCCCCACAACTTTGCTTACGGGGTCGAAGTAGATATACGGGGTCGAACACATGGACAAGGGTGGTAGTGTTGAGAACCCAGAATCGACACACTACACTCCGGTAGGTATAAAGAGATAATAAATTCCCCAAAAGGGAAACAACAAGATGTCACAAACAAAATAAGAAAACTATCTCCAAATGGAGCTACTAGAGAGATTTAAGATTTTTAGTCAATTAGCAGTTTTTAGGGGTTTTCATGCAATGGAAATAGAAAGATAAAACTAGAGCTAGAGCAAGGTACGAAGGATAAGACTTTCGTAAAACAAGAGGCACCAGTAACATCCTGCACCCCTCCTCTCAGAGCGGGTATCTCTAACCAAGCATCAACACCCCTCTCGAGGCTGCTGGGCTTCAAGTTAGGGTGGAGTGTTACTAAAACAACTCCGTTCCAGGTACTCTCGTACTCTAAAATCGGACCAAACACTAGAGCCACAACACAACTGTCGAAGCTGCTGCGACGGAAAAACACGATTCGATAGCTAAGCGAAATGCGATCCAAACATGAAAGCTAGAGTTCAGATATCAAACATAGCACTCATCCAACATATTGCTCCAAGCATAGAGCAGCAAGTAATTAAGGTTTTATATTTCCATAAACATTAAGGGTCTTAATACAGTGCGTAAGAAAGAAATTAAATAACAGAATTAAAGATAGAGGTTGCCTTCTTGATGTAGAAGTGCGACAGACTTCTGCGGTTCTCCAGCCCGATACCGGACAGGAGCCTAGCCCGATACAGCAGTGTCGGGCGGCACGCTCTCTCGAGCGGCACACCGTGACAGACAACTATATCGCTCAAGGACCCTGGCCGATACGCTCAAGTCGGGCGGCGCACCCTCTCGGGCGGCACGCATGACGGGCGATGCATATCGGGTTCGATAACGTGTCGGGCATGGAGCGATGCGTTCTACTGTCAGGCACTTATGCCGCTCATCATCGTTGGTCGATATCAGCCCGCAGTGTCGCCCGGGACGGTCCTAAGTGAGCCATCCCCTCCCTCTCGGGATGAGGAAGAGCTCACCTAGAGTTTCCCGGCACGAGCACTGTGGCGCGATACTCTTGCTCTCTCGGTTTCCTCTAAAGATCACTCAAAGCTCCCAACTGTCTGAATTCCGAACTATCCGAACTGTCTTTTCGGCTTCCTGTAGCTGTTATTTATAGGCAGCGGTTAGGGGAAGCTATGGTGCTCGAAGCGCCACGTGTCCTCCGTATTCGCGAGTTTGATGGATGACCGATACACATATCGCCCGACGCAGGGATGTTGGTTGTCGGTCACGTGACGGGCGGCGCCCGCCAGTGGGTGGCCTGTGTCGCGCGACAAGCTTGGGTTGTCGTGGCGAGCTCAGCTCCCTGTCGGGTAAGAGGCATGTCGTCCGTCAGCTTCTTCTTGCGCGGCATCCCTTTGTCGCGCGTCGTTGCGTCGCGCCACCCTGTCGGGCAATGCTTGTATCGGGCCGTTGGAAGGCCGATGCAGGTTGGACTTATTGCTTGTGGGCCGGGATGACCTTATTGGGTCAAAATGGGAGGAAAATTCTGCAAAAGATGGAAGTATTGGATTAAGAGCGTTGTTTGGCCAATTATTGCGAAAGTACTAATAAAAGAGAGGAAAATAGCAGAAAAGGCAGTTTTGACAACAGAATAAAGGAAAAAAAACATCACAAAAATTGGTGTTATCAACTCCCCCAAACTTAGCTTTTTGATTGTCCTCAATCAATATTTAAACTTTATTTTGTGATGCTTCTTCTTGCTTGGTATAACTTTCAGGCCAAGAGGTAAAACAAGTATAGTAATGCCTTTAGAGATAATGCTGCCTCACTACAAACAAAAGACCATGCGTTTCCTTACCTTATTATTTCAGTAACATTTTTCTCTACAGCTTCGGCGAGACTTTTTTGTATGAATCCGAAGTTAGCTTACACACCAAACAACTTTATTTTATGGACATAAAGTTGTGTATAAGGTAGGCTAAGGCTTTTTGGGTTTTTTTTTTCTTGTCTCCCATCGGTCCATCCAGGTAAGGGTCCGTTAACATGCAAGTGGTCCCTACAGTCCAAGCCAGTTGGCTTTAGAGCAGTGATTTCACATCCTACGTACCACTACCCCAGATCTACCATGCCTAAACATGGGTACTTTTGGAAGACAAGTGTGTATATATATTTTTTCTCTTTTTCTTTTATTGGGCACAACTCTCATGCTTTTATTCACTCTCATAAGGCTTCTCTCTCTTTTTAGGATTTTTGTTGGGTAAGGGGAAACAAAAAGATTCTTACTTTTTGGGTAGCTTTTTCCTTCTCCATACTCGTCTCTTAGCTATTTGCGAGATTATTATATTTTTCAAAAATTTTGGCATGGAAAAATGTAATCTTCTCATTTGTTTGAAGCATCATTATCAGAAAGATATAACAGAACTTGTATCTCGTTAAGCACATAGAAAACTAACTTTGCAAGCAGTTGCATCAGGTTTTTACTAATATAACGACTTTGTACATATGCATGGGGATGATATAAGTAAAAGGATTTTCAAAATTTTGGTATGAACATATATATGTACACATGATACAGGAAAGAACAAAAGAATAAAGAATTTGAGACAAAAGAATGAAGAAGATTAAGTTAGAAAATTTAGACAAAATTTTGTACCTCCCTCAATGGTACATGGTACCCCCCCCCAAACTTGCTCCACACTCTGTCCCAGAGTTGTGAAGTAGATAAGGTGAGGTAATGTTTATTCCAGTGAGGTTGCGCCTACGTCAGACAGAAGCTCCCACACATATTCGCCCCTTCTGCTGTGATATCCGATGTGGTTGAGCTGGTCAGACGTTTCTTTATTCGCTATCCATTTCAGGACATAGATGTCGTAGTCGTTGGATAAGGGAATTTGATGCAGACTGCGGTGGCAGAACTGGAGTTCGTGCCATTTGCCTCCTTGCATGTCCAGGAATGGTTGGATCATCCTTGCCACCTCGTCGTAGTATTTTCGGACCAGGCATTCGACAGATGTCAAAGGTTCTGATGTACATGGCATTGGATGGTTCTTGTTGCTGTCCGAGCTATTGTAGAAAATTTCTGCTCGCTGCCGGGTGTACACAGTTAGGAGCGTCCAATGATTGTAATGCAGAATTGGCAAAAAGATAGTGCCTGGGACCCCCCCTCTCAATTCTGCTAGAAAATTTTGCTTCGCTCCTGTTTTGTCGGTGAGGCAGACGTCGTTGAATTGCATGGGCTGGGCTATGTATGCATGTTCTAGCTTTGGCTGTATATACTGGATGTAAGCAGCTGCAACTGCTACAACCAAGCACCCTTCTTCCTTCACCATGTCCCTTAGATCGTCGACCGGGACTACGACATCACCTGCCTGAAAGGCGACAACCGATGGGGTAGAATCAGCTAACTTCAGCTGGATTATATTGACCTGCTCCTGTGTGAGAGTTGCACACGAAAAGCGGTCGATATTTGTGATTAGCCCTTCTAAAGCTTCAGGCAAAGCAGTGTCCTCCGTCCCGTGCACTTTCTTCAGGACCGCCAACTGCTTGTCTGCCCCATGTGTGACGGTCGCCACTTCCTCTTCTTTTTCTGAGGAGCTGCTGGACTGAGAAGAGTTTTCTTCCAGGTCATTGTCCAGCAACTGCTCCGATACCCCTACGTCCCGGAAATAGCGCTTGTCCTTGATTAGCAACATGGCGTAAATGCTCCTGCGTTGATAGAAGGACGTGCCTTTGAGGACTCCCAAGTTTCCAAATGTGTTGAGCGCCTCAATGGCACCCAGGATGACGATAGCGCTGTTTCCACTCCCCTCTTCTGCCTGGACGGGGAGGTCTCAGAGAGTAAAGAAGTTCCAAGGACCTTGGTGACGTTGGCTTCCTTGCTTTATAGCTCGTAGCAGGCGCAGTGGTAGGAGTCTCAGCTTCCTGTCCTCCGAGCGGTAGAAAACATCCCCGGAGCGTGGCACCTCGTTGCGGCTGCAGCTCAGCAGCTGGAGGTTGTGGTTCTTGAGGTCTGCCACGCAGAGGAACCACACGTTGTGGTGTTTATACGGGGCCAACACGAGGTTTGGTCTATGCTCTTCAATGTGTTGCAGCATGTCGGCCACCGCACGGGAGCCTGGATTTCCCTTCATCAGATTTCTCGCCAAGGTCGGGGTGGCGTTGTATATCATTTCGGACCTATCCTGCTGTCGGTACGTTCTATTATCGCTCCTTCAAGGACCGTGAACAGTCTTTTACTGACGAAGGCCGGCGTGCGAAACATGTTTCGGAGAACTCCCAATCGCACGGATAGGTAGTCGTCGGTCCAGACGACGTCATCTTCATTTACCTGTGATCTCAAGAGCTTATTCAGCAAGTTCTGGATTCTGATTGTCAGGTGTCCGATGGCTCTTCTATAGAAGTCGACCATCTCGAAAGAGGGTATCTCGGATGGCTCATGGAACTTATCACGGAACTTGTCTGCCATCGAGCATTTGCTTTGGGGAAGATGTCTGGTATTGACTGTGTAGACATCCCCCTTCTCTCCCTCAGACTCATCAAAAGAGTCTCCCCCGATACTGATATCTGTGCTATCATCTTCGGCTTCGTCTAGGGGGACTGAGATGTTTGCATCTCCCAAGACTAAGGGGCTCTCCTGTCCGGCTGGAGCTCCTTCGGCTGACCTATGTTGCGTCCCCTCCTCAGGTGTTGAGGATCGCCCGCTGGAGGATGAGGAGGACGCTGTTCCTGAAGGGGAAGCTGATGAAGAAGGAGGAGAGTCACGGCTGGGTGGTGAAGACGACCTTCTCGGCTGCCTTCGGCGCAGATGGTCGTCATTTCTGTCCAGCCACTCCTCGATCTTGTCGAGTCGTTGGAGAACTTGCTGCATTATTGCATTCAGGGCCTCTAGTGTGTCGGGAAGGCTCGCTAGAGTCAGCATCTTTCTTTCTTGACTATCCAGCCTGTTTTGGAAAGACGCAAATTTGCGGGTTAGGGAAATACAAACGTCAGAGTTGATATCCGTTACCCCCTGCAAATTATCGAGCTCGTGCCCGAGCATCTTTCCGAGCGACGCGGAAGCTCCGATGGGTCTCCCTTCCATCCTCGCGACATCTTGCTCGCGCGATGGTCTACCAGGTTAGGTAGAATATATCAAAATGGTTCGCGATCCCGATGCCGCCAGGCGAGGCGTCGACGCTTTTATAATTGCCACTGCCTTGCCTTCTCGTCTAGGTGGGGATGGCCGTGGTGAGGGCGGACTTTGCTCCACCTTTGCACTGTCGGCGATCTCCTCAACTGCTGCAGGTGGGGACTTCGGCGGCGGTGTCGGTGTTCTTCCGAGCTCCTTCAGGATCTCGTCGAACACCCCATTGTTGTCGCCCTGCTGAAATTCCTCTTCTTCTTTTGCAGGTCTTGAAGCAGTGACGGGGGCTGCGGCCGTCTCTCCCGCGGCAGCTCCCGTAGTCTCTGTCTCGGTGACCTCAACGATCACCAGTTCTTTCTCAGCTACCACCGTCCTTGTTGTGGTAGTGGCTGATATAGATGGAGTGGCGACAACTCTATCAGCAGTTGTCGTCGGTAGCTCTGGAGCTGCCCTCTCCTGGGCCCTGGTGGTGGTGGTGTAAGCTGCGTCATTTGCCATAGCTTCAATTTCGGCGGCGGTGAAAACCAGTTTTTCTGCGTCGTAGTGGCGCAGCGAGGGAGCGGAAGGAGTATGTCCGTTCTTGAAAACTTGTAGAAATAGTCTCTCCCCTCCTTCCTAATGATGCTGGTCCTCATCAGGTACTTGGTGTCGATCACCTCATCGCCTTGTGTCCTTGAAAGGCTGCGTAGCTCTTTTGGGTACCCGAGTCGCACTGCGATTAGGTTGACGATGCCGCCCATGCATTACTCCTTGGTGGCTTCTTTCATCGGATGCAACCTGTTTAGCAAGAACCGCCCGAGGTTGATCAATCGGCCCTCCATTATGTGCCAATGACATGGAGTTCTTCTGTATAGATATTACTGGACTGATTCTTGTTGAACAGCAAACATGCCACCAGTTTGTGCACTATCCTCCAAAAATAGGAGTGCACTGCCACCACCTTTCTTCCCGGCTTGAACGAAGACTCGTCGGTTAGCTTTCTCCAGAGTTCCTCATTGGAAGAGAAGATCTTATTCAACAATTTCTCGGAGATGGAGTGCTCCGAGTTGTAAAGTCGGGCTTGGAGTCTGTCCGGCCCGCCAAATTCTTCTCTCTCCACCACTGAATTCTTCACCCGGTGGAGGGAAGACATAAACTCCATTGTCAGTTTGGTGTAAGAAGAAGACCGGCTGAAGCAGATCTTCTTCAGCCCTTCCGCAGCGAGGATGCCCTTCAGCCTCCTCGCGATCCCAAGTTCAGCAAACGAGGCCTGATGGCAGAACCTGCTCGGTCGGTAGACCTTGGTCACTAGTTCAGCATATCGGTGAGCGTGCTCGTCGTTTCTTGGCTCGAAACTTCCCGACAAAAATTCTGGGAGTCCTATTGCTGCTAGAGGTGTCGGTGTTGGAGTTGGAGCCGCCACTTCTCCAACCCTAGCCCTCTTCTCTGATGTCAACGCCCCGACTAGTCCTGGGTTCGGGCGCTTAGGCCTGGTAGTCTGCCCTTCAGCAGTAGTCTCTGGGTAGATTCTCTTGTCTTGTGCGTCAACAGGGACAACAGTTGTCTTGATGCGGGCCATTTCTGTAAGATAATAAGAAAAATACCTCGATTAAACGTGTTGATGCCTTGAAAAAGTAAAGAATAAAAGTGCGACCAGGTATTTCTCTGTACAAGGACTGTCCCGCACCCCGTATCGGGCGACACACTGGTTTCAGAGGTGAAGTCTTGTGCCCGATACTAGAGGGGGTATCGCATGTTACGTTAGAAGATCAAAACACGCGATATGAACAGGGCGATAAGGCGAAAAACATGCGTTAGATTGGTTGCTTGATTCGGGCGTGTTGGGCAATACGATGGCGATAGGATAAGATGCCCGATAAGGTCTTCTTAAAAGGAAAGCAGTGTGTCGCCCGACAACAAAACAGGCGAGGTGGTGTAGAGATGGGCGACACGGATATTGCTCGATATGGTGTATCAGACAATCATGAATAAAAGGTACGTTGCGCGGCATCCATATCGGGCGATACAAGGCATGCTCAGCAAAGGAACCGTAAGACTGATAAGCTACTTGCTTAAAGAAAGGAACGTGTCAGGCGACATGGTCTGCCAGGCGATAGGGTCTGTTGGGCTTTACCTTGCCGTGATCTGAATTTCCACACGACACGAGAGCAGGGCAATCTTGCGCGACACGGGAGCAAAAGCACAAGGTCTTAGCACGATACGAGAGTGTGAAAATAGTAAGGCAAGGAGCCCGACACGGTAAAAACTCGCCCCTATATATAGCAAACTCAATTGGGGTGAATCAAGTAAATCTGGGGCGCATGTCGGCCGTTAGGGCAACTCGTAAGACGGGCAAGTACATCTGTCGGCATGACCCTTGCGATCCCCGAAATTCCAATGCCCGATATGGGCGCATTCATAGCACCGGTTGGGTTGCTTTCCGATACATCATGAAAACAAAGCGGTTTAAACTGTGGCTGATGAGTAAAACATCATTGGCCGAAGACTAAGGTTCCAGCTTCAGATGGTATTACCCATCCTGGTTAATAAAACTAAGGCGATGGCCCATAAAACCAAAGAGTCAGTGCATGTGGCGCATGCACTGCCTCGGGCCTTATTACAGACCATAATGTTCATAATGTTCATTTTGTTGGAAAGTAAAAGCACTCTATACTAGGAATTTAAAAATAGCTCGGGTTGCCTCCCAAGAAGCGCTGAGTTTTCTGTCCTCAACTGGACGTCTTTGGCTTTTTCTTCATCCTTTTCCTCCGCAGTTACTGTCCCAATCTTTTGGCTGGTTCACTGTTGGACGAGATCTTCCCCGACGGGTTCTTTACGATCTCGGTGAGCTGAGCTAGCTGCTGGTCGATTTGGCGTTGATGTGTCTGCATGTCTGCCAACTGTACCTGCAACGATTTCAAAACGCCAGAATTGGATAGCGCACTTTGCGCTAGTTGGTTATTAATGGTATCCTGTTTCTTAACGAAATCAAACAACTGGCCAATCACATCAGATTGGCTTGCTCCTTTGTCCTATTCTCGGGTTGGGCCTTGGTACTTTCCTGGTGCTTGGAAATTGCCTTTTGCTGGTTGGAATTGGCTGTTCTTGGCATATTGGCTGGATCCTCCTCTCTTCTCAAAAGTTTGCGCTGGCTTGGCCGAGGTGTGCAGCTGATGCAAATTTTCCGCTGCATCCTTGTTACCGTAATTAAAGCCAGGGTGATCTGGCCTCTTAAAGTTCATGTAGGAGACATTATCTGTCCTTTCGTCTTCTGAGTCGGAGTCGCTGCCCGCTTCTGGTCGGGTGTAGACACAACCGTCCACCCCGTGACCCTTCTTCTCTGCACGTAACACATTTCATCACTTTTTCAACTGACTTCTTACCTTTACTTCCAGCTTCTCATAATTGTTTAACATCAGTAGCAATTCTCTGTATTTGCAAAGTGATTGACTCCAGTGCCTTAGACTCAAGGGCGGACCCTTCACCTACCTTCCTTGCTTGTCCTCTATCAGATCGATCAAACTCAGCACTGACCATTAGCTCGACCATGTTCTTAATAATCATCTCGGACTTCTTTGCCTTCTTCCCTAGGAAGTCACTGCCCGCTGCCGTGTTCAGTGACACCCTTTCATCGGGAGTCAAGCCGTTGTAGAAGGTGGTGACGAGGAAGCCCTTCTTGTAGTTATGATGGGGGCAATCCCTCTGGTACTCCTGGAATCACTCCCAGGCATCGTGGAGGCTTTCGTTTAGCTTTTGCATGAAGGAGGTTATTTTCTGCCGGTTTCTGACCGTTCTTTCGGTGGGGTAGAACTTATTTACGAATGCGTCGGCTAACGCTCCCCATCCGTTCAAAGACCGGTGAGGTAACCCGAGATACCAGGATAGCGCTTTGTCCTCCAGGGAAAAGATGAAGCCTTTGCAATATATGACCTCCTGGGGAACCGCCCACATCTTTATCTTGTCGCAGATGTTCTTGAAGGCATCGAGGTGATGGTAGGGGTTGTCATTTTTCGAACTTCCCCTGAAGCTTTTGTTCTGAATCATAGAGATCACAGAAGGCTTAAGCTCAAAATTGGCTGCGTTGAATCGCGGGGTGATGACGGGACATCTGGAGTTGTTGGCTTTTGTTGATGCCAACTCTCTCAGCGTCATTTCTTCCTCCTCGGAGTCATCGATGTCGTCGTCTCGTCGGTGATGTGCTTGATCTTGATTCCTCCGATTTCGGTGGCGGTGGCGACGCCTAGCTTGAGGGTGTTCTTCCTCAGAGTGTTCTGACTCCTGATCTTCAAGCTGATTATTGCCGTCATAGCGGTCGTTGCCATATGGTGGAGGTGATTCATGCCCAGATCTTCCTTGTCGTTCCCCTTCAGAGTGATGTGGGTCGACGCAGGGAGGCATGGTGTTGATGATTGTGCTTGAGTGGACAGTCGAGTGGTGTCGGAACTCGGGGAAATAAACTACTGTTCTTCAGGGTTCCTGAAATGGCACGAAAAATCAAGTTTAGAAAATTGAATTTTTACTTTTAGGCAAAGAAAAACAATAAGAAGAAAAAGAAAAAGAGTGTTGTCAAACTCATTTATAAGCTTGAGGCACTGGGGTGTAGTTAGTGGATTCAGATTCGTCTATAGTACCGTTTTTGCCTTATCCCCGGCAACGGCGTCAAAAAGTTGACCGGCCTAAATCGCTCGTCCAAAAGTGGAGGCAGATTTGAGGTAGTCGAGCTTTTACATTTATAAACTCGAATCCTTCTAGATCCCCGCAACTTTGCTTACGGGGTCGAAGTAGATATACAGGGTCTAACACAGGGACAATGGTGGTAGTGTTGAGAACCCAGAATCGACACGCTACACTCCGGTAGGTATAATGAGATAATAAATTCCCCAAAAAGGAAACAACAAGATGTCACAAACAAAATAAGAAAACTATCTCCAAATGGAGCTACTAGAGAGATTTAAGGTTTTTAGTCAATTAGCAGTTTTTAGGGGTTTTCATGCAACAAAAACAGAAAGATAAAACTAGAGCTAGAGCAAGGTACGAATGATAAGACTTCAGTAAAACAAGCGGCACCAGTAACATCCTGCACCCCTCCTCTCAGAGCGGGTACCTCTAACCAAGCATCAACACCCCTCTCGAGGCTGTTGGGCTTCAAGTTAGGGTGGAGTGTTACTGAAACAACTCCGTTCCAGGCACTCTCGTACTCCAGAATCGGACCAAACACTAGAGCCACAACACAACTCTCGAAGCTGCTGCGACGGGAAAACACGATTCGATAGCTAAGCAAAACGCGATCCAAACATGCAAGCTAGAGTTGATATATCAAACATAGTAGTCATCCAACATATTGCACCAAGCATAGAGCAACAAGTAATTAATCTTTTCTATTTCCATAAATGTTAAGGGTCTTAATATATTGTGTAAGAAAGGAATTACATAACAGAATTAAAGATAGAGGTCGCCTTCTTGATGTAGAAGTGCGACAGACTTCTGCGGCTCTACAGCCCGATACCAGACAGGAGCCTAGCCCGATACAGTAGTGTCAGGCAGAACGCTCTCTCGAGCGGCACACCGTGATGGCCGACTGTATCGCTCAAGGACCCTGGCCGATACGTTCAAGTCGGGCGGCGCACCCTCTCGGGCGGCACGCATGACGGACGAAGCGTATCAGGTTCGATATCGTGTCGGGCATGGAGCGACGCGTTCTACTGTCTGGCACTTGTGTTGCTCATCATCGTTGGCCGATATCGGCCCGCAGTGTCTCTTGGGACGGTCCTAAGTGAACCATCCCCTCCCTCTCGGGATGAGGAAGAGCTCACCTAGAGTTGCCCAGCACGAGCACTGGGGCACGATACTCTTGCTCTCACGGTTTCCTCCGAAGATCACTCAAAGCTCCCAACTGTCCGAATTCCAAACTATCCGAACTGTCTTTTCGGCTTCCTGTAGCTGTTATTTATAGGCAGCGGTTAGGGGAAGCTATGGTGCTCGAAGTGCCACATGTCCTCCGTATTCGTGAGTTTGGTGGACGACCGATACATATACCGCCCGACACATGGATGTTGGCTGTCGATCACGTGATAGGCGGCGCCCGCCGGTGGGTGGCTTGTGTCGCGCGACAAGCTGGGGTCGGCGAGCTCGGCTCCCTGTCGGGTAAGAGGCGCGTCGTCCATCAGCTTCTTCTTGCGCGACATCCCGTTGTCGCGCGTCGTTGCGTCGCGCCACCCTGTCAGGTAGTGCTTGTATCGGGCCGTTGGAAGGCCGATGCAGGTTGGACTTATTGCTTGTGGGTTAGGACGGCCTTATTGGGTCAAAATGGGAGGAAAATTATGTAAAAGATGGAAGTATTGGATTAAGAGCGTTGCTTGGCCAATTATTGCGAAAGTACTAATAAAAGAGAGGAAAATAGCAGAAAAGGACAGTTTTGACAACAGAATAAAGGGCAAAAACATCACAAAAATTGGTGTTATCAATAGTGCTGCGCGTTCATCCGGCTTCATAATGCTTTTCTCCAAACAATCTGCTGCAAAGTGCTTTATTTAAACGTTTTCTTTGATAGATTTTCCATTTGGTTTCATAAATACCTCCAAACGGTCTTGCATGTTGCTTTTCAAACGGTCTTCGATATCATGCTTATTCAAACGATCTCTTATTGTGTTACCTTTATCAAATGGTTTCATGCAACCAACTCAAACGGTTTTCTACCTACTTAATCATACGGTCTTGCATGCCCATTCGGTTTGCTGCTGGCCATTCCAAACGGTCTTCACGCTTATCCGGTTTGCATGCATCTAAACCAAACGATCTTGATCTTGAGTAGCAAACGGTCTACGTATTGCATGCAGACTCATGCATGCGGTTTTGCTTGCAATGTGACCATACGGTCTTGTGATAATTTCCTTCATTCGATCTCATGCAAATGTCCAATGCATGCATGCATGCCTTCCAATGCACGCAGCTTTTTCAATCAGCTGGGTCCATTCAGACTTCACACGCAGGATGTCATTCGGTGTTCACTTCTTGCACCGAAAATGATTTCTACTGCTCAAACGGTCTTGAGACCGCATAGGCTCAAACGATTTTGAAACCGCATGGGCTCAAACGGTTTTGAGACCGCATGGGCTCAAATGGTTTTGAGACCGCATGTGCTTAAATGGTTTTGAGACCGCATGGGCTCAAACGGTTTTGAGATAAATATGTCCATTCGGTCTTGAAACCGAATGGTGGAAACCATTTGGCGAGACTGAATGGTTGAAACCGTTTGATCAGATCGATTGGTCAGAACCAAGGGTGAGTGAAGGTGGGTCTCAACTGACTGTTCAACTTTATCAAGACCTGCATTAAATCAACATAAATTCGGTTAAAACCTTGATAATCGAGTCAATTAAGTAATTTTGCACATTATGATGCATTTTGACATTTAATGAGTGAAACTGTATATATAGAGTTGAATTTGTCCCAAAGTGATAATTGAATTTCATGATGAATATTCATTCATCAAAATACCCCGAACTTAAACATTGCTCGTCCTTGAGTAACACAGAATCTGAAACAGTCGCCAAATGAATACTTTCAATACGTGTGATTGCTTCATCTTCACATCACGAATGTTTTCTTTCTGCTCAATATGACTCAGTATCTCAACCTCCTGAGACCACTAAACTCATCTTACCATATCTTCGTTCCTGAGTTCATTTTCCAATATCACTTCCTCACTTTTTCCAACAACAAGTATGTCAAAGAGTTTTTTAAGAGTCCAGAGATACCCACAGAATATTAAGTGTGCATCCGATCTGACACTGGTGTTTTTCAGGATAGTAGGGGCATGCATTGTTCCATTAGGTAGAAAATGGAGTGAAAGGTGGTATGGAAGGAAGAAGTAAAACTCTCCTCTATTCGATTCGAGATTTTTATTTGCTTTGCAATTTCATTTATTGCATTTTTTGTGTGCAAATCTCTCCTCTATTCGACTTGAGATTGCATTTCTTTTTGTGTACACTTTGGCATCTTTTGTTTGCAAATCTCTCCTCTATTCGACTTGAGATTGCATTTTTGGTGGTACGCCCGTATTTATTTGCGAGGGGTATGGAAGAAGCGGATAAAGAGGGAAGTGGCGTGCCACCCTGAACTTAGGGTTTGGCACATATTCAGCTATTTTTGTTTCTTTTTGATGAATGGAGGGATACGAAGATGATAGAAGAGGTGTAGAAGAGAGTTCAGATCAGAATGCAACTTGATTTACAATTCAATGTACCAGGTTGTTCTCTTTGTCGTACTTTGCTCAATTAAGGAATTGATGAGGATCCAGTGGAGATTCCATGTTATTGTTCCACTAGTCAGTTAGGAAGCACGGCGTGTTTGATCCCTATTAGTTTGACATATACTTATCATTTTTGCAAAAGTATCATGATGTTAGGAATCATAAGCTTCACAAGATGATTTCAAGCAAAAGGCTTGTTTCAAAAATTGGCCCTTTTGAGGATTTACTTTGAATAAGGAGGATATAATGATTGAAAATGCATAGCAAATTAGTTAGTGACTTTTAATGAAACCAGGAAGTGTCAAAAAGTGTCAAAAATTCATCAAGAATCTGTTCAATCTCTTAGAAAAACATTAAAGAATTTTGAAAATTTTAAATTTTTTTATCAAGAATGTGATAGCGAAAGCTTAAGTAAGAAAAGGATGGGTGTAGGTGGAAAGTGAGGTATGTACCACCCACCCTCCACCCCGAACTTAGAGATTTGCTCGTCCCGAGCAAACCCTAAATCCAAGATGGAGGGGAAAAATCATGCCAGATTGACCACCAGGTGTGGTTGCATTCCGATCAGCGCGCATCCTCTTATCTGAAAAATCTCGAAGGTGAAGGGTAATTAGATCTTAAAATAGCATCTTGCGATGCGAATTTTATTTAATGAAAAATTGACTAGAATGTAAAAACAAAATTGAAGAAATATTCTGTTTTGGAAAGAAAAGTAAAATAAATT
The DNA here is from genome assembly GCA_963693085.1 of Alisma plantago-aquatica. Classification (NCBI taxonomy): domain Eukaryota; kingdom Viridiplantae; phylum Streptophyta; class Magnoliopsida; order Alismatales; family Alismataceae; genus Alisma; species Alisma plantago-aquatica. The sequence continues at coordinate 143,701,837 of OY856410.1, read as the reverse complement.
TATTGATCGGGTTGCCTCCCGACAAGCGCCTTTGTTTTATGTCGATGGCTCGACTGGATCCTTCAGCTTCACGGTGGATCTTTTGGATTGGTGAGTTCCAGCATTGCTTTAGTGCCTATGTCAGTTGAGATGAAATATCTCTTTAAGCGGTGACCATTTGTTACAAATTCACCTGACTTTTCACTCCATAATGAGAAGGCACCATGTGGAGAGATGCTCTTGACAATGTATGGTCCAGACCAGCGTGAGCGGAGTTTTCTTGGGAATAACTTCAATCTTGAGTTGAATACTAGAAATTGGTCTCCCACTTGTATGTCTTTTTTTCTCAGATGTCCATCGTGCCAAAGTTTTGTACGTTCTTTGTAGATTCGTGCATTCTCATAAGCTGTCATCCTGAGTTCATCCAGCTCTTGGAGTTGCAGAATCCTAGCTTGGCCAGCTTCTTTCATATCAAAGTTCAATTGTTTAATTTCCCACCATGCCTTGTGTTCCAGTTCGACTGGCAGGTGACAAGTTTTTCTATATATTAATCGAAAAGGTGTAGTCCCAATGGGAGTTTTATAAGCAGTACGATAGGCCCATAAGACGTCATTGATTTTTGTTGCCCAATCCTTTCGATTGCGTCCTACAGTTTTTTCCAAAATAGCCTTTAGTTGACGGTTAGAGACCTCACCTGTCCACTTGTTTGTGGATGGTAAGGTGAGGCTACCTTATGTGCTACACCGTATTTTCTCAGTAAAGCTTCAAAGCTTCTTTCAAGGAAGTGGGACCCTCCGTCAGATATCACGGTTCGTGGCACTCCAAAATGGGGTAAAATAATATCTTTGAATAATTTGATGACAGGTTTGGAGTCACTAGTGACGGTTGGTATAGCTTCAACCCATTTTGAGACGTAGTCTACTGCCACTAGGATGTATGAAAATCCATGAGAAGATGGGAATGGACCCATGTAGTCCACCCCCCCATACATCGAATATCTCTACTTCTTGCCAGAGATTCAGCGACATCTCATCTCTCTTTGTTATATTGCCTGTTCTTTGACATTTGTCACATGATATGACAAAATCGTATGAATCTTTGGATATGGTTGGCCACAAGAATCCACATTGCAAAATCCTTAAAGTAGTCTTTTTGGAGCTCATATGTCCTCCCACTGGTCCTGAGTGACATTGTTCCAAAATAAGTTGAGCTTCTTCTTCGGTGATACATCATCTATAAAGACCATCGGCACATAGTTTGAAAAGATATGGCTCATCCCAGTGATATTGCTTTACATCATGCATGAATTTCTTTAGTGCATTTCCAGTGCATTGAGGGTGGATCACCCCAGCAGCAAGGTAGTTCACAAAATCTGAGTACCATGGTATAGCTTCTGAGGCCTTCATTAGTTGATCATCTGGCAGGGAATCATTGATCGGAATCTTCTCAGTATCCAGAGTGTGGATGCAGTTGAGGTGATCTGCTACAACATTCTCTGTACCCTTTTTATCTCTTATCTCCAAATCAAATTCTTGTAATAGGAGGATCCATGTAATCAACCAGGGTTTTGCATCTTTCTTTGCCAGAAGGTAACGAATGGTAGTCTGGTCTGTGTAGACAATGACCTTTGAACCAATTAGGTAGGATCTGAACTTGTCAAAGGCATACACGACTTCTAGAAGTTCTTTCTCGGTAGTAGCGTAATTCCTATGGGCTTCATCGAGAGTTTTTGATGCATAATAGATCACATAGTGTTTCTTCTCTATATATTGCCCTAAAATAGCGCCCACAGCATAATCACTGGAATCACACATGATTTCGAATGGGTGATCCCAATCAGGAGCTCTAATGATGGGAGTGGTTGTGAGGGCATGTTTCAGTGTGTTGAAGCTTTTGACACATTCTTCATTGAAATTGAAATCAGTATCCTTTAGTAATAGGTTCGTCATTGACTTTGTTATCTTGGAAAAATCCTTTATGAATTTTCTATAAAATCCAGCATGACCAAGGAAACACGAACTTCTTTTACATTTGTGGGGGTAGCCAGTTTAGAAATTACTTCAATCTTGGCTTTATCTACTCCAATTCCTCTATTGCTGACCCTATGACCCAGGACAATGCCTTCTTTTACCATAAAATGGCATTTTTCCCAATTTAGCACAAGATGTGCTTCTTCACAACGTTTGAGGACCAGGGAGAGGTTCTTTAGACATGAATCAAATGAATTTCCATATACAGAAAAATCATCCGTGAAAACCTCCATAATGGTTTTGGTGAGACCGGCAAATATTGCAGCCATGCAACGTTGGAAAGTTGCAGGTGCATTGCAGGGCCAAACGGCATTCTTTTAAATGCGTATGTTTCGAATGGGCAGGTAAAGGTTGTTTTCTCTCGGTCATTTGGATGTATGGGTATTTGATAGAATCCAGAGTAATCGTCAAGATAACAAAAATATTCTTGGTGAGCCAACCTTTCTAGGACTTGATCAAGGAAAGGCATTGGAAAATGATCTTTTCGAGTTGCCTTGTTTAATTTTCTATAATCTATGTACATACTCCACCCGGTGACTGTTTGAGTGGGGATGATTTCATTGTTTTCATTCCGTATAACAGTTGTTCCACCTTTCTTCGGGACTACATGCACTGGGCTCACCCATGGCGAATCGGATATCAGATAGATTATTCCAGGTGTGAGCAATTTAATGACCTCGCGACGGACCACTTCCTTCATATTTGGATTCAACTTCCATTGATGCTCAATAGTAGGCTTGTGATCTTCCATCATAGGAATCTTGTGCATACACAATGCTTGACTGACCCCAGTGAGGTCACTCATTTTATAACCGATGACTTTCTTTCTTTCCCTTAATTCTTTCAGGAGTTTCTCTTCTTGTTCAGCTTTTAGATCGGAATTTATAATAACTGGACAAACCTTGAGATCGTCTAAAAACACATACTTCAATCCTTCGGGCAGAGGCTTCATTTTGGGAGCCTCTGGTTTTTCGCTTGTTTCTTCTGTTGTTTCCATAGCCTTGAGTTCTTCATTATTAGCTCCAACATCTTCTTTAGCAGAGTCGAGGGATTCGGTGCAATCCTTTACTTGTTCGTCGATTGGTTCATCCACTGATGGGTTTGTTAGAGCAATTTCCAAGGGATCGTTTGATTCATGACACTCTTGAGTCAGAAGTGACATTTGTTCAATGCAATCAATCAGATAGACTTCTTCCTGCATACTTGGTCTTCTTATACATTCAAAAACTTTAAATTCGAGAGTTTCTTTGCCTAATCTGAGTAGTAAGGTACCAGCTTCAACATCAATCAGGGTTCTTGCAGTGGAGAGGAATGGACGACCAAAGATGAGAGGATATCTGGCGTCTTCCTTTATATCCATAATGACGAAGTCACATGGAACATATGTGTCTTTGGCTACCTTGACCGGGACATCTTCGAGAATTCCTAACAGACATTTTATCGAATTGTCTACAAGCTGTATAGTCATACCAGTAGGAAGCAATTATGCAAACCCTAGTCTTTTGCATAGGCTAAGTGGCATAATAGAGATGCTTGCACCGAGATCTGCCAATCCTTTCTTGCATGATGAGTCGCCAATGTGACATGAAATTCCAAAGGATCCCGGGTCTTTTTGTTTCTTTGGCATCTTGCTCAATATGATATCTGATGTAGTTGTAGCCAGTTTTATTGTCTCATATTCTACAATTATATACTTCCTGGTGAGGAGTAACTTTAGGTACTTAGTCCGGGCTGGTATCTCAGCCAGAGCATCCAAAAAGGGTATATCAACATGAAGTTTCTTCATAGCTTCTTTAAACTTATTGAATCTCGTATCAAGCTTGGTTTGCCTTAGACGGGCCGGGAAGGGTATACGAGGCTTATATATAGGAATATCAGGTTCTGATGTTTCAGTTTCTTCATCAGTAGATTTCTCAAGACTTCCCTTATATGTCTTATCTTCTTTTGATTGAGACTCTAGTGTTGTTGAGTTTTGGACAATCACATGTTCGTCTTCGTCTGTAATAACCACATGTGTTTCTACTAGGGGATCCGAATAGTCTTTTCCTGACCTGGTGGTGACTGCCTTCAACTGTTCAAGATGCTTAGGATTGTTCTCGGGTTGGCCAGCAAAGACTCCAGCAGGTGGCTTTATGCTAGCTGCAAGTTGAGCTAATTGAGATTCAATAGCCTTCTGCTGAGCTTGTTGGTTAGCTATCATGATTTGCTGAGTTTGCAACATCTTTTCAATGACTGATAGCTTGTCATCAAAAGAGACGTGTCCTGCTTGCTGTCCTTGCTGTTGATTAAGATTCTGATACTGAGAGTTGTTTTGATAATTGTTGTAATTCCTATTCTGAAAGTTCCCCTTGAACTTGATTCCTAAAATTCTGTTGTTGATTATACTGGAATCTTGGTGAGCCTCTTGATTGATTGTTTGAACCAAATTGATACGAGTTTACTGCTCCAAAGGGGTTTCCATATTGAAAACTTGGGTGATTCCTATTCTGATTCGGATTGTAATAACTTTGCCCAGGAATAGTGTTGATAGCATTAAGATTTTCCATCTGACCATTATCTCCTTGTCCACATACATTGTTCAGTACAACGTCATAGAGAAATTGCATGATAAAGTGGAATGGTCGGTGCTCTTACATGCTTCACAAAATAGGGAAGTGGACTTGACCTGTTCCGGTTGTCGAGTGGGTGAACGTCCTCTTCCAATAGCAGCTAAAGATGATTCAATATGGTCTTGCTTGGCAACTAAGACTTTCAAGGTTTCAGCGATAGACTTGTACTCAGGAATAGCTTCGGCCATAGCTACCTTCAAGACTCCTTTACCTATAGATCTTCCCCAATTGGCTTGATTTTTTGCTCCCAGGGTGACGACTCTCCATGTGCTGTCATAACTTTGACGCATGAAGTTTCCTCCAGATGAGGAATCTAGAAACCTCTTAATATCATCATCCACACCCCTATAGAAAATCTGAATGAGTTGGTTTTTGGGAATTCCATGGTGTGGACATTTGCGTAGGAGCTCTTTGTACCTATCCCATGCTTCAACGAGAGTTTCTCCAGGGACTTGAGTGAAATTTGTTATTCGGCCCCTAATTTCATATGTGAGAGATGGAGGATAAATTTTTTCCAGAAACACATTTTGGAGTTGTTCCCAGGTGGTGATGGGTATTTCACTTTGCAATGAATTGTACCAACTTATGGATCTATCAGCGAGGGAATACTTGAAGAGACGGAGTCGAATAGCATCATCTGTGACTCCATTTTGCTTTGTCATATTACATAGATCGATGAATCTCAGAAGATGTTCTTGGCTGTCTTCTGCTTGTTTACCATAGAAAGGGTTGTTTTGAAGCAATGTGATCCAATGTGCCCTAATCTCAAAATTAGCATCATTGATGGGAGGAGGCTATACTGGATGATGAACATTTGCAGCTTTCGGGATTGAGAATTCTCTAAGATCCTTTTGTAGTTCGACTGCTTGCGCTGCTGCTTGTGTTGCTAGGATTTCCTACTGAACCGCAACCCTAGCTTCTTGCATGAGCCTCTCTCTTTGTGCATTGATGGCTTGAGCCACCCTTCGGGCTACCTCTTCTTCTTGAGCCATCCTTGCTTGATTCTCTCTGATCTGACGATGGAAAGTTCTGTCTATTTTGGGATCAAAGCTCGCTGTGAGTCCGGGGCTGTCTGAACGGTGCATACACTATGCCTTGGGTTGTACCTGAAAATAGAAAGATTTTAAAAATGAGATGCACAAAGTAGAGTCAAATTCAAGTAGATGATCGATTGTTTCAAAAGAAAAAGCAAAATCCTAGATTAGTCTTAAAAGAACTAGATTTGACTGACTGATTCCGTTGTCCCCGACAACGACGCCAGAATTTGATGTGATATTTTGAAACGCACAAACAAACTCACTCGGGGTTGAAATCCCCAAGCTTTTAACAAAACCAAAGAGCAATAATACCACCCGCAAGCGGACGAGTCTTATCGTAGTATAGTTAAGGATCGAACCCAAAGGACAACCTTTTTAAGAATCCTTGTCAGTCGAATCTAGCTCAAGTAAAATTAATATTTAGAATGATTGATTGATTTGAGGTTACTTAAACTAATTGCAAGAAAGTAAAAGCTGAATTAAAGTTGGGTTTAGATCAATGATATGGAATCGTTGGGATGGTACCGGGTTTCACCACCGCTACACACACAAACGCATTCAATCACAAACAAACCAGGAAAGATATATGAATCCAAATAGAGCTGCTGTAGAACCCCCCGTTAGGGCGTTAGGTTCGTGTAAGCATCACCTTAGGCATCAAATGTCTCGTCACCACCAGGATCACTTACTTACGGCTCCGAAGAAATCCCATTCTATTTCTAGTTTGGGAGTCAACCGCATTAATCGATAAGCAAGCAGGTGATAGATCTACAAACTAATATCGATGATAAACAAAGACGATACAAAATCCAACTAAGGTTGTGGTCCTCCCTGAGGGATGTTTAGACTACAGAAGCGTCACCGTAGGCTAGATGTGTCGTCCCCTAACAGTCATACACTTACGACCTCAAGGAATCTTATCAGAAGTTCTCGTCAAAGAGTCGAACCTTGTAAACCGCCATTTCGTCCCACATATAAAAGATTTCACAATATAGGAAAGAACAAGATGAAAACAAATAGATAATCAACTACAAACATACCAACTAACAACAAAATGGGAAGTTATATACATTTCCATGGAGAGTTTAACAAAAGAGCATGATTTGCATGGGCAACGGGGTTAGTCCCCGCACCCCAGCGAAAAGGTACTACTCGCTCATGATGCGAGAAACAAGAAGAATGAGAGAGAGAGAGAGAGAAATCCACCATGAACTCGGTGCAGAAGGTAGTCACAGCTCGGTAAAGAAGATACGACCTCCTACGTCGTATCGGAGCAGATCTAGACGTAAACGGGAGTTGCCAAGACAGACCGGACAGTCTCCCTCGCTCCGTCTTCCTTCTCTCCTCAGCCTCCTTGGTTGCAGCACGGGCACTAGGTGAAATGAAACTGGCACGGACTGGACTGGTTTTGGATCGGACCTGTGTACATGCAGCCTGTCGGTGTCCCGGAACCCCCCCCCTAATTAAGGCACGAATCTGTCCCTCATGCTTTTGGTGTGAGTCCAAACGGTTTACTAAAATTCTTCTTCAAACGGTTTGGCTATAAGCCAACTTTATCAAACGGTCTTCACGTGAGCTCATTCGGTTATGCTCATTCGGTTTGCATGTACGTGGAGATTCATTCGGTTTTCTGCAGATCGAGCAAACAGTCTTGGTATTGCTCTCCTCCATTCGGTCTTCACGGCAAACTGTTCCAAACGGTCTCGCGCTTCTGGCAGCGTCAAACGGTTTTGATATTAATTATTCCAAACGGTTTTGTCTTTGAATGAAGCAAACAGTCTGCTAGTCCACCTTTATCAAAAAAATTTGTATTGGAGGAAAGCAACAATCTCGGCTGCATGCCTATCCGATTTTCATGCTATTCACATGAATAGTGTTGCACGTTCATCCGGCTTCATAATGCTTTTCTCCAAACGATCTGCTGCAAAGTGCTTTATTTAAACGTTTTCTTTGATAGCTTTTCCATTTGGTTTCATACAAACCTCCAAATGGTCTTGCATGTTGCTTTTCAAACGGTCTTCGATATCATGCTTATTCAAACGATCTCGTATTGTGCTACCTTTATCAAATGGTTTCATGCAACCAACTCAAACGGTTTGCTACCTACTTAATCATACGGTCTTGCATGCCCATTCGGTTTGCTGCTGGCCATTCCAAACGGTCTTCACACTTATCCGGTTTGCATGCATCTAAACCAAACGGTCTTCATCTTGAGCAGCAAACGGTCTACGTATTGCATGCAGACTCATGCATGCGGTTTTGCTAGCAACGTGACCATACGGTCTTGTGATAATTTCCTTCATTCGATCTCATGCAAATGTCCAATGCATGCATGCATGCCTTCCAATGCGCGTAGCTTTTTCAATCAGCTGGGTCCATTCAGACTTCACACGCAGGCTGTCATTCGGTCTTCACTTCTTGCACCGAAAATGATTTCTGCTGCTCAAACGGTCTTGAGACCGCACGGGCTCAAACGGTTTTGAGACCGCACGGGCTCAAACGGTTTTGAAACTGCATGGGCTCAAACGGTTTTGAGATCGCATGGGCCCAAACGGTTTTTAGACCGCATGGGCTCAAACGGTTTTGAGACCACATGGGCTCAAATGGTTTTGAAACCGCATGGGCTCAAACGGTTTTGAGATAAATCTGTCCATTCGGTCTTGAAACCGAATGGTGGAAACCGTTAGGTGAGACCGAATGGTTGAAACCGTTTGATCAGATCGATTGGTCAGAACCAAGGGTGAGTGAAGGTGGGTCCCAACTGACTGTTCAACTTTATCAAGACCTGCATTAAATCAACATAAATTTGGTTAAAACCTTGATAATCGAGTCAATTAAGTAATTTTGCACATTATGATGCATTTTGACATTTAATGAGTGAAATTATATATATAGAGTTGAATTTGTCCCAAAGTGATAATTGAATTTCATGATGAATATTCATTCATCAACACCACCACCCTCCATTTTTCAAGACTCGATTAGAGCTCCTTGAAGCCTGCTCTGATACCAATTGAAAAACTACTAGAGGGGGGGTTGAATAGGGTTTTATAAATATTTTAGCAATAATTCAACTCAAACAACCACAATTGAGATAATAAGGAGACAATGTGCTTAGAGTGGTTCCACTTTTAGAAAAAACTAAAGGAGTCAGTCCACTACCCAATTATTTCCAATTGAGATTTTGAAAGTATTTAAATTTTATTACCTCGCAAGGATGTTACATAAAACAAATACTTTCACCACCCTTCGGACAACCTTCACCTTGAAGTAGTCCCACCAACCTCGAAGTAGCCTTCCTTGAAGTAACTTCAAGCTCCCCATTGAAGTAGCCTTCCTCTTGAAGTAGCTTCCTGTTGAGACAACCTTCTTGAATTAGTCTAAAGTCCTCCTTGTCCACCGAGAAGATCAAACCCTCTCCAATCTGCAGCCTCCAACCCTAGGAGTAGCAAGGAGAGTACAAGCAATAAGAAAGAACAAGAAGGGAAAATAGAAATTACAATTACCGTTGTAGCACAAAGCTTAATCTCCTATATCAAGCGTTTTAATCTCCTAACCAATGTGTATGGAAGTGTAAGTGCTATGGGTAGGAGATGCTAGCCTATAGGACACGAATTTGGAGCAGTGGAAATGAATAGCAAATGTTGGAGTTGCTCAATTGCTCACAAGAGTGGATTGCCAATTGCAAGTATGTATGCTCAAGTATTGCACGAGTATGTATTGGGTGTCCTAAGGCATGTACTATTTATAGGAATGACCTATGAGTGCTTAAGGATGTTCTAGACACTTTCTAGGGGGTTCTTAGTGCTTAACTAGCCATTAGTTGTCCACTAATTGCTTTAGCAACGACTAGTTAATTAACTTTGAAAAGTACACACAAAGACAGTCTTGGTCGAGGAATTCTCGACCGAGAGTCCTGTCGGTCGAAGTCTTCTTTGACCGAGGGATAGTCTGGAGCAAGTGTATATAACGTTTGATTCCAACTCCCAGCTACCTTGTCTGCTGTATCTAACGGCTATTTGGGCCAATTCTCGGTCGAGGAGTTTGTCGACCGAGAGTGTCTCGGTCGAGAAGTTTGTCGACCGAGAATGACCCTGTTTCAATGTTTTAAACTATGTACTAAGTATGTGTATCAGTGTGCAGTTGTGATACTTTTGTATGGGATGACCTATCTAAGTATTGTGTGTGGCTGGGGAAGATCTAAATGCTTGATTTACATGATATCTAAGTACTTGTACATTATATACTTGTACAAGTTTTTACATTTGATTACAATCATGAAATTAGAACATTTTGAGCATATAGATCTTCCAAATGTTTTTCATCCACCTTATTCCTACAACACTCAAGTAGCATGTTAGATCCACAAGAATGAAATATTTGTCATCATTAAAACAAAGGGATTATAATAATGTCCAATTTATCCAACAATGCGATGGTGATGCTTCACCTTATGCTTCCATGATCCAATGGAGATGCCGTGAGTTAGGGTTTAGGTATAAGTATTGATTAGTAACATTGATATAATTTATCATGTTGTACCTAACTCTAATGCAAATAGATAAATTGAGTATTCATGTTTAACATTGTTATATGATGGAATGATGATGGAATAACCTCCTTAACATGATCATAACCTTAATGTGTTAATTGGTAGTTATCATAGCCACATGGTTGATACTTTCTTATGCTAAACATGTACATTATGAATATGATGAATGTTAATCATATCTAGATTCCTTGCATTATGATGTAATAAAGGAATGTTTTTAATGTTAATATAACCCTGTTATGATTGTTTATGAATATCTCCTAGCTCATTAATGCAGTATTGTGCTAATCTGGTGTATTATATGTAAGTGATGTTGTTGGGCCTTGTTATAAGGCATGGAAAGATAATGATGATCTTGCAGGGAATAGTATGATGGTCTTAATGACATTTGAGCATTGTTGAGCCATGAATGAGGTGTAATCCTCTTGTGTTGATAAGGGTTGATACCCTGTGATATTGTGAAAAGGATTTATATCTTGCGATAGTATGATGGTCTTAATGACCTTTGGGCATGGATGAGCCCTGAATGAGGTGTAATCCTCTTATGTTGATAAGGGTTGATACCTTGTGATATTGTGAAAAGGATTTATATCTTATGATAGTATGATGACTAGTGTGGTCTCATGAATGGCAAGTAAATAGTACCATGTGATGATGAGATGAGAAATTATGTTTCACACGTTTTATATCTTTTAAAAGTTGTGATATTTATATACTTTCTAGAAGTGAATTAGGGTTTGTATATTCACTTGTTTGATGCAGCCTTAATTCACCCAATTGGCATAACTAATCAAATGCAACTCTAATCATGTAGTGCCCTGTTTCGTAGAGCCATCTTCTGTGTCAGAACTTGCTGGATGGTGAAATGAATATTCTTAAGGGAAACTCGTAGTGCATACTGTTGAGTATGTGGGGGTGGCAGGTTGAGGATATAACCTTTTCATCCACAATGTAGATTGTGGAGGATGGCTATGGTCATGCTTCATAAATCTGATGTGATTGAGAATGGCTGCGGTTGTGTCACGGTGATTATAACATGATATGATTAGAGGACAACTGTAGTTGTACCTCAATGATTGAGTTTGAATACCCTAGATGCTAGCGTCATGACTTGTACCAAGGTGAGCTAGTTACAAGACTATGTGTTGTTGTAGTGGTAGCTTTGACTGATATGTCATTGCCTTTTTACTCGTACTGACCGAAGGGAAGAGATCTTAGGATGCCGACACTCCTAGATATTGTACGGAACTGAATAGCCCTTCACAGGGATCGGTTGGACTTTGTATGGTACAATTCAAATTCCTCAGGTCATAATAAAAGATGTAAGACAGACGTGTAGCATATCTGTTTAGGGTTATACATAACACTTCATATTAGATGATAACCCTTATTTGCTTTCTTTCCATTGAGATCATGAATAGTACAATAAGAAATAATAGATATGCTTATGTTGTAGTTATGATCATGTTGTAAATATGTTTATGTTGTCAAATATACTGGCACTGATGGTTAAGATGATGCTTCTATCTATGTTTAATATTGCTAGCCATGCCTATGTAATTATAAATGCTTAAACTGCTAATCATGCCTATGCAGTTAATTGTGCTATTATGTTAGTTCTACTTATGATATAGATCTGTTAACTGTATTTGAGATGCCAATATTGATAGCCATGTTATGTTACTAGACATATTCATGATGTCAGGGATGCTTATGTGCTGTTAGAAAGGAATATGATGATATTTAGATTAATGATAATGATTGTTATTAGATGCAATTTGATGATATTTGAGTAGATATCTATCTAGAGAAATGGATTTATTTGTTATCTATATAGGCATTGATGATCATACTTGTTGCTAGGATGATTTGCTTAATCTGTTTAGTCTACTTGAACTGTTCAATCTATTCAATTGATTGTTAAATACTCCAACTGCTTAGTTATCTACTATTTAAAATGTTGTAATCAATAAACATTGTTGGAGGTTATATCTCTTGCTGGGACATGGGTCTCACCCTTGTGGTTTGCAACATTTTTTAGGTAACCGGAAGTGAAGAAAAAAAATATGTGGTAGTAAAGATGAGCTATAGTAATGAATCTTTGAGAAAGTTGATTAGATGTCTAGTGTGTCCTAGAGTCATCCCTGTACTCTCAGGTCTGGGTAGAAAAATTTTGTATATGGTGTTTCAAACAAATCAAACTTTTGTTACATGTTAATTCTTATTTGTGTGGCATATATGAATATTGTTCTCCTGTGTATATATGTTGTGGCTAAGGAGATAAAACAATTTGTATCAAATTCTTGGCATAGTATGGATACAAGAAAGATGTTGGGATCTTATTCAAATATTTTTGAGCGGGTGTTGATGTTGAAATTTGTTTTAATTAACCCATATTTTTGGATATGTGATTAATTAGTGATTGATTGTATTTTATGTTTTGAGTAATCTTGTTTAGTGTAACGGGTTCCCACAAGTTGGTATCAGAGCTTTAGGTTCACTGAGTCTACAGGGATATTAGGACTTAAGACTAGCATGATGTCTAAGTTAGGAACATGACACGAAAACATGGTGCATACTGCCTAATCTCAATACTTGGATACCCTGGCTAGATATTCAATTATTGAAGAAAAGGTTAGTATGAAACTTTTAGATTATTATCTTTTTTATTAATTTGATCAAGTAGTCATTTTGAAACAATCTAAAGAACATAACAAATAAGAAATCATAGTGTGAATATCTCAATCCTATCTTAAAGAAGATGAGAATTGCATCATTATCGATCAAAACTTGAATGTTGGGTAACTATAAGTGTCACACCCCGATCTCACACTAACCACTAATCACGAGATTAGGGCGCGACGGAGGGATTATCACATAAACAAATCACTCAGAACTTTTTCTTTTTAATACCTCGTAATAATATCCGGATTATTGTTGTAAACTAAAACATAAATAACTATTGCGGAAGCATTTCACTTAAACTGGCTAGAGAACATAAACAGAGTTTACAACATGTAACATTGTTTAACAGAAAGTAAACATAACAGTTAATTTACATCTTTTACACATTCGTCATACATACTCTCTCTCACCCACACCATGTCGCAAGGACCGAGGGGAAAGGACTAAGAGACCTCTAACTAGACTAACTACAAACCTTCTATAGACTAGGCGTTAGGATGAAACGATCCTTCCGATTCCTGATGCTGATGTTGACCTAAAAATGTTTTGAGTAGAGGTATGAGCCTACTCGCTCAGTGAATAACATTTCACTTAGCTATCACTAAACAACTCGTCAGGTTTATAAACTGAAATTAAACATATATACAGTACAAGCAGGGTAGTACTATTGACATAGCAGATATACAGATAATAATCACATTTCTATGCATCAATAAGTATTTCAGGTAAATGAACAGATATATAAATTTACTGTGATCCTATATGATTACTTATTCATATTATTATTATGCCCTAATCATATGCAGTGTACTCTGCCTATGAAGATCCGTAGCAAGTTCATGCTACGATCCCACCGTACAAGACTTAGCGACACACCTGGGAGATGCTAAGTCTGACGCCAGCCCTGTTCTGCTACAGGGCCCCAGGCTCCACGGCCTCAATGCACAACCACGTGTGCTCCAGACTCCTCCTGACAAACCTGAGCACACAGGCGGAGAGTCTCACAGGTTTACCTTCACGACACAAGCACGAATGGTATTAGATAACCCCCCCCCCCTTTTCCCAGTGCCATCGTGACACAAGCACGATTGTTGTTAGACACTGCCTCTCTTTCCTCGTTTGTCCATGACACAAGCACGAATGATGTTGCAACACGAGTTTCACCCCTAAGAAGCAGATCTGTCAAAGGGGTTCTACGGTGTTAGGGCACCTAAGTCTATTAACTGATTAACATATAGCCATTTAAACAGGAAAATCACATCTATTGATTTCATATCAGATCACAATACACTGTCATTCTAAACTGACAGAGTAATATATTTTAAATCATTGTAATTTCTGAGAAATTCTCATACCATGCATTCAGACAAATTAGAAATGCATAAATAACCCAACTTATTTCAATTTGTCACATACATAGCGAATTTACGCAATTGAACATCTTATTGCACACATTAAAGAAATTTGCTTCACATATGAGAATCATACTCAACAATTATCAATTCTCTAAATTTCTCAAAAAACGTGCACATTAACCCAAATCCTGGTTTGTGCATCACTTAACTCAATTAAGAGTTAATTACATATCACAACACAATTTAATAACAATACTTGAGAATTTCTGGTAATAATTCAGAGAAATGTGCCATTTCATGTAAATATCAATTTACACATATTAACATCAAAAGATATATGCAATTAAGGTTTTCATGCATATTTTATTTATTCGTATCAACTTTGAAATCGTAAATCTGATAATTTATCAGAAATCTTCATTGTCTGGGTTCATACCCAAATCATACCATTTTCAGACATGAATTTCTAATTTCAACATTCAAACAAGCAATTTAGGTTCCAATGAACCATATAAATCTACCGATTCAATCCACACTGATCAATTGCTAAATTTAATCATATAACAGTGTCTAGAAGCAATTTATGAAATAAAAAGTCGGGCGACGCCAAACGCCACCCTACGCCTGATAACGCCTGTTATCAGCGTAATTCGCGCACAAAACAGAAAATATTCAAACGCCTGAGTTTATTAATGATAAATAAATGAAATCCTACTCACAGCGATTTGGACTGTCCGGATTCGTCTGGAATTGCATCCAGATACCAGTTTCTGGGCACACGCAAGTCATCTTCAACCTTGGATTTGCCCAAAATAAATCTGCCGCTTACCGCAGCTCAACGCAGGAACGATCAGCTTGGAGGACAAGTCGGCTAGGAGCTGCTCGAGGCTTGGGAGGCTGTGGATTCACGGAGGGACCTTGAAATCAAAGTTCACCTAAAGCTTTCCCTACTACTAGGCGTGCCCTAGGCGGCTACCCTGGCCGTGCGTAGCAGCTGCTGCTGCAAGAACTGGATGGGGCGTCGCCCCTTGCTACTTAGGCGCAGGTGGCGCAAATGGAGGCGATGTGCTGCGATTGCTTGCTCGGACCTCAAAGCCGAGGTCAAAGCTTCGTTCCTTGGTGTTGGCCACGCCTAGGAGAGTTCCTGGCTGCTGGCCGTAGCTATGTGCTGCGATACGGATGCAGGTAGGACGCCGCCCCTGCTGCTTGTCGTCCGTTCAACCAGGAAACTAGGTCGGGGATGGAGGCGCTACGTTCCTAGCTTGAACCTTGAGCTCACGGCCGACAATTTCATGGTCTTTCCTGGGCGGATCAGCCCTTGACCGACGCCATGCTGCTTGGCTGCAACTCTACAGATGTTGCTGCTGGCACAGCTGCAAAGGGGTGCCACCCTAGGCTCGGGCAAGGGGAAGAAGAGAAGGGGTGGGCGTAGCTAATCGGGGGCTAAGGGGCCAAAATCGGTCGCCCTAGCTGCAGGTTGCTCCACGGTCGATGGACCTGCTCAACGCCGCTTTGCGGCTGTTTCTGTTTTATCGATCGGGAAGAGGAAAGGATAAGTGAGAAGGGAAATAAAGTAGCCGACCCTCTAAAGGGGTGAATAAATGGGAAAAATTGCATCTCAAGTCCAAGATTCTTAAAAAAATGCCATAAATATGGCCTCGGGGGTCCGATTTAAATGATTTCTTTTGCATCATTTCAAGCACGAACTCCTCTACCTACTCAAGGCATGAAATCATACTGATTACACTGTTTTACTGGATCAAAGCTCAAATTGCACATGTGCTTACTTGATTCAACTTAATGAACTTAATAATCAACATTGATATCATCATTAATTACTTCATATGAGTAAATCTCAACTATTGATTCATGACTTAGCTTATCTTAATCAACCATGCTATTTAATAATATACTCAACACTAATCAAGGTGTTTCAGTTAATCGAGGTATTTATTGACTAACCCTGATATGGGTTGTAACAATCTCCCTCCCTTATAAGAATTTCGTCCCGAAATTCCTATAAGAGAAAAGGAAACTGGTTACGCATCTCAGATTCAAGCTCCCACATAGCTTCCTCTAGATTATGGTTCCTCCACAGAACTTTCCCTAATGGTATCTCACGATTCTTGTGTTTCTTGATCCTTCGATCAACTATCTGAATTGGTCCCTCAACATAGGACACATCTGATCTGAGCTGTGCAGGTTCTGGGTCAACTATCTTTTCTGTACCAGGATAGCATTTCTTCAACATAGATACATGAAACACATCATGTAGATTTGACAACTCAGATGGCAATTATAACCTATAGGGTACAGGTCTAATCCTCTCAATAATAGGATACTGGCCCATACACCTAGGAGTCAGTTTACCTCTCTTACCAAATCTCAGCACTCCTTTCCATGGTGAAACTTTCAAGTATACTTCATCACCAACTTCAAACTCAAGAGGTCAATGCCTCTTCTCAGCATAACTCTTCTGTCTATTATGTGCAGCTTTTAACTGCTCTCTTATCACTGTAATCTTTTCAGTGGTCAAATCCACTATCTCTGGTCCAAGAATCTGCTTTTCACCTACCTTATACCAACATATGGGTGATCTACACTTTCTGCCATACAGAACTTCGTACAGGACCATACCAAGATTGGAATGGTGACCACCATTGTATTTAAACTCTATAAGGCTCAAGTATTCTTCCCAACTTCCACTAAAATACAATTCACATGCTCTCAGCATGTCCTCAAGAGTCTGAATGGTCCCTTATGACTGACCATCCGTCTATAGGTGAAAAGTTGTGTTGAATCTCAACTTTGTGCCCAAATCACAATGCAACTGATTCCGAAAACCTGATTGTGAATTTAGGATCTCTATCCAATATAGTTGAAACTGGAATACCATGCAACCTGACTATCTCATCCACGAATATCTTAGCCAACGTTGGGACATCAAAGGTTAACTTAATATGAAGAAAGTGAGCAGACTAAATTAATCTATCCACAATCATTCATATCGAGTTACAACCTCTAGGTGTCCTGGGCAACCCTATCACAAAATCCATTGTGATATGTTCCCATTTCCATTCTGGTATAGGAAGAGATTGCAAGGTACCTACAGGTTTCTGGTGCTCAGCCTTAACCTGCTCACACACTCTGCACCTAGTCACGTACTCAGCTACATTCTTTGTCATATCAGGTCACCAGTACAACTCCTTGAGATTCCTGTACATTTTAGTGTTGCCTGGACGCATGGTGTACATTGATGCATGTGCTTCCTCAAGAATCTTTTCTTTCAAATCACTGTCTCGAGGTACACAACATATCATGCTAATACAACACACCATCATCTAAAAACCTAAACTTTGGTCTTTACCCCATGTCAAGTCATGCATGATCTGATGTAACTCACTATCACCCTACTGTAGTTCCTTAATTTAATCATAAAAGATAGTCTTGACTTGCATTTGTGCAATCAAACCACTCTACTCTGTCACCCCTAAGTCTAAGTTCAACTTCTGCATCTCTATTAGCAGGTCTCTCTTGAAACATGCCATAGAGAATGCATCAGTTACAAAACTAGACTTCCAGCTTAAGGCATCAGCTACCACATTCGCCTTCCCAGGGTGACAGTCTATCGTCACATCATAAAGATAGTGACGCTGTGTCATACGAGCATGAACTACAACAGATATCTCCAAAACATGTATCAGGTAATACTCCTCATTCTATGCTACTTACTTATTGTTACATTTCAAATTTATATCTTACTCTTTTCTCCAGGTCATTTTCATATTGTTTATTTACCTTTAAACCCTAGATTTTAATAATTCTAGCTTACCTTTCATAGAACAAATCTCATGATCTTATTTTATAGGGATGCTAGTACTCAAGGTCAAATCACTATTGATATCCCTTGAACTACTACAACTCTAAACATTCTAGGGTTTCTTCTTTATCAATAACATAGCGTTATTGTGATGTGACTATGTTCCCTTAGTTTGAGATTCAAACTTTAGATCTCATAAGTTTTACTAAATTCTTCCTTATCTTATCGCTGGAATTTCCTTTCTCTTATTTGTTCTGGACTTTGGTATTTTCATGATATCTCTTCAATTTAATGGAAGCTTATAACGTAACATGAATATCATTTCAAACTGGACAAGCCATATATTCAGGTATTGCAAATATCAAGAGATTCAACATAATAAGCATGCATGCAGATTTCAAATTTTTAAATAATCTAATTACGTGTCCACTTGTAATTTACTGAGAAATCAATATCAATATGCATGCAGGCAGACTGGAATTCTCAAATAAACAGAATGCATGTCAATTTGGCACTTTATACACCAAAATCGTGCAATTGAAATGTTAAGCATCACACATCTTATACTGAGAATTTTGATATCAAATTACTTGATTCATTGAACACCCTATCCTTAGGGTTTCGATTACCTCATTCACTTATTACATGGCAACACCCTATCCTTAGAGTTTCATTTGCCTCATTCACTTATCACATGGCGACACCCTACTCTTAGGGTTTTAGTTACCTCATTTATTTGATTGCAGTTCAAATCATAATATGATATCATTCTAGAACTGTCAGAACAGTGTACTTAAAATAATTGTAAATACTGAGAAATTCTTATAGCATGCATTCATTTTCTAAGTTATGTGTTTGTTCTTTATTTTAAAAACTATTTTGTTAGTCTATAGAGACTTAGAATCCAAAGGTAGTATGTATGAATGTATTTAACCTTATAATAAAGATATGCATTCCATACTCTCAATTATGTCTTGTAATTCTCGTTCCTTAATCAAAGTCATCATTTCTAACATTTCTTTTGATTCAACTAAATTTCTTGTCCTGGTCTTATGATTTTCATAAGACTCTTTCTTTCTATGTACTTATTGTATGCTCAACTATTTTCTTCTATTTTCCCTTTGCCTTGAAGTACATAAAAGTATTTTACTCCATTCCATGATCCAACCCAAATTTGGTTCTTACGTCCTAGCCCTTACATACTTTTCTCATATCCTTTCCATACTCTTATATTTAGAGTTCATATAATACAAATCATTGAATTTTATTTGAACCTTATATCATTTTCTTTTATTTCCAATTAAGGATTTCTCATATGAGACTCCAACATTGGGCCTCTGATATCATTTCCAGCTACTTCTTAGCTGTTCTAATATTTCCCTTATATCTCAACATCTTATCGTATGTACATTCTTACTATGATTCAGGTCTAAATCATCCAGAGTCTATTCTAATTATACTGTTAATAGGAGTCATTAGATCCCAGTAATGCATCCTGCTAGCCGGACCAGGCCGAACCTGTAGTCCTGAAGCCAAGAGCTACTCGGGATTAACCAACTCCCATTAATCTCAAACATGTGAAAAGAATATCCACTTAGGGCAAGCTCATTTAAACATAACTCCTAGTCTACTTAATACAAAGAATATAAACAATAAATGAATCGGTTCATGACACACAAAAATATAAAAGAATCATATTTATTCTACAAACTGAAAATCTAAATTCATACATATAAGAGCATTTCTAGTGATTTTCAATCAAATAAACAATAATAAACCAGAGTTGTATCGCATCATATGTTTAATCTCTTACTCCCACATTAATTTTCAGTTTCTTAACCCTAAGACTTCTAGGGTTTCTCTCTAGCCTATCATTCCTCTGCATACCTGGCCAGGGCATCCAGAGAAGAATAGACAGAGTAGCTTGATATTGGTTAATCTAAGTATTCAGACACCTGGCCAGGGTATCTAAACACTCAGACCTCCCAGAGCTAAAAACACATCATTTCTTATCCATCTTAATTATAACTCTATCTTTTGATCCTAATGATCCTTGATGACTCAGCTTAAACTCTCAACTTGATTCTCTTGACCACATCCTCTTCCTGCCATCTGCAATAGTATAACAGAACACTTCCTGTTAGAAAATTGCAGTTAGAAGGAAGACACTTAAGTCCTAATCCTATTGGTCTCTTATCATCCCCTGAACTTGACTTAGAGTATTCATATACTCAACCTATGCTCTGATACCAAAACTGTCACACCCCGATCTCACACTAACCACTAATCACGAGATTAGGGTGCGACGGAGGGATTATCACATAAACAAATCACTGAGAACTTTTTCTTTTTAAAACCTCGTAATGATATCCGGATTATTGTTGTAAACTAAAACATAAATAACTATTGCGGAAGCATTTCACTTAAACTGGCTAGAGAACATAAACAGTGTTTACAACATGTAACATTGTTTAACAGAAAGTAAACATAACAGTTAATTTACATCTTTTACACATTCGTCATACATACTCTCTCTCACCCACACCATGTCCCAAGGACCGAGGGGAAAGGACTAAGAGACCTCTAACTAGACTAACTACAAACCTTCTATAGACTAGGCGTTAGGATGAAACGATCCTTCCGATTCCTGATGCTGATGCTGACCTAAAAATGTTTTGAGTAGAGGTATGAGCCTACTCGCTCAGTGAATAACATTTCACTTAGCTATCACTAAACAACTTGTCAGGTTTATAAACTGAAATTAAACATATGTACAGTACAAGCAGGGCAGTACTATTGACATAGCAGATATACAGATAATAATCACATTTCTATGCATCAATAGGTATTTCAGGTAAATGAACAGATATATAAATTTACTATGATCCTATATGATTACTTATTCATATTATTATTATGCCCTAATCATATGCAGTGTACTCTGCCTATGAAGATCCGTAGCAAGTTCATGCTACGATCCCACCGTACAAGACTTAGTGACACACCCGGGAGATGCTAAGTCTGACGCCAGCCCTGTTCTGCTATAGGACCCCAGGCTCCACGGCCTCAATGCACAACCACGTGTGCTGCACAACCACGTGTGCTCCAGACTCCTCCTGAAAAACCTGAGCACACAGGCGGAGAGTCTCACAGGGTTACCTTCACGACACAAGCACGAATGGTATTAGATAACCCCCCCTTTTTTCCCAGTGCCATTGTGACACAAGCACGATTGTTGTTAGACACTGCCTCTCTTTCCTCGTTTGTCAGTGACACAAGCACGGATGATGTTGCAACACGAGTTTCACCCCTAAGAAGCAGATCTGTCAAAGGGGTTCTACGGTGTTAGGGCACCTAAGTCTATTAACTGATTAACATATAGCCATTTAAACAGGAAAATCACATCTACTGATTTCATATCAGATCACAATACACTGTCATTCTAAACTGACAGAGCAATATATTTTAAATCATTGTAATTTCTGAGAAATTCTCATACCATGCATTCAGACAAATTAGAAATGCATAAATAACCCAACTTATTTCAATTCGGCACATACATAGCGAATTTACGCAATTGAACATCTTATTGCACAAATTAAAGAAATTTGCTTCACATATGAGAATCATACTCAACAATTATCAATTCTCTAAATTTCTCAAAAAACGTGCACATTAACCCAAATCCTGGTTTGTGCATCACTTAACTCAATTAAGAGTTAATTACATATCACAACACAATTTAATAACAATACTTGAGAATTTATGGTAATAATTCAGAGAAATGTGCCATTTCATGTAAATATCAATTTACACATATTAACATCAAAAGATATATGCAATTAAGGTTTTCATGCATATTTTATTTATTCGTATCAACTTTGAAATCGTAAATCTGATAATTTATCAGAAATCTTCATTGTCTGGGTTCATACCCAAATCATACCATTTTCAGACATGAATTTCTAATTTCAACATTCAAACAAGCAATTTAGGTTCCAATGAACCATATAAATCTACCGATTCAATCCACACTGATCAATTGCTAAATTTAATCATATAACAGCGTCTAGAAGCAATTTATGAAATAAAAAGTCGGGCGACGCCAAACGCCACCCTACGCCTGATAACGCCTGTTATCAGCGTAATTCGCGCACAAAACAGAAAATATTCAAACGCCTGAGTTTATTAATGATAAATAAATGAAATCCTACTCACAGCGATTTGGACTGTCCGGATTCGTCTGGAATTGCATCCAGATACCAGTTTCTGGGCACACGCAAGTCATCTTCAACCTTGGATTTGCCCAAAATAAATCTGCCGCTTACCGCAGCTCAACGCAGGAACGATCAGCTTGGAGGACAAGTCGGCTAGGAGCTGCTCGAGGCTTGGGAGGCTGTGGATTCACGGAGGGACCTTGAAATCAAAGTTCACCTAAAGCTTTCCCTACTACTAGGCGTGCCCTAGGCGGCTACCCTGGCCGTGCGTAGCAGCTGCTGCTGCAAGAACTGGATGGGGCGTCGCCCCTTGCTACTTAGGCGCAGGTGGCGCAAATGGAGGCGATGTGCTGCGATTGCTTGCTCAGACCTCAAAGCCGAGGTCAAAGCTTCGTTCCTTGGTGTTGGCCACGCCCAGGAGAGTTCCTGGCTGCTGGCCGTAGCTATGTGCTGCGATACGGATGCAGGTAGGACGCCGCCCCTGCTGCTTGTCGTCCGTTCAACCAGGAAACTAGGTCGGGGATGGAGGCGCTACGTTCCTAGCTTGAACCTTGAGCTCACGGCCGACAATTTCATGGTCTTTCCTGGGCGGATCATCCCTTGACCGACGCCATGCTGCTTGGCCGCAACTCTACAGATGTTGCTGTTGGCACAGCTGCAAAGGGGTGCCACCCTAGGCTCGGGCAAGGGGAAGAAGAGAAGGGGTGGGCGTAGCTAATCGGGGGCTAAGGGGCCAAAATCGGTCGCCCTAGCTGCAGGTTGCTCCACGGTCGATGGACCTGCTCAACGCCGCTTTGCGGCTGTTTCTGTTTTATCGATCAGGAAGAGGAAAGGATAAGTGAGAAGGGAAATAAAGTAGCCGACCCTCTAAAGGGGTGAATAAATGGGAAAAATTGCATCTCAAGTCCAAGATTCTTAAAAAAATGCCATAAATATGGCCTCGGGGGTCCGATTTAAATGATTTCTTTTGCATCATTTCAAGCACGAACTCCTCTACCTAATCAAGGCATGAAATCATATTGATTACACTGTTTTACTGGATCAAAGCTCAAATTGCACATGTGCTTACTTGATTCAACTTAATGAACTTAATAATCAACATTGATATCATCATTAATTACTTCATATGAGTAAATCTCAACTATTGATTCATGACTTAGCTTATCTTAATCAACCATGCTATTTAATAATATACTCAACACTAATCAAGGTGTTTCATGTTAATCGAGGTATTTATTGACTAACCCTGATATGGGTTGTAACAATAAGGGAAAGATACAACACCATGAAATCTAAATATGAATACAAATAAGGAAAAGAGGATTTTTTGAAGATGTGATTCAAGAAGATAATAAAGTAAAAGATAGATTAGTCTATGCTTATCAAGTGATTCAAGGTATGAAATCTACATAAGATGGAGAGAACTCCAATGACAAGTATAAAATGAGAAGATAAATGAGAACAATGACAAAGGAATAAGGTGGAGCTTGAGTTAATCTTAGACCAACCTATGTGTGTAAGAATGTGTTAATATAAAATAAGCATGACATTTGAAAGAAACTAAGGTAGATGATCAATGTTTAATGAAGAAAATGTGGAATATGATGATTTACTTGTTGATAAGTGGTTGAAAAAAAATAATAAAATAAGAGAACATACCCAAGTGTAATAAATAGTCATCAAGTAAGGATTAATGATATATGTTAATCATGATGATTCTTATGCTAATGGCAAGGAATCCAAAATGAAAAGGGTAAAATGATACATAAGAAGTTATAACTTGCATAATGAAAATAGAATTGGTTACCTTTTTTCTAGTGACCCTTGAACAATGTTGCTATGATGTGGGAAGTGTGTTTCCTTTTGTGTCTTTCATTTCTAGGGCAGAACTTTCCAGTGGATCATTGCCACTTGGTATGTGTGGATTCATTGTAAACATGAGGGTGGATAGTTTATTATATCATAAGGTTGTTTGGAATATGGTTCTGAGATCATAAAGTTTGTGATAATTTTGCTTTTGAGCCTTCCAATAATTAGGAAGACTACTCTTATATATTTTGAAATTTATTATGTTGGTAAAAGTAGATGAGATAAGGATGTGAATCCCTTATATCACATGAGGTGGATACCAAGGTAATGAATCCTAGTATCTGAGATGTATCAACAGTATGAGAAATATGTGAAGGTTGGAGATGTTTATTAAATGAACAATCCAAGTATTCCTCTCCCTTAGAGAGAGAAAGAGAGTTGATGATGACCCTCTAAATGTTGTTTGAAAAAAAAGTGATTCTATAATGTTGTGTATGGTTCAGTGATAGTTGGGCAAGACCACTATCAAGGATAGATAGTTTGTTGGTCAAAAGATATGTGATACCATGTTCCTTTAAGATAAACCTACGATCAAATAGCAATGCATAAGAGTTAGATTGGATGACATAATTCACATGACTATGATGAGTTTATAGTTATGTCATTTAGACTAACCAATGTACAAATAGAATTTATGAATAGGAGGAACAGAGTGTTCCAGTCATGTCATACAAGTTATATCAAGCTTTGAATGATGACATGTCAAAGTATTTCAAATATGGTAAAAAATATTATCAATATTTCTTAAAAAACCTTAGGGTTGCCAAAGTAGCAATAGCTATGAGACAAGTTGAACAAGGGTGAGATGGGGTTGATTAAATGTCTTTATGGGGCCATGATATGTCTTCTAAATATGTTGTGTAAATCCTAGTAAGGTGAAGATAGTGTCGTTGTTTCACCCCTAACAAGGTTGACTAGGAATGATGTTTCCTTGTATGGAATGACAGGTGCCAGCGTCAATATTTTTTTTGATGCTGAATAAAGAACTAACAAGTGTTCTAGTGTTAGTGTATCTAGAAAACAAAGGATGGATACATCACCTTTTTTATGCTTCAAGGAATGGTATGACACATGCCATGATTGGTAAAAAGGTAGTAAGTATGACTTTTGACCAATGTGTTGATATAATAGATATAATTTTAGGATAATATCTAGAATTTAAAGTTGAACATTACTACTAGAGTTGTACAGATGACAAAACAAGTTTCTACATTCCATATTAAGAGTGTCTTCTTAGGTGGGGGTTTTTGGGTTGACCCAAGATGAGATATGTGTGAATGATCTGACATCAACATGATATGCAAGTAACCATGTAAAGGTAATAGGATGAGGTATAGAGGAAGTACCCATCTTCATTTACCTTGGATTTCTGGGGTGAAATCCCAGTTAGGGGTTTAAGATGTAAGACCCCTAAACTTTCTTAATGATTTGAATAAGCCTAATTATCATAATTGAATTCTTATAACCCTAATCTAACCTTTTGATATGCTTTTAAATCATAAGACAAGCTTAAGTTTCAAATTTGGTCCAATTTGGACATTGTTTGAGCAAGTTATGCAATTTTATGCACATTTTAGAATTTTCTATAATTTACCCAATTGAGATGTTTTATTTGCAATTTATCACTTGTATTATATTCCTTTGTTATTCTCACATCATTCTTGAGCTTGTTAATCCATGGGGAGCCTATTTAAACCTTAGTTTGAAGTTGTTTTCCTCAAGGGTATTTTGGGGTTTACCCCTTCATGGACGAGCTACCTTTAGTAGCTATCAACTAATGAATTATTTGTTTTGCTTGAAAATTCAAGAAAACAGGGATAAACATGTCTCTATGGATGGTGGGGGATCTTCTTGTGTGTGTGCTTGTATATTCTTAATAGTTTAAGGCCATGGACACTTGGAAAGATACTAGAATTTTAACTTTTTTTTTATCTTAAAGATTCATATACTTATCCCTAAGCACCAAAACGAGCCATTTATTCTCCACCACTTCCCTCCTTCTACAAAACCCTTCCTCCCTCTATGTTGTTGTGAATTTCCTATCTAAGGAAGAAGAGAGAGGAGATCTTCTTGGAAAAAGAATCTAGGGTTGTAATTGACTTCCTTTTAGGGTTTGAAAAACTTCCTTCTAGTGATCTTGACCTAAAAGAGTAAGAATATCCTTCTTTACTCCATTTATTTCTTTGTTATCCTTCCTCCTACCTTTCTCCAGGTCAGAACCATATAGTTACATAGTATAAATTGCTCTAAAGCTCTAAAACCCTACCTTTCTTGCTCCTTATGCTTTGGGTTTGCTCATTTGATGAAGAAAGGTGCTAGATGGAAGCGTTCACAACTTATGATTGGATTTTTATACCCTACCTGCTCAATTTTTCTTCTATATGGAGTTTCATCTTCTAATTAGAGGCAAGTTTTATAACTTGCTCCATGTTTATTGCTTACCATAAGCTTGCTAGCTCATGTTCTTGCTTGAAAATGATGATCCATGCACTAAAAAGCTATGCTTGAGTTGGATTTTGATTTTTATAATGTTTCCTATTCCGATTTCAGTTCTAGATGAACTTGTGATCATGTGTAGATTATTCCTAAGGTATAATATGACTTGGATTAGGTTGGTTTGGACCCAATGATGGTACCATTGTAACAACCCTATGGTGTTGTCTTCATGACAACTGATGGTCGGGATCAAAGGTGTCAGATGACGGTGACAACCTATGTTCACCCCCTTAGGTCAGATTTTGGATCAATTAGAAGTTTAATTATCAACCATTAAGTACCCTAGTGATGTTATCAATCAATGATGACATGAGCTTAATATTTGATGCTAATTAATGAATATAGTTTTGTTCTAACAACCTATGGTGACTTAATGGTCACTAATGATGGTGGATTAGGTATCTACAACCTATGGTGAGTTAAGCATTATAGTTTTAGCATCAATTAAGCCTTATACTAATGGTTTCTTGTGTCACTTGATGCAATGGTCGGATCTATACTGTAATTGATGGTTTTAACATATGAACTTGACCCAACGATCAAGATCTAATGTTTATTCATCCGATAAAGTGGAATGATGACTAATATAATATGTTGGTCCTAACAATGTGATTTAGATGGTTTCCTTTATATGATCAACTTAATGAGCTTACTTGTTGACAATGTATGGCTTATTTTAAATGAAAAGTCGATTGTGGGTTTTACCCTACTCTCAATGAAACTTTTTGTGTTGTTAATCAAGGAATGTCTAGTGTTAAATGGTGACTCTTTCTAAAACACAATTCAAATACTTTGTAGGTGGCTTATCCAAGGTGTTTACTTATGTAAACAACCAATGATATTACCTTTTAAACATCCTCTAGTTTTGGGTGACATTGTAGTATGGTGATATGGGTTGAATAATGATGGAACAAACAGAGGGTTACCCTTAATAAGGTAGTCTTACCTATTCACTCATATGAATAGAAGGGATGATAACCATATTGTATTGATATGTAACCCTAATGAGGTATAGCTTGTTATACCTAGATTTAATATTACTAAATTATGGTAATTGGGTATTAATAGTCCTCGAATGACTAATACAATCATGGAGTACTCTGTTACTGTTGTTGAAACCCTAGTATGCTATAACCCGATGGTTACACCTTGATTTATGTGTGGGTTCATACTTGAGAAAAGTATGGAATGTGATGGTGATGCTTCACCTCATGCATCCATTATCCAATGGGGATGTCATGAGTTAGGGTTTGGGTATAAGTGTTGATTATTAACATTGATATAATTTATCATGTTGAACCTAACTCTAAGGCAAATAGATACAGTTGAGTATTCATGTTTAACATTCTTATATGATGGAATGATGGTGGAATAACATCCTTAACATGATCATAACCTTAATTTGTTAATTGGTGGTTGTCATAGCCACATGGTTGATACTTTCTTATGCTAAACATGTGCATTATGAATATGATGAGTGTGAATCATATCTAGATTCCTTGCATGTTGATGTAATAAAAGAATGTTGTTAATGTTAATATAACCCTGCTATGATTGTTTATGAATATCTCCGAGCTCATTAATGCAATATTGTGCTAATCTGGTGTATTATGTGTAAGTGATGTTGTTGAGCCTTGTTATAAGACATGGAAAGATAATGATGATCTTGCAGGGAATAATATGATGGTCTTAATGACCTTTGGGCATGGTTGAGCCCTAAATGAGGTGTAATCCTCTTGTGTTGATAAAGGTTGATACCCTGTAATATTGTGAAAACGATTTATATCATGTGATAGTATGATGGTCTTAATGACCTTTGGATATGGTTGATCCCGAAATGAGGTGTAATCCTCTTATGTTGATAAGGGTTGATACCTTGTGATATTGTGAAAAGGATTTATATCTTGTGAAAGTATGATGACTAGTGTGGTCTCATGAATGACAAGTAAATAGTACAATGTGATGATGAGATGAGAAATTATGTTTAACAAATTTTATATTTTTTAAAAGTTGTGATATTTATATGCTTGCTAGATGAAAATTAGGGTTTGTATGTCCACTTATTTGTTGCAGCCTTAATTCACCCAATTGGCATAAATAATCAAGTGCAACTCTAATCATGTAGTGCACTGTGCCATAGGGCCATCTTCAGTGTCAGAACTTGCTGGATGGTGAAACGAGTATTCCTAAGGGAAACTCAGAACACATACTTTGAGTATGTGGGGGTGGCAGGTTGATAATATATCCTTGTCATCCACAGTGCAGATTTTGGAGGATGGGTATGGTCATGCCTCATACATCTGATGTGATTGAGAATAGTTGCGGTCGTGTCTTGGTGATTATAACATGATGTGATTAGAGGACAACTGTGGTTGTACCTCAGTGATTGGATTTGAATACCCTAGATGCTAGCGTCGTGACCTGTACCAAGGTGGGCTAGTTACAAGACTATATGTCACTGTGGTGGAATCTTTGACTGATATGTCACTGCCTTTTTACTTGTACTGACCGAGGGGAAGAGATCTTAGGATACCAGCACTCCTAGATCTTGTACTAAACCGAATAGCCCTTCACATGGGTCGGTTGGACTTTGGATGGTACGATTCAAATTCCCCAGGGCATAATAAAAGATGTAAGACAGCCGTGTAGCATATCTGTTTAGGGTTATACACAATGCTTCATATTGGATGATAACCCTTGTTTGCTTGCTTTTCATTGAGATCATTAATAGTACAATAAGAGATAATAGATATGCTTATGTTGCAATTATGATCATGTTGTAAATATGTTTATGTTGTCAAATATACTGACACTGATTGTTAAGATGTTGCTGCTAGCTATGTTTAATATTGCTAGCCATGTTTATGTAATTATAAATGCTTAAATTGTTAATCTTGCCTATGCAGCTAATTGTGCTATTATGTTAGTTCTACTTATGATATAGATCTGTTCACTTTATTTGAGATGCCAATCTTGATAGCCATGTTATGTTACTAGACATATTCATGATGTCAGGGATGCTTATGCTACTAGATTAATTGTACTGTTAGAAAGTAATATGATGATAGTCAGATCAATGATAATGATTGTTATTTGATGCAATTTGATGATATTTGAGTAGATATCTATCCATAGAAATGGATTTATGTGTTATCTATATAGGCATTGATGATCATACTTGTTGCTAAGATGATTAGCTTAATCTGTTTTGTATACTTGAATTGTTCAATCTGTTCAATTGATTGTTAAATACTCCAACTGCTTAGTTATCTACTATTTAAAATGTTGTAATCAATAAATATTGTTGGAGGTTATATCTCTTGTTGGGACATGGGTCTCACCCTTATGGTTTCCCACATTTTTTAGGTAATCAAAAGTGAAGAAAACAAATATGTGGCAGTAAAGAGGAGCTATAGTAATGAATATTTGAGAAAGTTGATTAGATATCTAGTGTGTCCTAGAGTCGTCTTTGTACTCTCAGGTCCGGGTAGAAAAGTTTGTATATGGTGTTTCAAACAAATTGAACTTTTGTTACCATGTTAATGCTTGTTTGTGTGGCATATATGAATATTATTCTCCTGTGTATATATGTTGTGGATAAGGAGATAGGACAATTTGTATCAAATTCTTAGCATAGTATGGATACAAGAAAGATGTTGGGATCTTATTCAAATATTTCTGAGCAGGTGTTGATGTTGAAATTAGTTTTAATTCACCCATATTTTTGTGTATGTGATTAATTAGTGATCGACTGTGTTTTATGTTTTCAGTAATCTTGTTTTGTGTAATGAGTTCCCACATTGTAGGTTGAAATGGATTCATGACGGTGATAGGAATACCCACACTTACCATACATCTGTCAAAATGAACAAAATGCATGATGTTATACACTCACTCATCAAGGAAGATGGTTTCATTACTAATGGCCCACATGAGGTTGGTGACAAAGCTGTAAATTTCTTCTCCAATCTATATCATATGGATCCACCTATCTTTGAGGGTAGTACCCTCCCTTGAATTGAATTTACAGAGGAAAAGAATTGGAAACTCTGTCTCCCTGCTATAAATGATGATATCCGACATGTTTCCTTCTCCATTACAACATTCAAGGTGTTAGGATGATGGTTTCAATGTGATTTTTTTCAGAAGATGTGGCACATGATTAAAGATGATGTTTTCAAGGTTGTTAGATGGTTCTTTGTGGGAGGGTGGATGGTCACAAAAGTGCATGGAAGTATGATTGAAATGGATGGGTACTTAGCTTTATAGTTCTGACTGGAGTGAAAACATATTACATGTTTGCTAAAAAATAGTACATTTAATATGTATGTCCCAATGAATAAGGGCACGAGTAGTCATATTATATATGTGTTAGTCGTAATGGCATTTTTGGATACATGATGTGTTATGTAATAAGCCTCCCCTCTTAGACATGCATTTTAGATTTATGAAAATGGTTGAGGATACCACATTTTTTGTTATTTATTTTAAGCTTATAAATGTAAATCATCAAGAGTGTTATATGTGTATATTGTTGGCCTAGAGGGTGAATGAAAACTAGTATATTTGTTCTTCTTCCAAACTTTTTTTGTATTGTAATTATTTTAACTAGATTATAATGCTACTTATTTTTGTAGCTATTAACAAAGCTAAAAAAATATTTAACTTGGCTTCTTGTATTAGATGGCACAAATTCTATGCGTCCATACTGATATGCGTGAAGATTCTATGAATGTCTTTCATGACCAAAAAGATGGTCTGCTGCATAAGAATCATCTATTATTTTCTAATAGATTGTGTTTTTCTTGTAGTTGACTAAATATATTTGATATATATAGTTGTCAAATGTTACACATTGTCTTTATATTATATATGTTTCAAGAATGCAATTTTACAATCATGTTTTACTATTTGTAGCTTCATTTTCTGCTGTATGGTGGTTTCAAAAACTATTTATGTTGAGGAATGGTAATGGCAAGAGAGATAAGGCTACAAATCATAATGTATCTTTTGTGTAAAAATTGTGTTTTTATGATGATTTTAGATGTATTTCTGTAAAACACTAAAAATATTTCTAAATTGTAATGTGCAACATACTAACTATTTGTCGGAATTGTATATATGCAATACAATGACACCAATGTCTAAATTGTGTATATTCTTCCACTGGGATCGCATTTTGAAAAATTATGTTTTGGGTCAATGAATATGTGTTTGTTATTGGTAATATATTCCACTTGAATGAGATAGATTTGAGATTCATACACCACGTCAAATGGCTCATATGTAGTTGTCTGAACTAAGATTAATTCAATACTTATTAGTTGTTTGTATCTATGTTTAGGATGCTAATTTATGTTTTGGCAATTAAATGGATATTTGATTATCCATCATCAACTTTTGAGAGTATTATATAGAAGGACAATCTTTCTTTAGTATTCATATGTGTATGTTCGGAATTATTGATGCTTGATAATAAGACTTCTTGGTGATAAACAGTATTCTCCATTTTTTTATTTGTTTTAGGGCATCCAAATTCAACGGTTACTGTCATTGTTTCCGATTCAATGTCTTTTTAATTATTTAAAAGCTCAGGTTTGTCAGTTGGAAGCTTTCATTCAGAAATGACCGAACATCTTGCATGCAAGATTAATGGGGCTGGAGAGGACGAAGAAAATTTAAGGGTTATTTCGGAACCAAGAAGTCCACCCATTGACTGTGATGCAGGCTCAACAGATGTTATCTTTGAATGTGCCTAGAATTGTACTAGTGTGTCACTCTTAGCCTTTAGCCCAATTGTTCTCTCACAAACAACACCCATCATTATGTGATAGATTCAGACTAACAATATGTCATCCGCCCAACCAAACTTGTGCAAACCAACTATATACGTTCAATCTCCTTAAAACCAAATGAAACTGCTTCTGTTTCAATTCATCGCTTAGAATTTCATGTTTTAGTATTCACAATGTTGGTTGGTTTTACTTGTGACCAAATTAGGCCTAAGGTTGTTTCTAACTTAGAAGATACTAGGATGACATTAACATTGAGTAATAAAGGGATTAGGGCAATCAATGTGATAACCATGTTAGCTAGCACTTTCGCAACTTATATAGAAGAGGGGGGCGGGAGGAAATGTGGGTGACTCACCTACTGAAGACTCAGTCAAGGAGACTCGAGACTTATAGAGCCCTTAGGATGCTCTTGTGCACAAGGATGGCGTAGAGGTCAGTGGTAGATCTATTGAAGGCTTGGGGAACATGACCCCCCAATAAGATTTTTGAAACGAAAAAGAGTATTCTATGATACCATGTTCGAGTTTCAAAAAGAATATTATATTATACCACATTATGCCCCCTTGTAAGGACTTTGACAAATGGAATAATGTACATATGATGAGTAGTTATTCAGATAGAAGTAAGATGTTATAATGTACCACATTGTAGTTAAATCAGTGAAATTGTGAAAATATAGTTAGGTGTTAATTGGATAATATATGCATAAAAATGGTCTAATCATTTATAACATCTTTCATACCAACTCTGGAAACACAACGATATCGTGATATTCAAACTTCATAATTTGTAATTAAAGTTTTGAGTAAAATAATAATAATAATAATAATAATAATAATAATAGTAATGCAAAAATATAAAAATATAAAATATATTGAAAATAAATTAAACATGAACAAATCAATTAATGTGGAGTTTTTCAGAAAGAGATCATTGTCTAAACTAGATAGAGAGTATTTATACATTACAATTTAATTTTGTAAACAATAATTATGTCATACTGCTATTATAAGTCATATTCCACTTAGACTATTTTCCCATATTTAGATCTATTCTCAATTTAGTGTTTGGTGGATGATCATGGAAAGAGAGAGGATGAAAGATGACATGTGATATTTTAGTGTGTTTCATTTGTTCAAGGAAGGAAAGAAACTCGAATCAAAGAGAAATAAATACTCTTTGTAGAATGTAAAATTAATGTACTTATTTATATTTGTAGGATACATAAGCATTGTCCTCTATATCACAATATTTTTCCTTCTAAATTCTATCATTGTATCTAGTTTCATTCAAAATTTAATTTTTTATTTTAAGTTACCTACAAATGTTTAGTCATTTACTGTTACTTTTCTTTATGTCAACTTTGCCACCAAGTTTTACACTATATTTGATTATATATTTATAGTTCCATCAATACATTCCAATATTTTATTTATATTATTTCTTCATAATTTTTAGATTTCAATACCAATTTTTTTTGTCTATATTTTCCACAAAATTTCCCTACAATTTATGATACGTCTTTTTAAATATATTTCTTATTTTACTTATATTTACTTTAATTTAATAGAAACAAATATGATAGAAAATATGCAATAATCTTCCCTATTCATTTATTTATTTACTCTTCCCCTCTCTATCATATTGTCTAACCAAGAAAAAATGATTTATCTTCTCCTTTCTCTAAAATTTTTCTCCTATCATGCAATATTCCCAAGTTGCATGCCTTGTATCTTTGTAAGACTGATTGGTGATATCTTTTATAAAAGTATTTTTTTTTTTTAGGGAAGCCAGAGAGCTTTCTTATTCATCCCGCCCCTCTCTTGCAGGCAAAGCAACAGATAATACATCATGGATTACAGAATTAAATGAGGTAGTACTACTACCCATGATACAAGATTCCCTACTAATAATTTCAGTAAGGATACAAGGTGGTGTCCTATAGAAATAGGCTCCACTGTGGTGTTTTTGGTGGTATTTCACCAGCCCATCAGCTACAAAATTTCCTTCTCTTCTGATATGCGAGCACCTCCAGTTTGGCTTACACTTCATTTTCATCCCCTTCAACCATCTACCCAGCCGGGGGTTATCCTCCTCTTTGCCATGGAAAGCTTCGCATGCTCGTTTGGAGTCAGTCTCGATTAGTATCTCTTCCGCATTCAGCTCCTGCCCAACATCGAACGCCATCTCCATTGCCCGCAGTTCTGCTTCAAGGACACTGCCCGCCTGAATGTGTGCACCCCATCCTCCTCTCCAGCGACCCATGCTATCTCGACAGACAACTCCGATGGATCAAATTATTTTAAAACTATATGTTGATTTATATTATGATCTTTACTATACGCAATTACTAATTGTTTTTTCTTTTATATGGCTAATATAATCATAAAAATAACAAAAACTAACATTAGAATAGAAGGAAGAAGGGCAAAAAGTTGTATTCTTGTCCCTTTCTAAATAAATAAAAAGTAATGCTTAAGGTAAGAAGATATGCATCAAATTAACTATATAGGATAGTGCTTTTAAAATTCAAACACCTGGTTAGATTGGAGTTGAGATTTTGATTATTATTTGAGTCAAGATACGAGTCATATTTTTAACATGTTTGTATTTTTTAATAAAAATTACTTATTATATAGAAAAAAATTTGAAGTAGCTAGTTAAACTGTAAAATAAGTATATTTTTCTCACATGCATATAATACAACATAATTTTATGTGATACAGGTTAAAATCATGTCAAATTACAAAAAATAAATTAGATCGGGTTGAGTCTAAATTTGTATTGAGAAAACTATAATACAAGATAGTCAAGTTGATATATTTTTTTTAGTAATACAACATTGACATCAGTATATTTTTTTATTCAAAATCTATATGAATATGGACCTGAGTCCGATTCAAAATTATATTGACACCTTGCCCCCCCCCCCAAGATTCCCGATCAAGATCTGCCACTGGTAGAGGGAGAATATCCTTGGCACCCATTGGAGTTTGAAACGGCGCTAGGGCCCTCTACTAGCACGATGGCCAATGAGTTGGCCAACTAGGTGGCTAGTTAAGTGATCCAGTGTAGGGAGAAATATTACGGACCGGGTAGAAGTCCCGGTGGATAGTTTTCTTTCTTTTACTATGGGTATGTTTGGTTTCTAAGATCCATATGGATAAGGAAGAATGTTGTATTTGCTCAGTCCAGGTATAAATCATTATAGGATTTACAAACTGTAGCAAAACAGAGCTTTATGTTTGGATTGCTTGTATGAATTTGTGGCCACCAACATCAAAAGTAGAGTAGCACAAGGCCAAGCGCTATGGAATTGCGGGCAGTAACTATGGCCGGTAAGATTTCAGCTCACTACATTTTGACGTCTGACCTTTTTGAAAAGGGAATGCCAGTACAACACTCTGTTGCACACTGAAATGTTGCAGGATTCCTTTGGTTATCCTACTCCAGGGATACAAACTTAAAATTTCTATTTTGGGATCTAAGATTGCAATCCAATACACTATAACTCCACAAACCAAACATGCCCTATATTTCACTTTTACAGAGAAGGAACTGTATATGAAGGTGACACGCAGAGCTTGAAAGTTGGTAGGAGATAAGGGATGGAGTTTATTATGCAAGATGGGTGCAAGGAGATTCACACCATAAGATTTAAATATTTCTTGGATTGTGAGGTTGAGATTTCTAATAAATGTTTTAGTCTTCATTTCATTTCTTATAAGTTCCTTTCTAACATTTGGGATCTTATCTTGATTAAAACTTGCAAGACTCTCAAACATTAGAACCCTAGGCATTTCAATATAGTCGGTTGGTTATTTTAAAAATGATAGTGGAAACTTTTACCCCTATCTAAGGAAACCAGGAGGGAAAAAGCTGAGATAGTTGTTAAGGACCCGACTAGTTCTTTAAGTACTTCACTTACCCCAATTTCCTCTTACATCATGAGTTAAATCCTTCTCCTTCTTGACAAAATAGATTCCATGAAAAGGATTTCTTTCAGATAACTGGTGATAAAAAGATTAAAAATTTCTCCCTAAAGCCTAAATTTTTCTAAAATTATAAATAACCCCAAATTTTAACTAGTTCTAAAAAAATCCAATAGCTAATGTCTCTAACAGACGTGAAACTAGATGGATTCATTTTTTTCTTTTTGTTTTTCTATAACCTCCACTCAAGAGCTCTCTCTTGTTTATATATGCTCATGTTCTTTTTATGTGTCAGGCTCACCAAATTCGAGTGATAGTTCTCTGGTTTGACTCCAGTGACAGTTATTTCTCAGAAATGGTATTTTTTGTGCAGGCTGATCAATTGTGTGATTTAACTTATTCTCCAACGTGCAGGATCACATGGGACCAAGTGTTTTATGAAATTTGATTGTTCATAAAGCGGCTAGCATATAGAGGGGTAGTTCCCACAATGAAAGAAAAAGTAACACCTGTCAATATTGTAAATGATAATTTTTGTATGGAGTGTCTCGATGTGAACATAAGTTTAGCACTAGACTGGTCCAAGATTGAATTTACAAAAATGATGGACCTAAAATTGGACAAATGTAAATCGGTCTGATCTAGAGTGAACTTTTTCAAATGATGTGTAGGAAAATGATTATTGGTCCAAGAGAAGACTATCTAGATCTATGGATCAGGAAAAAGATGTGCACTTCAATTGGTTCCACAGTGGGTGGGCCGCCCAAGACCCAAGTGTATTACAATGTATTGGGGTTCACAAAGTGTTCTAACTATGGTGGCAGTTCCCCTCGGTAATACGAAAAATCTATCAACAATGTAAATATTTTTTGTGTACAAACTCAATCTGATCTACCACTAAGCATCATTATCTGATCTAACAGTGAGCATCAGTATAGAACCAAACTAATCCAAGACTAAATGTTGATGGACCAAAGATTAAACCGATCCTATCTTGATGTTTCAAATTATGAGTGGAGTAGGACTGGACTTTTGGATCTAGGGACGGCAAAAAAAAAAACAAACCCAACCCAACTAAAAAGTTTTGGATTGTCTAGGGCATCTTCAATTTTCAAGTTAAGTCAAATTTAATTTGAATTGTTTCAAGTCGAGTAATATTTGTTACAATTTGGGTGTGATTGTGTCTAACTTGAATCGACTAAATTTTAGACACATAAAAAGAACATGAAACAAAAGCAAAAGATGAACTTGTTGAGTGCAGGATGCGAAAAAGAAAAAATCATAAGTCGTCAAGTAGTTTAAAGGTTGTTTAAAAAGATAACAATTAGGGATGTTAGGATTTGTTAAACGTGGGGGTGTTTTGTATTTTGAGAAACAAAGGGGTTTTAGGATAAATAACTCAAAAGTCCATCTCGTGACTGTATCATGATTTTTCCCTCACAACCTGAGGAGTTTAAGGTTTGGGGAATATTCGACCTCTGGCTACATTTATTGTGTCTTTTCAGCAAGGTCCTTACTGCCTTAAGTAGTAATAGGGAAACTATTGGGTCCAATATAGTTAACTAGTAATACTATTCAAGGAGGAACCCATAAGCAAGTTGATTTCTCTTTTTTAGTTTTATCTTCAAAATTCTTCTTCTATAACTCAACATTCGATTATTAATCCTCTGAGTTCCTTTCTAAACAAAAAATTTTAGGCAAATCATTGGATTTCTAATAGTTTTCTATTGATCTCTCTCCCAATCTACATATTCCTCTAGATTACCTTTATATAGAAGTCTAATGGTG
This sequence comes from Alisma plantago-aquatica, assembly GCA_963693085.1. Taxonomy (NCBI): domain Eukaryota; kingdom Viridiplantae; phylum Streptophyta; class Magnoliopsida; order Alismatales; family Alismataceae; genus Alisma; species Alisma plantago-aquatica. Next base: position 143,663,673 of record OY856410.1, on the reverse strand, counting down.
TATTCTATGTTGCACATCTTATGTAACATATTCGGTTTCTAAGTGTATAGGTTAATCCTCCTTTATTATAACCCCCTTATCTATTATGTTAATACTTAATAACTTCTCTACTATTTTGAATTGTATTAGGATTAGTTGGAGTCAAATAACATATTTTACTTATAAATATCCTTTATATGTGAGGTATTAAGATAAACAATAATTAAACAAATTCAATAGTAAGTTTTAACATGAAAATAAACCAATTAATATATTTGACTCTAGTTTGACACTCTAATATCATCCTACGATAAAATTAAGAAAGAAATGAATAACACATAATTTTTGGGTCACAATTGATTAATTAAGAGGAATAAATGCCTTAAGTAAAGACTCAATATAGAACGAGATAAAATACTAAATGGTCATAAAAAGTGAATTTGACGTTAAAATTAGATTGTTCCCATCTTAATTTGATATTGTAATATAAGGAGTGGGTCTCATAGATGGAACCACTGCTTACTTTTATTTTGAAGTAATCAATACAATCCCAAAACTATATCCTCAACAGTAAAAAGGAAGGTGTGCATGGAATTATTGAAAATAATATGGTATATAAAGTAGTATAATGAGTTTACAATAAAAGAAAACTTAAGCATTTACAAATAGAATTACTATATGACATTAGTCCATGATGGATAAAAGAAAGTATAAACAAAAGTATCAACTAGATAAATTGGAGGTGGAGGGTCACCTAGTCATATTAGGTCTTCCTTCTACTCTCTACTAGTTGGTTCCAATTCTTTATCCCCAAATTCTTGATTCATGAATTCTAGGTTCATCTCCTACTCAGGCTCTAGGTGGAGGAGGAATGATGCCCAAAAGAGGTAGATAAAAAGAAGAGGTCAACAAACATTGAGTATATGCTCTTTTTATATTTGTTTGGGCATCATAAATGATTATGACACCAAATTTCCCACAATGAGACAAAACTATTCTTGATTGACACATCTTATCATCCCATTGAAATTCCCATATTCCTCAAATATAATTCCTTGATTTCACTGAATATGTTGGTCATGCTTTTACATGGGTCGATGACCCCACTTGGCATGCTTTATGGAAAAGTTGATTAATGATTGCATTATATCCTTTTCTCCTATATCTATTATGCATACATACTATATAGAATATTTATCTAATATAGCAATAACCATAGATCTTGTTATTTCATATCATGTGTTTTGGTTCCACCGATTTTATGTATTAGGGTGTGATGTTCCACCCAAGGTGTGTCGTTCCACCCATTTACTAATTAGGGTGTGATGTACTACCTAGGGTATATTGTTCCAACCGTTTACTTGTTAGGGTGTGTTGTTCTGCCCAGGGTGTGTTGTTCCACCCAATTACTTGTTAGGGTGTGTTTTTCCACCTAGGGTGGGCTTTCTCCATCTATTTTTTTGGCCAACAGATACTAGTGTCTTGGCCCTGCTTTAGATAAATATAGTATACCTCATATATGCATGCAACTATTTTTTAATCTATGAATTAATTGTGGCAAGACACTTTTTGAGGTGTTATTCTCTAATACAACATTCTTTTGTGCATCCTCTTGCTTAAATATCTTGAATTTATCTACTTGTTAATAACCCTATCTTGAAAGGAAACCCCATTATTAAAATTCTTTGTCATTATATGCCTAAATAAATTTTCTCTACCCATACTCATTATTTGCTAACCTCTTATTTTTGTTTATTTCTTTTGGATATGATTCCCTCTCCAACAAAAGCATGAGCAGTCACTGGACTCAAAATTTGTGGATTAAGAATTTGGGACCAAGATTTGGAACAACTTAGTTGAGAGTAGAAGAAGACTTGCGATGCCTATTTGTCCCTTCACCTCCACTTTATATGTTTGATAATTTCATTTAGAGTTTCTTTTTTCCATCATGGGCTAATATGTTAGACAATCGTTCTATTTGTAATTGTTTATGTTTTCTTCCATTGCAAACTCTTTACACTGCTTTGTATTCCATATCATTTTTAATAATACCATGCAATCCTTCCTTTTTATTATTGAGGAACATTTGGCATTGTATTGACTACTTCAAAATAAAAATAAGGAGTGGTCCCATTGATAGGACCCACTCCTTACTTAATGATACCCTCTAGATTTAATAAGATCAAAAGGTTGCTCCTTGAGAATGGTCTTTCCTCAACTGATGTTTCATACTAGGCTCACTACATCAACACCAACACTTCACAACATGTTACATGGAAATGAGGTCACACTTCCAAATATTCCAAAGTTTACAAGTTTTATATTGACCTAGGTACTTCTGGCTTAACTTGCCTATAGATTTGGAAGATCATATATATACTATATTTAACATGTTCATCTAAATCTTTGTCACCTCAAAGATGTTCATTGGCTCGCATTTTTCATCTTCAGGTTTCTCTAGTCCTTATATTTGTTACTTGTGTTTTATTATTCAAGAAGACATTTTACATGTTTTCTTTGAGTGTGAGATCAGAAAAAATTATGGGAATATTGTTCATTCTCATTCGAGACATAGAAGGAACGAGAGAACAAATCCGAAAATGTTAGCTAATTGTTTCATATAGCGATACGGAAGCGACATACGCATACATGAACAAACAATCATAACATACACCATATAATTTCTCAACATTCAACATGTTTATTCACAACATGAATTGTACAACTTACATTTACACAATTTAAAAGAAAGTATTACAAGTCTATGCACATGCATGCTAATCAGGATCTACACAATAGGTACAACCTAAACACTACTCACTTCTATCCTTTCTCCCATGCTAGTTCTGAACCTAGAAAATACGTGAAACAAACGAATCAACATAAAGTTGGTACATGGTTGAAAAGATATAGATACTATGATGGTATACTTGAAATAATTAAATAAAGAAGAAAATAAAAAGGAAAACATCATTCAAGGTAGAAAATTAGGTAAACCCAAGTTATTAATCATATTTCGATGAACATGCAATACTTTGATGAATTTAGCACAACATCACATATATTATTGGGCACATTCCTCTGTACCTTGTACCATTAGGGATCTCCCCACGTACCATGTACCATTAGAGATGTGCTAGTCAACATTAATACTTTCCCTCTCTAATTGGGAGATTAATGAACACCATCTGTGACTACATTTCATTTTCTTTCTTTAATGTTTAAGGTGGACGAATACCATAATATATATACATCCAAGCAATTTTATACAAATATTTAAAAGCAAGTACACTTACTTGTATCAACCTGCAAAATTAGTCATATAATTATATCCATGTATATGAGTTTAGAGATTCATTATACATCGATGATCATATATAGCTTTGTCCATGACCTGGTTTATAACAAATTAACCATCATTAATTATAGGATCATCATTTAACTTGATACTTAGGCCCAAACTAGGGTTTAGCCAAATCTTGGTTGAAAATGTCCTAAACTTGCTATTATATATTTTTACTGATCAGAGGGTCATAATCAGGGTCTGGTTCAATTTTCATAATTTTCTAATGATTACTCTATTTTATAGAATTAATATGAGGATAAAAGTGTCTAATTATTCTTTAATAGGAAATGACCTAGTATTTTCTATAATAATAAAATCAGAGTCAATAAATTGGTTCCAATAATCATTAGGCTTCTATAAGATTTTTTTGAGAATTTATGTGGACTGGATGCAATTTATTATATTAAATGAACCCTAAAGGAGTTTTATCATTTTTTTTATAGCAAGCAGAAAGATTCATTACTGAATACGCCATACGACATCTACAAGGGTAGAGTACAACACCACCAAACCATACAAAGAGTTGATCAGAAATAAAGAAACACTGCAACTCACATCGGAAAGAAAATAAAACGCTTCTGTATTGATTTCTCTTCTGTGGAACTGACACAGGCAGTTTATCTTGAGAAATTCCTTCAACTTGAGCATAAAGTAGTGAATTAAGAACTCGATCAGCATGATGTTCTGATAATGGGTAATCTACTCAACCGAAACCAGACGAACCAAGCAACAAGATCAAACCGTGGCAAAAACAAGATCTAGACTAACTAGAAATCTCTCACTCTCCTGAAGAGAGGATCACCAGAAGGCGACCAGACAACACCGAAAACGGTGACCGAACAACACCGATAAAATGGTGATAGAAAAGGCAGATAAACTACCACAGACCCGACCAAACAGCTAAGAAAACAAAAACAACAAAGGAAAACAGAACACGCAGAGGAAAGGGGGAGGAAACCCAACCGCTAGGACCAGCTCGACGGAGGAAATAGCCAAATCTACCCGAAGAAGTAGCACGGAAGGCCACTGAGGCTACGCCCCAGCCGAAACCACCGCCGCTAGGCTCAACTGCAGAAGAGGAGTTCGACCCAAGGTACGAAGCTCCACTGCCGAAGGCAGGAGAGGCAAAGCTTTTATCATTTAAATCAGATACAATCTGTAAATGTTCTTCAAAGGAGTGATCTAGGGTTCTTATAAAAAGATGGACATTTTTCTGAGTTCTTGGGTATTTTGGGGAATTTATAGGCTAGAGGAATAATTTTCTAAGGAATAGCTATTTTTTGGAAATGTGTAATGATTTACCTTTGAAAAGAGTCTGATCACAGGGATCCACTACCTCTAGGATCCATCAACCCACCACTCTAGAACTAAGTCTCCCCACTCATTCTCAAGTCTGTCTCAACCCAGCACTGTCATGTCCTGGGTTCACGATGAATAACCCCACGATCTGCCAGTGTTGAACACAAAGGAAGATGGGCACTTCGGCTTCACCAAAGCACCAAGAAAGCCACCAGCACCATGGTTCTTTAGGAGGATATTCGGATCTTGATCATGATAGGCTATTGGATCCTCCACCGCTGTATGGAAGGGGGGAAAGGCGTTGTAGGTTTCTTGGGTTACAATAAATGTTGTCCATAGAATCATAACTCCCATTCATCTGTTGGATTTCCTCGCCATCATCCTACAGTGCTCCCTAACCTTGACCTCATCTACAACAACTCACATAGCTTACCTAGGACCACTCCTTCATTAGGGGGAATGGTGGAACATTCGATTCGCCAATTGGGTGCAGTTGTGGTGAAGTTATGAAGGGGAAATAGTTCTCAAGACTCCTCAATCACTCTCGCCACTAATGGGAGCTTCAATGAGATTTCCAAGACATATACAGACTCTCATGATGATTTTTGATTTCCCCCTCCTCTAGGGACTACCTAACCTCAACCTTGATGATGGGACAAAAGGAATAGAAATCAGCTATAGGTGGGCATCACCAATCTCTTAATTGGCCATTGCTTTGCCCTCACAGAGTTCGTGAGGATGATCACCTATTCTCACAAATTGTTTTCCTCCTTAGAAATTTGTTTCCTCTGACTCCTCCTTGTCTATTGTGATGTCCAGTAGAGAGAAATGGGGAGGCTAGGTCTCAATCTCTGCCCATGTATCTCTTTTGATCGAGATGTAAGGGTCGTTGGGTAACTTTTGATGTGGCAAAGATAACTTCCCCACTATATTCGGTCTCGTATCCAGACCTCCATCTCCACCTATATTCAGTGATGGAGAGGTTCATAGGAGTAGGGTCTTGTTCTCCTTCCTTAGATGACATCACTCCTCACGTAAAGGGTGGTTTGAAAGATCCGAATCTTGCAGAGCTGATCGATGAATTGGCACGCATCCAAAACTTTCCAAAATAATCTTATCTGAAAGTTAGTTAGAGCTAGTCTTCACCTCCCGCAATGGTTGGAGGTTAAAGACTAGGTTTGTGCCACCAGATCTCACCCATGGAGGGCCAAGATTGGGCCAAGAATTCATGTTTTGGGCATGACCCTATTGTAAGTTGTGTGGCATCTAATTTGTCACAAATCTAGATACATTATGCCTAAGAACACGATTTTGTTGAGTCATTTAAACCAACTATCAAAAACTTCAAACTCTTATATCTTCTTATCAAATCCTCAAAATTAAATGAAATTTGAATCATGGGATCATCATCACACAAGTCCCCTTATTAACAAGTTGAATATCAAAACTCTAACATTGGTATTGAAACTAATTCCTCAAATAACCTCAAAATAAGTGTCTCAACCACAAATATAAATCAATTAATCACCAAACCTTGATGAAACAAAATGAATTCCATTACATTGATCAATATACATAATCATATTTCTAGGTCAATCATATGGATTTTGGTATACTCTGATTGACACACAAAGTCCTAAGTACTCCAAGGTGGTACATATATATAAGGATATCAGACTTAAACTGCACATCAATTATCCTTCAAAATTATCAAAACAATCCCAACTCAGTTAATTTAATTGTATAATACCTCATGATCCATCATTATCTATGTTATTCTAGGTTCATCTTCAAATGATATATTGGGTATCAAAACCCTAAAATTCGGGGTCATCGCGTTCACCCACCTTAAATAGAATTTCATCCTTAAAATTCAACTAATTTTGTACTTATTGTGATATCAAGGAGTTCAAATTTGTATGAATTGCCACTTTTAGGTGCCAAGACCATCAAAGTTTTGCATACATGCTAAGTTTTCATCTTTGGATTTAGAGCATCTAGGGTGTACACACCCCTCCTTATATAGATAGAATCCTTGTTAATCAACTTAGTCATAGCATGACATTCTTTTAAGTTGAGACTAGTTAACACACATGTGCGCATGCACGTGCCCCATTGAGCATGTTTACTTTACATTAAATATTTGAAACATTAAATTTTCTAAAAGGATAATGATAATTATCATAACTGTTTAGTAGAAAATTTGAAAACGTGTTGTTTATTGACTCTGAAACACACGTTTGAAGGAAGGCATGTGACAAAGAAGTGGAAAAGTTTGCAACAACTGATTTTATCATGAAAGAAAAAAATAGAACAAATATAGAAAAAGTTGAGAAAAATTATGAGAAGAGAGAGAATCAAGGAGAGCATAGCATGAACTAGCTCTTTTTATAGTAGTATATATTTACATCCCCTATCTCCCAAAGTATTGGGGTTTTATTCATATTCACAAAGTTGAGAAGACATTATTCATGGTCTCATGTTTCACCCTACTCTCCCATATAAGGTACTATCATGATTTCATGCCATTTATTAATATAAAATTCAAACTTAACATCATAGTGTGGGTTATGATCGACCCAATACTAAGATTTCATCATTATTAGGGATCAAAATTAATCTATACATACTGACAAGCCTTAAACGTGGGTCCAAGAAAGGAATCATGTCTAGGTTATAAGACTTTAGAAATTTATATTACCCAAATGTTTAAGACACCTACAACTAGGACATGGTCGAAGTAGTTTGGGGTCGAACACAGGGATAGGAATAACGGTTCTTCAGAACTTGAGTTTCACTTGTCTAAGCACATCAAACAGGTAAAAGGATAGGTTTGGTTGTAACAAGAAAGCACCATAAAGAAATTAAACTAAAAGTCTATCTCCAACTGGAGTTACTAGAAAGATTATGATTTTAGGGTTTAGCAATTTTTATAGAGGTTTTAGATAACAAAAGTTGAGGAGATAAAACTGTCGTTGAGGTAAAGCACGAAGGAAGAAAACTTAGGCATAACAAGAAGCAACGAAAGACATCCTGCAACCCCTTCTCTCAAAGAGGGTGCCTCTAACTATGCACCATTTACCTCTCTCAAGGGCAGTGTGTTGGTATGTATGCCCATAGAGCAAGTCATATGATGATTGTAATGGGATACTTTGATTTGAATAATAATAAAAGGCAATTTCCGATCTATATGTTTAAACTGTTTCTGAGATGATGGTGTAACATGATAGATGTCTAAAGAATGGTTTTACTCAATGACGTATGCTTTTAGGTTCAGGACCTAAATGATGAGATCATAAGCATGTTAAGAGTATACATTCTTGTTTAGTCCCTAGTCGGTTGTTATTGTGGAAATAACCATAGACATCAATGACACTAAAGACTAGATTGTGTGTTGGTTGATGACAGAATCTCATTAGTCATGATATAGTGATATCAAATCAAGCACATAGGTACTTGTTAGAGAACAAGGTACCGGACAGACCCACCGTGGGAGTGACACATGGAACCATGACTTGGTAGTCACAGACAACTCTCGCAGTGATGGTGGTGAGTGTGATTCTTAGACCTGAAATCACTACACTCAACACATGTCGTTGGGTACACTTTGACATCATGAAATGCAGTCCTGAAACATGGGTTGTTATAAAGGTGATGATTGGGCGGCTTTGACACATGGGGCTTTTGAGGGGTGAGTGATAGATATGGGATTTGTCCCTCCTGAGGGAGTTTGATGTCCTTGGCCACTTGATGAGTAGGATTGCGAAAGGCATGCACATGCACGTGTGAATCAATATATGATATTGATGTCACACACATGTCACCCAGTCTGCTCTGAGATCAAGGAAATGAATGAACGTTGACAACATGACTGTTCCATGCCTCGAGTTCATGCAGGATATCAATGACAAAGGAATTGTACATTCACTATAGCACCATTCACGGATTGTACGATTGAAAGTTGTTCTCCAACTTTCTATTTCACTTGGGTAGCACTGATGTGTGACTAGGCACCGCTCTTTGCTTGTGAAGTCATAAATGTTATGGACTTTCACTCCCAACGTGAAATGGACCTGCAGGGTCACACACATAGGATTTAGCCTGGAATAGGAGTTTGTCCACAAACATTTTTAGATTGATTACTAAAAGAGTTTAGTAGTTCAATTAAACACTCAATCAATTGATAGCTCCATATCATAGTATTCAAGTGATGAAACTGCAATTGACTAATTCTGCACAATCTACACTCCCAACCGATCAGCTCATGTGATGAACAAATCGACTCATGTGATGAACCAATCGACTCAGGTTGTGAGTCGATCGGCTCATGGACAGGATGAAATGATTGCTTCAAGTGTTGAAAGGATCGGTTCGACTGTTGCAACCGAGCAAGTTGGGAAAGTAGGATTGGTGAGAAATTTCCTTTCATTTCACTTGCCCAATTTGATTGGAACAAGGATTGGTATTTGATACCAATTAGAAACAAAAGAAGAAAAGTCAATCGAGAACTGATCAGGACCACAAACCGACCAGTTCAGAAGTGAACCGATCGGCTCATGGGCCCCAACCGATTGGTTGAGGTGTCAACTGACCGGCTCAGGTTCCTAGCCGACCGTTTCCAAAATGAAACGATCGGTTCAGGTTGCACAATTGGTTGTTTTGTGGAAAATCTCGAACCCTTCTACTCCTGCTTTAGTCCTGCATTGCCCGGGATAGAGAACCCTGTCCCATGACCCTCCTATATATATAGGGGTATTGGGGGCTTCTCTAAGAACAACCCAGTGCAACCAGTTGCTCTGTGAAGTTGTTGTTCTCTCTGGTTTTGGTAACTGAGAGAGGGCCCGAGCAAGTGCTACCCGATAAGGGAGGCACAACAAGGGAAAGACAACTGCAGAAAGCGACTGGTGGCAGGAGAGTGTGTTGGCGACTAGTACGCCAATAGGTGGGTGCGACTCCTTCCGATTCCTTGTGTGAAAAGGAGTTCGGAGTTCCAGGCACTCTGTGTGGACGACTGTAGAGGCGAGAGACCTCTGTCACTCGGAGGACAACTGTCAATCCTGACAGTCCCGGTGAGACCAGGAGTCTTCAGTCCCGGTGTGACCAGGAGCTGCACAAACACCGTCAAAGATCAGAGGTGAAGACCGCACAAGGCTCGAGGTACTGTCGCTGAGCAAGCCTCAGGACAAGGTATGCATCTACAAACCATCTTTCCTATTATATAGACGTTGACACGATTCCTTTTGTTTTGGGTTTTGGGAGAAAATTTTTGTTTCCGCTACTTCTCTGCCTCCCCTAAAACCCAACAGTGGTATTAGAGCCACGCCAACTACTCTATATTTTAGGATTATCGATATGATCGATTTTGGTTTGTCACCTTTATTTATTTCATACGATGCGAATAAAATTGGCTTTATGCATGTCCAATCCACAAATCCCAAATATACATATATGATATGTAATATTAATGCACTCGATACACATCGCCCTTAAACGAGTTTTGTGGTGGATGTGTAGCATGGTTATGGCCTATAAACCCTATATCTGCGTGTGGTTGTATGTGGTTGCTTGCATATCGGTCTGCGCACCGATTCCCTTCTCCTATTCCTGATGTAACTCGAAATAATTCGAGATTTCTTTTCCTACCTTTGCTCCCCCTGAATGTAACTCGGGGTTTCACAATTCAATTATAAATAGGATATATTTTATTTCTTGTTATGTCAAAGAATGGCGGATGACATGAGACGATCGGTTCAAGGCGTGAACCGATCAGTTGGTGTTCCAGACGACCAGTTCGAAGAGCGAGACGAGCGGGTGGTGACCTGAGGAGATGCACGACGACCGGTGAACCGATCGGCTGGAGGCGCCAGTCGATCGGCTGGTGGCACCCGAACAACCAACTTGATGGCGAGCCGATTAGTCATGGAGATGAGTTGATCAAACCCAGAACGGCAGGCACAAATTTCATCTTGTATAGGTTGTGTGTGATGTAGACCTAGATGATCGTGATTCCTCTTGGCTCGAGGAATCACAATAGGATGGCCATAATCATTGCTTTTATCGTTTTGCATGTTTTCTGTGGGATATAGCATGTATATGATACATACTATATATTGTGGTGATTGGATATGTATATGTATATAAAAACCAAATCCCTCATTAAAATATTAAGTCTTATACGCCTTCCATTAGCGACACACATGGAAAACTCGATCGACCAAGCGTAGGTTACGCCAAAGCATGGTGCGCCGTCCATCTTGTGGAAGTGTGAAGGGTCGACATGCAGGTTTTGCCAAAGCAAGGTGCATGTTTACCGTGTCGGCTTTTGGGATAGACTTAACTGGTGATTCTTAGAGCGTCTAAGCCCAGAGGCACAAAATGTTCATGGCAAGGTGTTGCACATGTTCATTCATCAAGAGTTGCCTACCCGGAAGATCTGATTTGTGGGTGACAGGCAAAGCTGGTCCATGGCTCAGAGGATTTCAAGATTTTGACCAACTAGAAGATTGTGCATTGCAATCTTACGAATTGATGGTGAGGGCTGTCAATTTGAATGAAAATAGTGGGAGTGGTAATTAATTAAAGGACTAATTAACTATCGTCAAATTTTATTCAAATCAATTCAAAAGGAGGTTTGACAAATGCAATTTTTCTCTTGTAGAATGGCAAAAGAATCATCTTTTAAAATGGACAAATTAATTGAAAATAAATTCCATAACTGGTTGAGGACTGTGAGAAGTGTTCTGCACAATCCAGATATACCAGGAGCCTTTGAATCCACTCTATGTATGCTTAATGTGTTGGTGAAGAAGAAAGAAAGTTCATTGATAGAGATCAATGGAACGAATGGTAAGGGAGAGAAGGGTTCTCTCACCAAACCAATTTCTTCTACATGGAGAGGATGGAAGGAACGATGGAAGAAGAAGTCAGAGATAGAGATCTCTACTTCTGGTGTATACGTGATAGATATTAACTTTACTACTTCTTTGTCATGGGTACTTGATACCGGATGCGGATCTCACATTTGTTCAAATGTGAAGGATCTTAAGAGAAGTAGGCCTTTAGGGAAAGGCGAGGTTGAACTACGTGTTGCTAATGGGGCAAGGGTTGTCGCCAGTGCCGTAGGAACCTATGAGTTAACTCTACCAAGTGGGCTAATAATAGAGTTGAAGAACTGCTATTATGTACCTGCCATAAATAGGAATATCATTTCCGTCTCTTGTATGGACAAAGATGGATTTGAATTTCTTATTAAGAATGGAAAATGTTCCATTTATAAAGATGGGATCTTTTATGGCAGTACCCCAATGTCTTATGGTCTATACCTGATAGATTTAGAGACAAATGTATACAACGTAAACACCAAAAGGCAAAAACTCAACGACTCAAACAAAACATATCTTTGGCATTGTCGTCTAGGGCACATAAATGAGAAGCACATTTCTAGACTCCATAAAGATGGTTATCTAGACTCTTTTGATTGTGAATCAATAGAGACATGTGAATCTTGTTTATTGGACAAGATGACCAAGACTCCCTTTCAGGTAAAGGTGAGAGAGCTAGTGATCTATTAGGACTCATACATACTGATGTATGTGGGCCTTTTAGAACTAATGCCAGAAATGGGTGTCAGTACTTCATTACCTTCACTGATGATATCAGTAGGTATGTCTATGTGTACCTGATGAAGCATAAGTCAAAAACCCTTGAAAGGTTCAAGGATTTCATGACTGAAGTACAGAACCAACTTGGTAAAAATATTAAGGCACTTTGATCCGATCGAGGTGGAGAATACTTAAGCCAGGAGTTTGAGGACCTTCTGCGAGCCCATGGTATTGTATCACAATGGACTTCGCCTGGAACACCACCGCATAATGGTGTGTCTGAAAGAAGGAATCGCACATTGTTAGATATGGTGCGATCAATGATGAGTTTTGCTGATCTTCCGATTTCCTTCTGGGGTCATGCTCTTGAAACCTCCACGTTTACACTTAACCGAGTACCATCTAAATTGGTTCAAAAGACACCATATGAGATATGGATCGGGAAGCGTCCCAATTTGTCTTTTATGAAGATTTGGGGTTGTGAGGCTTACGTTAGGAAAATTTTTCCTGATAAGCTTGGACCCAAGTCTGATAAATGTTATTTTTTTGGATATCCCAAGGAGACCAAGGGATATTATCTATACCACCCTACTGACAACAAAGTGTTTGTTGCCAGGGATGATGTGTTCCTAGAAAAGGAATTTATTTCCAAAGGAAGCAGTGGGAGGAAAATAGAGCTTGAAGAAGTTCAAGCCCAACAAGAAAACATAGAACCGGTAGATGTACAAGATGAAAATGGAGATTCACAAGGTGTTGTGGGATCTCATTCTCCTCTGGTAACACAAGGACCTCATAGATCTAGTAGGACCCGCCTTGAACCTGAGAGGTTTGGATACCTTGTAACTCAAGAAGGTGGTGAGTTGATCATAGATGATGATCCAACTACCTATGTAGAGGCTATGGAGGGACCAGATTCTGAGAAATGGCTTGAAGCCATGAGATCCGAGATGGAATCCATGTACTCCAACAAAGTATGGACTTTGGTGGAACCACCTGAAGGGGTAAAACCCATAGGGTGCAAGTGGGTCTTCAAGAAGAAGACCGACATGGATGGCAATGTGCAAACTTATAAAGGCAGATTGGTTGCGAAGGGATTTCAACAAGTTCAAGGTGTTGACTATGACGAAACCTTTTCTCCAGTTGCCATGATTAAGTCCATCAAGATCATGCTTGCTATTGTAGCTTACTATGACTATGAGATTTGGCAGATGGATGTTAAAACTGCATTCCTTAACGGGAATATAAATGAGGATGTGTACATGACACAGCCTGAAGGTTTTGTAGATCCAAAGAATGCCAATAAAGTCTGTAAACTGTAAAGGTCAATCTATGGATTGAAGCAAGCATCTCGGAGTTGGAATCTTCAATTTGATGAGGAAGTCAAAGTGTTTGGCTTTACTCAAAATGAAGATGAACCTTGTGTGTACAAGAAGGTTAGTGGGAGCTCGACCACATTCCTCATATTGTATGTAGATGACATACTTTTGATGGGGAATGATGTCTTAGCCTTAGAGAAGGTAAAGACTTGGCTTGGGAATACTTTCTCAATGAAGGACTTAGGAGAAGCATCCTACATTCTAGGAATTAAGATCTATAGAGATAGATCTAGAAGGCTTCTCAGACTAAGTCAGAGCACGTACATAGAAAAAGTGTTGAAGCGATTCAGCATGGAGAACTCAAAGAGAGGCAACATCCCCATGCTACATGGAGTCACCGTCTCTAGAGCTCAATGTCCCCAATCTTGTGAATAGAGGGAGCATATGAATGGGATCCCATATGCATCAGCCATCGTATCCATCATGTATGCTATGTTGTGCACACGCCCAGATGTCTCGTATGCTCTAAGCATGACGGGAAGGTACCAGTTAGATCCCGGGGATGCTCACTGGACATCCGTAAAGAACATCCTCAAGTACTTGCGAAGGACTAAGGATTAGTTTCTTGTTTACGGTGGCAAGGAAGAGCTGGTTGTAAAAGGTTACACCGATGCAATCTTCCAAACCGATAAAGATGATTACAGATCATAGTCAGGATTTGTGTTTTGCCTTAATAATGGAGTTGTGAGCTGGAAGAGTTCCAAGCAATAAATAGTTGCCGATTCTACTACAGAGGCCGAGTATATTGCTGCTTCACATGCAGCAAAGGAGGTTGTGTGGATCAGGAAGTTCATCTTTGAACTTGGTGTAGTTCCCAATAGCTGTGATGCAATTGAGCTTTATTGTGACAATAATGGAGCTATTGCACAAGCTAACGAACCCAGATCACATCAGCGGTCCAAGCACATACTGCGGCGCTTCCATCTCATACGAGAGATCGTACAGTGAGGAGATGTGAAGATTTGCAAAGTACCAACTGAAGACAACATAGCTGATCCACTGACTAAGGCCCTTTCTCAATAGAAGCATGATGGTCATGCTAGGTCACAAGGACTGAGGTTCCTTGGTGACCGGCTCTAAGTGCAAGTGGGAGTCTATTGGTATGTATGCCCATAGAGCAAGTCATATGATGATTGTAATGGGATACTTTGATTTGAATAATAATAAAAGGAAATTTTTGATCTATATGTTTAAACTATTTTTGAGATGATGGTGTAACATGATAGATGTCTAAAGAATGGTTTTACTCAATGACGTATGCTTTTAGGTTCAGGACCTAAACGATGAGATCATACAGATGTTAAGAGTATACATTCTTGTTTAGTCCCTAGTCGGTTGTTATTGTGGAAATAACCATAGACATCAATGACACACAAGACTAGAGTGTGTGTTGGTTGATGACAGGATCTCATTAGTCGTGATATAGTGATATCAAACCAAGCACATAGGTACTTGTTAGAGAACAAGGTACCGGACAGACCCACCGTGAGAGTGACACATGGAACCATGACTTGGTAGTCACAGACAACTCTCATAGTGATGGTGGTGAGTGTGATTCTTAGACCTGAAATCACTACACTCAACACATGTCGTTGGGTACACTTTGACATCATCAAATGCAGTCCTGAAACATGGGTTGTTATAAAGGTGATGATTGGGTGGCTTTGACACATGGGGCTTTTGAGGGGTGAGTGATAGATATGGGATTTGTCCCTCCTGAGGGAGTTTGATGTCCTTGGCCACTTGATGAATAGGATTGAGAAAGGCATGTGCATGCACGTGTGAATCAATATATGATATTGATGTCACACACATCTCACCCAGTCTGCTCTGAGATCAAGGAAATGAATGAACGTTGACAGGATGACTGTTCCATGCCTCGAGTTCATTCAGGATATCAGTGACAAAGGAATTGTACATTCAGTGTAACACCATTCACAGATTGTAGGATTGAAAGTTGTTCTCCAACTTTCTATTTCACTTAGGTAGAAGTGATGTGTGACTAGGCACTGCTCTTTGCTTGTGAAGTCATAAATGTTATGGACTTTCACTCCCAACGTGAAATGGACCTGCAGGGTCACACACATAGGATTTAGCCTGGAATAGGAGTTTGTCCACAAACATGTTTAGATTGATTACTAAAGGAGTTTAGTAGTTCAATTAAACACTCAATCAATTGATAGCTCAATATCATAGTTTTCAAGGAGTTGGACTGATTGATTGGAGTATTGGATTGATTGAAACTGCAATTGATTGATTCTGCACAATATGCACTCCCAACCGATCAGCTCATGTGATGAACCGATCGGCTCAGGTTGTGAGTCGATCGATTGGATCATGGACAGGATGAAATGATTGCTTCAAGTGTTGAAATGATCAGTTCAACTGTTGCAACCGAGCAAGTTGGGAAAGTAGGATTGGTGAGAAATTTCCTTTCGTTTCACTTGCCCAATTTGATTGGAACAAGGATTGGTATTTGCTACCAATTAGAAACAAAAGAAGAAAAGTCAATCGGGAACTGATCAGGATCATGAACCGACCGGTTCAGAAGTGAACTGATCGGCTCATGGGCCCCAACCGATCGGTTGAGGTGTCAATCGACCGGCTCAGGTCCCCAACCGACCGTTTCAGAAATGAAATGATCGGTTCAGATTGCGCAGTTGGTTGTTTTGTGGAAAATCTCAAACCCTTCTACTCCTACTTTAGTCCCACATTTCCCGGGATAGAGAACCCTGTCCCATGACCCTCCTATATATAGGGGTATTGGGGGCTTCTCTAGGAACAACCCAGTGCAACCAGTTGCTCTGTGAAGTTGTCGTTCTCTCTCGTTTTGGTAACCGAGAGAGAGCCCGAGCAAGTGCTGCCCGATAAGGGAGGCACAACAAGGGAAAGACAACTTCAGAAAGCGACTGGTGGCAGGAGAGTGTGTTGGTGACTAGTACGCCAACAGGAGGGTGTGAATCCTTCTGATTCCTTGTGCAACAAGGAGTTTGGAGTTCCAGGCAGTCCGTGTGGATGACTGTAGAGGCGGGAGATCTCTATCGCTCAGAGGACAACTGTCAATCCCGACAGTCCCGGTGAGACCAGGAGTCTTCAGTCCCGGTGTGACCAGGAGCTGCACAGACACCGTCCTAGATCGGAGGTGAAGACTGTGCAAGGCGCAAGGTACTGTCTCCGAGCAAGCCTTGGGACAAGGTATGCATCTACAAACCATCTTTCCTATTATATAGACGTTGACGCGATTCCTTTTGTTCTGGGTTTTGGGAGAAAATTTTTGTTTCCGCTGCTTCTCTGCCTCCCCTAAAACCTAGCATAGTAACTGTAGATTAGAGTGGTAAGGTAAACTGAAGCATCCCTGATCCTGGGTACTCTCGTACACCCGAATCAGACCAAACTCTAGAGTTGCGACAACCCCCTCTCAAGGGTGTCGAAACAGGAAACACGATTCAATAACTAGTCAAAAGCACGATCCAAAAGAAGAAACTAGAGTTCAGATGCTATAAAGATATCATCCAACAAAAAGTAACCATACACAGAACAACAAGAGATAAACTCCATAGATTCCAAAAAGCTTAAAGAGAGTAAAAAAGGTTTAGTTACAATGCATAGGGAAATGAAAGTAAAATGCAGTAAAAAGGGAAAGATAAGCATTGGTCTCCTTGATTTAGGAGGTCGATATATAGCATTGGACCCCTAAGGGACTGCTAACCCGGTATCGGGCATGAGCTCCGCTCGATACACCCATTTCGGGCAGCCAACCCTCTCGAGTGACAAATGTGACGGCCAGGGCGTATTGGGCAGGAACTCCCTACCCGATACGGCCGTGTCGGGTTGCCAACACTCTCGGGTGACATACCACAACGGTTGATCCGTATCGGGTTCGGTATCATTTCAGGTTAGGAATCACTTAGGTTCTTAGGTTCCTTGTATCGGGTATAGAGGGGCGAGCCATCTCAGGTTGAGGCCCATCTAGGACTCGGCAGGGGAGGCCTTCCTGGTCGTATCATACTGTTGCGGCTACCGAGACGGGTTCTAAGTGAACTCCTCCTACCCCTCTCGGGTTGGGGGTGTGCTCACCTAGTATCACCCAGCACACCTTGGAATGCGACACACTAGCTCCTGATGTCTTTCCGGAGTTAGCTCTCATGGGATTCTGACCTGTCCCATCAGAGTCCTGTAGCTGCTATTTATAGGCAGCACTTGGTAGAGGTTGCATTTCTCGTGGGGCCACGTATCCTTTGCCGACTCCATTTACGCGTCTGTCGCCCGACATGGCTGCGGCGCGTGTCAGGTTGCGAGCAAATCGCTTGACCGTGTCGGGTAATACTCCTGGCAGGAAAGTGCTCTAATGAGTAGCTTCATCACGCAATAGACTCTATCGGGGTGAGTCGTGGCAGGAAAAGCTCCTTGTCGGGTAGATGGCGTATCGCTCATCAGGGTCCTCACGCGACACGCCCATGTCGGGTTGCTACCATGACGGGAAGCGACCGTGATGGGTAAGTGGGCGCGTCGTGCAACTAGTAATGGGCCGGTTCAAGTGCTCGCTGTAAGTGGGTCGGGACGGGCCTTTTTGCTGATTTTGGGTGGAAAAGCGAGGGAAAATTTTGCAAAAGATGGGAAAAGAGTTAGGAGCATAGTGTGGGTTATTCTTATGCAAAACAGGATAAAACGGAGAGGAAAATAGTTTAGAAGGCATGTTTGACAATGAAATATGAGCCATAAATAGCCATAAAATGGGTGTTATTAACTCTCCCAAACATAGTATTTTGATTGTCCTCAATCAATCTGAACTTATTTTAAAACTTTGTTTTACGATCCTTCTTTGTAACCTGACACAGTCTTCGTACAAGGGGTTTGACTGAGTTTTTGAGACGTCCTTGAGGAGAAATACATCTGGCTACAAACAACGGACTTTATTTTTTTTGCCTTATTTAAGCAAAAAAAATTCTCTTCAGCTTCGGCGAGACTTTGGTGCATGATTTTGAAGTTAGCTTTCACACCAAACCGCTTTGGGGGTGAGAAGTTGGGTTTTTGGGTAGGCTTAAGGATTTTTGGGTTTTTCTTGTTTCCCATTAGTCTATCCAAGTATGGGTCCGTTAACAGGCAAGTAGTCCCTGCAGTCCAAGCCAGTTGGTTTTAGAGCAGTGATTTCACATCCTATGTACCACTGCCCTAGATCTACCATGCCTAAAGATGGGTACTTTTAGAAGGACAAGTGTGTGTTTTTTTTGGCACAACTCTCATGCTTTTATTCACTCTCATAAGGCTTTTCTTTCTTTTTGGGATTTTTGATGGGTAGGGAAACAAAACAGAGTTTACTATTTGGGCAGCTTTTTCCTTCACATACGCATCTCTTAGCTGTTGCGAGATTATTTTTCAAAATTGGCGTAGAAAAGTTATAGTCTTTGTCGTTTGAGACTGCATTTTCAGAAAGAACATATCAAAAACTTGCAACCCTTAGACACAGAGAAAACAAGCTGGGGGAAGTTGTATCAGGTTTTTACTATAAAGTGTCTTTGTACAATTGTAGAGAGGCAAAGGTTGTATATGCACTATATTGTATTAGACATGTATATATATGTACACAGGAAAAGAAGAAAGGCAAAATGGGAGAATTTTTAGTACCTCCCTCACTGATATATAGTTACCCCCAAACTTACCCCACACTATGTCCCAGAGTTGTGAGATAGATAAGGTAGGGTAGTGATAAGTCACTGAGGGTTTAGCTGGTGAGTATGCCTCCGTCAGATAGAAGTTCCAACACATATTCGTCGCATTTGCTGTGGTAGTCGATGTGGTGGAGCTTGTCAGGTGTTTGTTGTAGTGCCACCGAGCTAGATATCCATTCCAACACGTAGATGCCGTAGTCGTTTGATTGTGGAGTTTGTGGTGGACTGTTGTGGTAGAATCGAAGCTCGTGCCATTTGTTCGTCGTGTTCTCCAGGAACGAATGGATCAGCGTTGCCACCTCGATGTAGTATTTCCTTGCTAGGCACTCAAGTGGTGTTAATGTTATTGACGTACACTATACCAGATGATCTTTGTTGCTGTCGGAGTTGTTGTAGAAAATTGCTACTTGTGGGCGATTGTATACCGTCAGGAGCGTTCAATGATTGTAGTGCAATATTGGAAGGAAAATGATACACGACATTCTGCTTTGTATCTCTGCCAAAAATTGTTGTTTCGCTCCTAACTCGTCAGCTAGGTAGATGTCATTGAACACCATTGGGTGGGCGATATAGGCGTGTTCAAACTTCTTCTGTATGATCTGGATGTAGGCTACTGCTACCGATATCGCCATACATCCTCCTGCCTTCAGTAAGTCTCGAAGATCATCAACTGGGACTATGACACTGCCTGCCTCATTGATGACATCTGCGGAGGTAGAATCAACTAACTTGAGGAGAATTATGTTGATTTGTTCCTGAGTTAGTGTAGCACACACAGAAAGGTCGAAATTGCTGATAGTCATTTTTGAAATGTCAGGCAAAGTAGGGTCTTCATTGGTAAGTATTTCTCACTGAACATCCATCTACTTTCCTGCCCCATAGACGTCCGTGGCTATCGCATCCTATTCTCCTGGAAGGCTACTAGTCGAGGAAGATTCATCTTCATGATCACTGTCCAACAAATTTTCAGGGATGCCTACATCTTGAAAATAGTGCCTGTCCTTGATCAGCAACAGCGCATAGGTGCTTCTGAGCTGATATAAGTTTTAGCATTGGAGTTGCCTTATGTATCCGAAGATGTGGAGCATCTCAATGGCTTGAAGGACTATGAAGGCACTGTTTCCACTTCCCGCTTCTTCTTGTACGGGGAAGTCTCTGAGGGTGAAGAAATTCCAAACGCCATTATGGCGTTGGATTCCATACTTGATCATGCAGAGAAGATGCAGTGGGAAAAGCCTGAGATGCTTGTCTTTTGGGCGTACAACTATGTGTCATGAGCATGGAACCTACTCGTTGTAGCAGCTGAGGAGCTGGACGTCGTGATTTCGAACATCCACTATGCAAAGGAACCCATTTCTTCAGTGCTTGTAGGGGGCCAACATGAAGTTTGGGTTGTGTTCTTCGATGTGTTACAGCATGTTGGCCACCAAGATTGAGTCGTACACCCCTCGCATCAGTCTTCTTGCCAAGGCCGGGGTGGTAGTGTAGATTGGTTACTGGCCTATCCTGGTGCCTAGGTTCTCTATCATCGCACTCTCCAGGACCCAGAAGAGGATCTTCCTGACGACGGATGGGGAGCAGAACATGCTCTTTAATGCTTCCCGTCGCACGATGAGGTAGCCGTCACTCCAGATGACGTCATGTCCATCTGCCTGTGATCTAAGAACCTTGTTCACCAACTTTTGGTCTCTAATCTTCAAGTATCCGATGGCTCATCGGTCAAAGTCTGCCATCTCAAAAGAAGGGATCTCCGACGGCATAGAAAATGCGTCTGCCATCGAGCTCCTTCCTCTAAGGGGGTGTTTGTCATTGGCTGAGTATATGTCCCACCCATCTACCTCTGATTCTTCCAAAGCACCGTCCTCTAGGATGATGGATATGTCCATGTCTTCATCTACTTCTAGGGAGGGCGAGGGAGCAGCTGTATCAGCGCCGCATGTTCTCTCCTATCTTGATGGAGTCTCGTCGGTGGTATTGTTCGTCGTTTCTTCCTCAGGCATTATGGAGGGCCCACTAGAGTTGGAAGAATATGACGTTCCCAAGGAGAACACCGAAGATTATGGCTGGGGATTGGGGCAGGGAGGTGATGGAGACCTCCTTGGCTGTCTTGAAAGGGGGTGGTCATCCCTCCAGTTCAGCCTCTCTTTAACGGCGTCGAGGCGTTGAAGCGCCGACTGTGTCGTGTTATTCAGTGCCTCTAGTTGGCCAGGAAGGCCAACTAGAGTTAGCAGGTGACGCTCCTGCTCGCTCAGCCTCCTTTGGAAAACACTGAACTTGCGGGTCAGGGAAGTAAAAGTAATAGAGTGGTTGCTTGTTACCTCCCGTAAGTGGTCAAACGCTTCACTGAGGACCCGCCCTAGTGTTGGAGGGGTTGTGGTTGATCGACCTCTGGTCCTCGTCATGCTCCTTGAGTTGGATGTTCGGACCGAAAAGTGTGCATCTTCAAGCGGGGATGAATCCATCTATATTGTGCGTGAGGGCGTTGCTTCAGGACGGGGTGTCAGCTGCTTCGTAGATGCCTTTGCCTCGTCAGCTTGTGGTGGTGGAGAAGGGTGCAGAGTAGGCAAATGTTGATCTTCCACCCGACTCTCAATGTCCTCTGCAGTGACTATTGGCGTCGTTGGCGGCAGTGTCGGCGTTGGCTACCCAGCCCTGAGCTCTACCTCTAGGATCTCAGTGAACGCATCGTCGCTAGCATTCGGCGGCGCCACCGCTTCAGGACAAGGATCTGCGACTGTTTCTTCCGCGGTAGCATCCTCGGGCGTTGTGATCATTGCATCTTCCCCAGTGGTGTCGACGACTTCAACAATCGTCATTGTTTCCTCAGTGGCCGCGGTGCTTCTTGTTGTGGTGGCCGCAACTCGCTCGGGAGTAGCAACAGTGGATTCAGGGGCGGCTGCTGCTGGTTCGATGGTGGAAATCATGGCTTCAGGAGCAGTTGCTGTGGGTTGCATGGTGGTGGTGGATGGCTCGGCGGGGGTGACGACTGTCGCCACTTGGTCTTATCGAGCATCTAGGGGGACTTTCCTTTCTATCGTGGACGCCCTCCCTTGTATTCTTGTGATGGCGGCGTAAGCGGCTTCAACCAGCACAACTTTGATTTTTGCTATGATGAAGACCAGCTTCTCTGCGTCATAGTTGGCACAACATGGGAGCGACAAGAGGGTGTTCATCTTTACGAACTTATAGAAGTAGCGGTGGCCCTCCTTTTTGATGATGCTAGCCCTCATTAGGAATTTGAGGTTGATCTTGTCGTCACCTCTCATCCTCGACAGGCTACACGATTCCTTGGAATATCCCAACCCTACCGCGATCAAGTTCACTATCCCTCCCATGTTGTAGTCCTTGGTGGTGTCCTTCACTGGATGAAGTCAGTTGAGCAGGAACCACCCCAAGTTGATAGTGCTTCCCTCCATAATGTGCCAAATGATGTGGAGCTTTTTAGTGTACATGTTGCTCGATTCATATTTGCTGAAGAGCAGACACGTCATGATCTTGTGCACTATCCTCCAGAAGTAGGAGTGCACCGCCACCACTTTGCTCCCCGGCTTGAATGTTGACTCGCCGGTGAGCCTCCCCCAGAGTGAGACCGGGTTGAACTCGTCGCTTTCAGTGATTCTAACACTGCTGTTGAGTAGGTCTTTCTCAGCTTCACTAGAGGAGAAGATCTTGTTGAGAAGCTTTTCAGATATTACGTGCTTAACGTTGTATAGATGCCCTTACAGTCTATCCGCCCCGCCGTATATTTCAACTTTAGCAGAAGGACGACATGAACTCCTTCGTGAATTCTATGTAAGAGGTGGAGTGGATGAAGCTTATCTTCCTCAGTCCGGCAGCCGCTAAGACATTTTCCATCATGTCAAAAATGCCTATCTTGTAGAAGGACGACTGGTGGTAGAAACATGTTTGCCTATAGACTTTGGCTTCCAACTCTACATGCCTCCGGCTTTGCTCCTCATCTTTGGGCACGAATCGGCCTGGTGAGTGCTCCAGAGGCACTGGTTCGGCCGCCACAACCGAGGTTGTTGCTGGTGCTTCTACTACTCTGGGCCGCTTCTCAGCCTCAGATGATCCTGTTGTGTCAGGGTTTGGGCGCTTCTACCTGGTTGTGGTTGCTTCAGTTGCAACCTCAGGATTGATCCTCCGACCATGTTCATCGACTTAGACGACTGTCTGCTTGGCGAGAGCCATGTCTGTAATGTTAAATAATAATAGGTAAGTAATGAGTTTACTAAATGGGTCGCCTAGCTCGATATCGGTCAGAAGACAAAGAGGGTCATGTCACCCGATACAATTTACTCAGTACAAACAAGTTGGTATCGGGTGTACAGGTGAATAGGCTTGTTGCCCGACACTAGGTCTGGCCGATACGGTAGGCCGATATCAGGTCGCCTCAATAGAACAAACTCTGCCCGATACAGATGCCTGATACACGTATCGACCGGTAAGGGTTGGAAACATATTTGATCTCAAAGCGGAGGAGAGGTCGTTAGTCTATCGCCTGATAAGCTAAAACACATCATAAACAATGTCCTTGCTCGAAACGGGCTTACGAGAGAGGTGTCACCCGACATGATTAAACGGTCAGGTGATACAAGTCTTTCCCGATACTAGGTATTGTTTGGGCGACAGATGCATCGCGCGACAGATGTATCACACGATACGATCAGAAAAACATTGAAAAACTTGATAGGCGAAATTTGTCATAGAGTAGAGGGTGTTGCCCGACACGTCCATCGTGCAAAACTATGTCACGCGACACACATCTTACACGATACTCTCTGAGCGATACACAAAGTTAAAGCCTTAGGCCTGACACGGCCATCGCTAAAGGAGAACGTCGCACGATACGACATGCCCGATATGGGCTGTGTGACACGATAGAGCGTATCGTATTATACATGTATCGTATGAGGGTTTTCTGGGGAACACGGGAAGTGGGGAAGGCTGGCCGGCATGGGTGCAAAGTGAGAGCAAAGTGCACGATACGGGAGTAGGTGAAAATTAAATGCAAGTGCCTGACATGATTAAACTGAAGTTACTATATATAGCCAAAGCGAGCGGGGGTAAATCAGGTAAACGTGCCACATGTCGTGTGATAAAGTGCATCGATTTCCATAACACTGTAAAACCAGTCAAATCCGTCACATTGGGAAGCGATTTTCCTTCCTAAGCATGCGTCGTTCTGTGTGGAATGCATGTCGCGCGATCTGGGCGTGCCAAGCGATACACTTCTTTGTTACGCCCTTTGCGCGATATGATTGACCGACACGGGAGCCCGACACACAACTCAAGGAGTTTGAGGGTGTCACCCGACACGATCAAGGAAAGGTGGATGGCCGATATGGCCAGAAAAAGGGATATTGGGTAGAGAAAAAACTAAAGGGGCTATCTACTATGCGTGCCCGATACACAGAACAAAGGAGCAAGGGTAAAAAAACTAAAGCTGAAGAAAGGAAGAAACATTGATGGCTAAAATATCATTGGCTAAAAAAGGGAAGACTTCCAGCCTCAGATAGTGTTACCCATCAAGGTTATAAAACTAAGTCGGTGGCCCATAAAACAAGAGAGGTTGTGCATGTGATGTATGCACTGACTCGGGCCTTATTACAATAATAATGTTCATAAAGTTTTTCTACATGAAAGAAAATAACGTCCTATGCTAGAAAAATTAAAAATCTGGGCTGCCTCCCAAAGAGCATTGTAGCTTCTGTCATCAACTCGATGGGCTTCAGATACTTCTACTCCGATGCTTCGGTTGTTGCCTCAGCGTCCTGTAGGGTTATCTCTGACCTTCTCATGGATTCTTCATCTTCGTAAAACCTCTTGACGCTATGCCCGTTCACTGGAAAGACCTTTGCCGGATTGTCTTTGTCATAGAGTGCCATCATCCCTGATGGGTATATCTTCGCCACGATGAAGGGTCTAGACCATCTGCTCTACAACTTCCCTGGAAAAAGACGGATAGAGGATTTAAATAATAGAACTTTATCACCTTTGTTGACGTCCTTTTTCTTCAGATGGGCGTCATGCCAGATCTTGGTTCTTTTCTTATAAATCCTACAATTTTCATATGCCAGGAGTCTCAATTTTTCAAGCTCCTAGAGCTGAAGAAATCTTTTCTTTCCAGCTAGCGTCTGGTCCATATTAAGCTGCTTGATTGCCCAGAACGCTTTATGCTCCAATTCAAAAGGAAGATGATAGGCTTTTCCATAGATCAAGCAATAAGGTGTGGTACGCAGTGGCATTTTAAAAGCGGTTCGATATGCCCACAAAGCATCATCTAGCTTAGCTGACCAGTCCTTGGAGACCTCCACCTGTCCCAATGTATGTGGATGATATGGAGTTGCAATCTTGTGGCAGACACCATACTTACGCTGTAACATCCCAGGTTTGAGGCCTAAGATAATATGATCTTAAAAGGAATGATTGGACTACCCATATCACCAAGGTGCACCTCCTTTTCTGGGATCCCATCACTAAAGAACTCCATAGTTAAGCGTGCTCATCTTGGAGTAGTACTAGGATGGGTGACCAGTCGGGAAGTTGATCCTGGCTTGCGCGTCAGTGAGGACAAAGTGCGCAGTTAAGGCTAGTGGTGGTCTATGGGGCCAATCGTCATTCCTAAAACTCTACTAGAGCCTTGGGCACTGGGCCCGGGCATTACAAATGGTATCAGAGCCATAACCCCTCCAGTAGGTGGGGCCCACATGGGCATGTGGCATGCCAATCTTGAGTCGTGCGGTCCAGGCAAGTTGGAAAGGGCTATCTGTAGAGATGAGATGGAGCCACCCTTGCGTTGGTAGCTGTGGACGGGAGTTGGGTGTCCATTGGCCATTGTGGGTCTACACTGAAATGGGGTCAGATTATGAGGCCATATAGTTGAGCCTTGACGAGGACGTCAAGAGTCTAAGTGGGGGAGATTGTAACATCCCAGGTTTGAGGCCTAAGATAATATGATCTTAAAAGGAATTATTGGACTACCCATATCACCAAGCTGCACCTCCTTTTCCGGGAGCCCATCACTAAAAAACTCCATAGTTAAGCGTGCTCAGCTTGGAGTAGTACTAGGATGGGTGACCAGTCAGGAAGTTGATCCTGGCTTGCGCGTCAGTGAGGACAAAGTGCGCAGTTAAGGCTAGTGGTGGTCTGTTGGGCCAGTCGTCATTCCTGAAACTCTACTAGAGCCTTGGGCAGTGGGACCATGCGTTACATACGCAAAAGAAATTCAAACTGTCTTTCCGCAAAGTGAGAGCTACCATCACTAATGACGGACCTTGGAAATCCAATCCTTGGAAAGATAATCTTGGTAAAGAGCTTGGGTACTGCCCTTGCATCAAATGTTGTAGTGGGTATAGCATCTACCCACTTCGAGACATAGTCGAATGTGACGAGAATGTACTTAAAACCATAGGATGAGGGGAATGGTCTCATATAGTCAATACCCCACACATCAAAAATTTCAACTTCAATCCAATCCGATAGTGGCATCTCATCGCGACGAGAAATGTTCCCAGTTCGCTGGGATTCGTTGCAAGACATTACAAAAGCGTGAGCATCCTTGAACAAGGTCGGCCAGTAGAAACTAGATTGTAGCACCTTGGTAGCTATCCTCTCACCTCCTAGATGTCCTCCATAAGAAGAGGAGTGACATTTGAACAAAATTTTCAAAACTTCCTCTTCTGGTATGCATCTTCTATATAACTTGTCGACACAATGCCTAAACAACAAGGGATCATTCCAATAATAGTTCTTTAAATCATAGAAGAACTTATTCTTATGATTATAAGACATATCTGGGGGAAGCTGCTTACAGGCCAGGTAGTTGTAAAAATCTACATACCACGGCCCTTCAGGGTCTGCTGACTGGGCTGAGTAGATGGATTCATCGGGGTAGCTTTCATTGGTGGGTAGTGGGTGACCATCTTGCACCCAAATCTTGGAAAGATGGTCTGCAACCACATTCTCTGAGCCCTTCTTATCTTTGATCTCATGGTCAAACTCTTGTAGCAATAGTGCCCAATGAAGCAGTCTGAGCTTTGCATCCTTCCTCTGCATTAGATATTTAATAGCCCTGTGGTCGGTGTGAACAACCACCTTCGAACCCATGAGATAAGACCTGAACTTGTTGAAGACATACACGATAGCTAGAATTTCTTTCTCTGTGGTCGTGTAATTCTGCTGAGCCTCGTCTAGGGTCTTGCTCGCATAGAAGATAACATGATGCTTCTTGTCTCTCTTTTGGCCGAGTACGGCCCCTATAGTAAAATCACTGGCATCACACATAAGTTCAAACAGAAGACTCCAATCAAGGGACTGGAGAATCGGTGTAGATATTAAAGCGCCCTTCAGAGTTGAGAACACCTTCATGCACTCCTCTGTGAAGTCGAACTTCACATCTTTTACCAAAAGGTTAGAGAGAGGTTTGGCTATCTTTGAAAAATCCTTTATAAACCACCGGTAGTAACGGACATGACCCAGAAAACTACAAACACCTATAACTAAAGTAGGCAATGGGAGCTTGGCTATCGCCTCAACCTTGGATGGATCGACTTCAATACCTTTACTTGACACCTTGTGTCCGAGAACAATCCCCTCTTGTACCATAAAATGTCATTTTTCCCAGTTGAGGGTGAGGTTATGCTTTTCACATCTTCTCATTATGAGGGACAGATTGTTCAGACAGTCATCAAACGAGATGCCATAGATGTTGAAATCATCCATGAACACTTCCATCTTGTCTTCGAGCAAATCTACAAAAATGGCATTCATACACCTCTGGAAGGTAGCAGGTGCGTTATAGATCCCAAAGGGCATTCTTTTAAAAGAAAAAGTTTCATAGATGTAGGTGAAATTCGTATTCTCCTGGTCATCAGGGTGGATGGGGATCTGGTAGAAGCCCGAGTATCCATCCAGCCAGCAGAAGTAGGAATGATGGGCCAGTCATTCCAGCATCTGATCGATGAAAGGAAGGGGGAAATGATCCTTGCAGGTGGCGATGTTAAGTTTTCGATAATCTATAGACACCCGCCATCCAGTGACCATCTTGGTGGCCACCTCGACCCCATCATTTCCCTTGACCAAGGTCATCCCTCCCTTCTTGGGAACTACTTAGATTGGACTCACCCACGTGCTATCACTGATAGCATAGATAATCCCAACATCCCAAAACTTAACTACTTCTTTGCTAATGACTTCACAAAGCTTTTCATTCAGCTTTCTTTGTGGCTGAGCATATGGCCTGGAGTCCTCCTCCAGAAGGATCCGGTGCATGCACACCGAATGACTTATCCTTCTCAGGTCCCTGATTGAGTAGCCCAAGCCTTTCCTCTGCAACCTTAACTCTTTGAGAAATTGGTCTTTCTGGAAATCTGTCAACTCTGAGTTGATGATTACTGGGTGCATCTTCTCTTGATCCAGAAAATGATACTCAAGGTCTTTCGGCAAGACTTTTAGCTCTAGTGGGACTTCCTTTTTCTATTCTTCAACAGGGGCTTCTCGGAGGGCAGCATATCTAACTGTCACAATAGGGTCTTCATCCTAAGTCGCTTCTTCAATATCCGGATAGGCCAACAATCCCCTGACCTCAGGATCGGCAATCTCTCGTAACTCACCAGTTAAGACGCACATCAAAGGATATACCATGGCCTTCTCTTCCTATACTTCATCGCATAGCTGCTGATAGATCTCAACAAAGTAGGAGGATTCAAAGAACGAGGGGCCCCTCATACAATCATTGATGTTGAATTCGATGTGATATCCTCCAACACAGATAGTAATCATCCCCACCTCGACATCGATAAGAGCTCGGCCGGTGGCAAGGAAGGGTCGCCCAAAAATGATAGGGCAGCTTGGATCTTCTATGGTGTTGATCAAAACAATATCGCAAGGGATAAAGAAGCATCCCACTCGGATGGGCACATCTTCAACGACACCAACTGGTTGGGTGAAGGTATGGTCAGCCAGTTGTATCCTCATGTTGGTGCTTACCATATCGGTGAGCCCCACTCTCTTGGAAAGGGACAGAGGCATCAGACTGATGCTAACCTCTAGGTCTGCTAGACCTTTCTGAGTTAAATTATCTCCAAATTGAAGGGGGATTACGAAGGCCCTGGATCCTTCTTCTTCAAAAGCGTATTAGTTTTGATGAAAGAACTAGACATATTGGCGAGCTTCACAGTATCTACATCTTCTCCTTTCCTTTTTGTTGTTATCTGGTCCTTTAGAAACTTGACATAAGTGGGCATTTCTTCAATGGCATCTAGGAACAATACATCCACATGCAACTTCTTTATAGCGGCTAGAAACTTTTCATACCTCTTCTTCAACTGGGCTTTTACCAGCTTATGTGGTTATGGTATGCATGGTGCGTACTTATCTGGACACTCTTCAGAAGAGATGCCATTAACCTTGTCTTTGGCTACTTTCTTTGACTTCTGCAAAACTTCTTCCTCAACAACCTCTGTTCTAACTCCTTCAGCAGGTGTTGTTGTTGACGTTATTGTCATCTTAGCGGTTGGTCATACAATCATTCCCGACCTCAGAATGACCATTTTTTCCATCTCATGTCCTCGTGGGTTGGCTTCAGTATTGGAGGGGAAACGCCCCACCTGGTGGTTGATGGATTGGGTGAGGCTTTCCAACTACTGATCAATCTATTTGTTATGTTGCTGGAGCTCCCCTATCTGGGTAGAAAAACCACCCATCTATTGCTACATTAGTTTGAGAAGAGCCTTGCTATCCACTGAGCTCTTGTGCATTTTTTTATTAATGTCATTCTATCTCTTGGTGAAGGTCGTAAATTCCGTCGTCAAAGATGATCGTGGTTGCTGGTTTTGTTGGAGGGCCCTCTACTGCTGGAACCCTGTCTTTCATTGCTGATATGATGGTCCTCCTGAAGGTTTCCCACTCACTACCTGGTGAGAGTTCTCAGCATCACTGGTGTTCCCATAAGAGAAATCAGGGTGGTCGAGCTGTCGGTATTGAACAAAACTCACATTCTCTGTAAAGTACCCTTCGAGATCTTCTTTGGGCGCGGTGTGCGGGCAGAAATATGACATGTGTTTGGGTTCTCCGCAGGTGACACAACTCTTCATGACCTCTTGTTGAACCTTCCCTTTATAACCTTGCTCCTTGAGGGACTGGACATTTGTCATCATCTTGTCAAGCTTGGCTGTGAGGGCCTCCATAGCCTTAGATTCACCTGGAGTAGTGTGACTTAGCAACTCTCAGTCGTATTCTCCGTCTTATTGGTTTGTAGCCATATTTTCAATAATATCCCTGCCTCTTTGGGCACTAAGTCCTAAGAAATCATTGCCAGCGGCAACATTCAATGACTTCCTCTCAGTAGGGCACACCCCATTGTAAAACGTGGTGATGACTTTGGTTCTAAAAAACCATGATGCGAGCATTAACGCTGGTAGCTCTGGAATCTTTCCCAAGTCTCGTGAAGATTCTCTGAGGGCTTTGAGGAATACCTCGTGATCTTGTTTTGACATTTGATGGTCCTCTCAATGGGGAAGAACTTGGCAATAAAAGCATTGGCAAGATGCTCCCAATCAGGGAGGCTCCCATCATATAAGATGGTGTACCATTCTAGTGCCTTGTCCATCGGCGAGAACTGGAAGCACTGGATGTAGATATGCATCAACATGACTTTTTTGATCTTAAAGGTGTTGCACGTCCTCTTGAATGTCGTTAGATGATTATACGGGTTCTCCTCAGAGGTGTTTCCACCGAACCTGTTATTCTACAGGAGTTGGAGAAAGGAGGGCTTTAGTTTGAATTTGGTAACGTTCAAAGGCTGTGTTACGACTGGGTTTCTCTCTTCATTAGCTCGAACTTGAAGGAACGAGCGAAGAGAGCGAGCTTCAGGGGCTTGGTCAGCCATGACTTGTCAAGAGCTTGGATGACCTAGAAAGAAAGAAAGAAAGGAGTACCGGGAAAGAAACAAAGGTGTAAGAGCATTGTATAAATTATGAACAGTAAATATTATGCGTAGTAAATAATTGCAATATTATATGCATATGTACAAAGTTTTGGCCAAGTACAAGCGAAGCTAAAGTTCGTAGAATAGTTTTCTTTTCCTATCCCCGACAATGGCGCCAAAAAGTTGACGAGACTTAAATTTGGGACCAAGAAAGGAATCATGTCTAGGTTATCAGACTTTAGAAATTTATAATACCTGAATGTTTAAAACACCTACAACTAGGACAGGGTCAAAGTAGTCTGGGGTCGAATGCATGGATAGGAAGAACGACACTTCAAAACTTGAGTTTCACTTGTCTAAGCACATCAAATAGGTAAAAGGATAGGTTTGGTTGTAACAAGAAAGCACCATAAAGAAATTAAACTAAAAGGCTATCTCCAACTTGAGTTACTAGAAATATTATGATTTTAAGGTTTAGTACTTTTTATAGAGGTTTTAGATAACAAAAGATGAGGAGATAAAACTGTCACTAAGGTAAAGCATGAAGGAAGAAAACTTAGGCATAACAAGAAGCAATGAAAGACATCCTGCAACCTCTTATCTCAAATAGGGTGCCTCTAACTATGCACCATTTCCCTCTCTCAAGGGCAGTAACTGTAAATTAGAGTGGTAAGGTAAACCAAAGTAGCCCTAATCCTAGGTACTCTCTTACACCCAGATCAGACCAAACTCTAGAGTTGCAACAACCCCCTCTCAAGGGTGTCGAAATGGGAAACACGATTCGATAGCTAGTCAAAAGCACGATCCAAAAGAAGAAACTAGAGTTCAGATGCTATAAAGATATCATCCAACAAAAAGGAACCATACACAGAACAAAAAGAGATAAACTCCATAGATTCCAATAAGATTAAAGAGAGTAAAAAGGTTTAGTTACAATGCATAGGGAAATGAAAGTAAAATACAGTAAAAAGGGAAAGATAAGCATCAGTCTCCTTGATTTAGGAGGTCGATATACAGCAGCGGACCCCTAAGGGACTGCTAACCTGGTACCGGGCATGAGCTCCGCTCGATACACTCATGTCGAGCAGCCAACCCTCTCGGGCGACAGGCGTGACGACCATGGTGTATCGGGTAGGAACTCCCTACCTGATATGGTCGTGTAGGGCTGTCAACCCTCTTGGGCGACATACCGCAACGGTTGGTCCGTATCGGGTTTGGTATCGTGTCGGGTTAGGAATCACTTAGGTTCTCAGGTTCCTTGTATCGGGTATAGAGGGGTGAGCCATCTGGGGTTGAGGCCCATCCAGGGACCCGGTAGAGCTGTCCTTCCTGGACATATTGTGCTGCTGTGGCTACCGGGACAGGTTCTAAGTGAACTCCTCCCGCCGCTCTCGGGTTGGGGGTGTGCTCACCTACAATCGCCTGACACACCTTGGAATGTGACACACTAGCTCCTGATGTCTTTCCAGAGTTAGCTATCATGGGATTCCAACCCGTCCCATTGGAGTCCTGTAGCTGCTATTTATAGGCAACAACTAGTAGAGGTTGCGGTTCTCATGGGGCCACATGTCCTTTACCGGCTCCGTTTATGTGGCTTTATAGGAGGACCGACACGTCTGTCACCTGACACAGCTGTGGCATGTGTCGGGTTGCAAGAAAATCACTTGACCGTTTCAGTTATACTCCTGGCGGGCAGCTGCTCTGATGAGTGGCTTCATCGCGCGATAGACTCTATCGGGGTGAGTTGTGGCGGGCAAAGCTCCCTGTGGGGTAGATGGCATATCGCTCGTCAGGGCCCTCGTGCGACACGCCCATGTCAGGTTGCTACCGTGATGGGAAGCGACCGTGACGGGTAAGTGGGCGCGTCGTGCGACCAGTAATGGGCCGTTTCAGGTGCTCGCTGTAAGTGGGCCAGGACAGGCCTTTTTGCTAATTTTGGGTGGAAAAACGAGGGAAAACTCTGCAAAAGATGGTAAAATAGTTAGGAGCACAGTGTGGGTTATTTTTATGCAAAATAGGATAAAATAGAGAGGAAAATAGTTTAGAAGGCATGTTTGACAACGAAATATGAGCCATAAATAGCCATAAAATGGGTGTTATCACATACTAGGGTTTCACCCTATTGTGTATGAGTTATCACCCTATTGAGGTTAGGAACTATATTTTTTATCATGTAACATATGATCCAAAGGCATCTTAATTTCAAGCTGATGATTTCAAATTTACATGTTTCATGTATGATATGAAGGAAAAGAGAATATTCAATGCCAAGCATATTCTGATTTCAATCTTAGATATTGCATGTATGATATACAAAGGGAATATAGAATAGGTCAAGCTTCTATGAGTTCCTCATACATAAATCATCTATATATCTCAATTGAGGTTTCTAGCATCATAATTTAAGAAAGAGAAATGGAATGAACAACATGTGTGAGTACTTTATGCACAACACATTTTACTCTCAGAATCAAAATTACATATATCATCTCACTTGCAGCTAATGATGAGCTTGACAAGCTATGTCACTCAATCTAGGACCTAACTTGATCAAAATGATTGACTTTCTCATCACAAATTGCCTACCCATCATTTTTTTATCCAACTCTCACATATAGGATTGAATCATGCAAAAGGACTCAACTCATCTACTCAGAAGTAACCTAGATTAGGACATATCATTTCACAAATATCTCATATTTTCATATATTATAGAGTAGGTCCTATGACCCTCTCCTTGTGGGTCTCACTCTCTCTAGAGTTCACCACATATCTTGTCCTGACAGTGGAGGTCCTCCTTTGAAAAAGAGCTTGAATCTCATGCATATTCAACATTATCTTAATTTAGATTGCCTTAAGTAAAAAAAGAATATGTACTTTCATACCTAGACTTATCTTAGATTATCCAAAATAGGATTCAAACCTCATAAACAACTTTGATCTTTATAAAGAAACTTACACCTCAAAGATCAAATTTATATAAGATCATCCATGATAATATCAATTATCATTCTATCATCTACTCTATGTATCACATATCTTGATAAGGATCTAGACATCTAATCTAGACTACTTTTTCTTCTAGACTGAAGTCACTCCCTTTCACTTAGATTGCATGAACACCTCCTTCTTTCCTGTGTGAGGGACACATTTTCATATTTACATATATATAACAAAATATTATATAGTTTTTCTTCGAGGAAGATAACGTCAGAGAAACTATCGAGGCTCGAGCTGATTGGAAACAAAACCAAATCAGCAAAATGAGTGTCCCACATAGAGTAGATAGTCCAATGCCATGTCACCTAGTGAAATGGTGAGAACAAGGTGTATACTAGTGTAGTTACCCAATACATATGAGCTCTATATGAAAATGGTTTCACACACTTGTCTAAACCTAGTTCTCAAACATCTAGGTTCTTACCTAGAGGCTAAGTCAAACCTAGTTCCTATACAACAACTTATTAAGTTTCTAGAGTTTTAAGTGGAAGGTTGAATTTAGTTTTATGTTTCATGGTGAGCAATTGTTAGATGTAGCCATTGTTCATGCTCTGATACCAACTGTAACATCCCCAAATTCTTCCATATCGAGACTTAAAAGGCACGAAAGGACAAATCCAAAAACGTTAGATAATCATTCTAGAGAGCGATGTGGAAGTGACATACACATACATGAACAAATAGTCATAACATAAACCATATAATTCCCCAACATTCAACATGTTTATTACAACATGAATTGTACAACTTACATTTACATATTTTTAAAAGAAAGTATTACAAGTCTATGAACATGTATGCTAATCAGGATCACACAATAGGTACAACCTAAACACTACTCACTTTCTATCCTTTCTCCCATGCTAGTTCTAAACCTAGAAAATACGTGAAATAGACGAATCAACATAAAGTCAGTACATGGTTGAAAAGATATATATACTATGTTGGTATACTAGAAAGAATTGAAGAAAGAAGAAAAAAAAAGGAAAACATTATTTAAGGTATAAAATTAGGTAAACCCAAGTTATTAATAATATTTTAATTAACATACATTACTATGGTGGACTTAGAACAACATCACATATATTATTGGGCCCATTCCCCGCATACCTTGTACCATTAGGAATCTCCCCGCGTACCATGTACCATTAGGGAGGTTCTAGTCAACATGAATGCTTTCCCTCTCTAACAGGGAGATTAATGAACAACATCAATAACTACATTTCATTTTCTTTATTTAATGTTCAAATGTTTAAGGTGAAGGAGTACCATAATATATATATTCAAGCAAGTTTATGCAAACAAATGTGAGCAAGTACACTTACTTATATCATCCAACAAAAAAATTCATATAGTTATATCTACGTACCTGAGATCAAATATTCATTATACATCCATAATCATGTAGAACTTTGTCCATGACCTGATTAATAACAAATTAACCATCAATAATTATAGGATCATCATCTAACTTGATACTTAGGTCCAAACTAGGGTTTAACCAAGTCTAGGTAGAAAATGTCCTAAACGTGATATTATATATTTTTGTACTAATTAGAGGGTCATGATCAGGGTCTGGTTCAATTTTCATAATTTTTAGATGATTAAGTCTATTTTATAGAAATAATATGAGGCTAAAAGCATCTAATTAGTCTTTAATAGGAATTGACCTAGTATTTTGCGATAATAATCAAATCAGAGTCAATAAATTGGTTTCAATAATCATGAGTCTTCTATAAGAATTTCATGAAAATTTATGTCGACTGGATGCAATTTATTATATTTAATGAACCCTAAAAGGAGTATTATCATTTAAATCAGATATGATCAATAAATGTGCTTCAAAGGACTAATCTAGGACTCTTATAAAAAGGTGGACATTCTTTTGAGTTCATGGGTATTTTGGGGGAATTTATATGCGAGAGGAGATATTTTCTATCAATTTTCTAATGAATAACTATTTTCTGGAAATGAGTAACGATTTACTTTTGAAAGGAGTAGGATCTAAACAGGGATCCACCACCTCTAGGATCCATCAACACGCCACTCCAGAACTCAATCTCCCTACTCGTTCTCACGTTCATATGAACCCAGTGTCTTCGTGGCTTGGGTTCACGAAGAAGAACTCCGTGATCTGCCAGCATTAAACTCAAAGGAAGATGGGCACTTTAGCTTCACTAGAGCCCTAGGAAAGCTACCAGTGCCATGGTTCTTCAGGAGGAGATGAGGATCTTGATCTCAATAGGCTGCTGGCTCCTCCACCACATCAGGGAAGGGGGAAAGGTGTTCTAGGTTTCTTGGGTTACAATTAATGATGTCCATAGATTTAGAACTCCCCCTCTTTTGTTGGATTTCCTCACCATCGTCCTACAGTGCTCCCTAATCTTGACCTCATCTACAACAACCTGCATAGCTTGCCTATGTCCACTCTATCATCGTCAGGGGGAATGGTGGAGCAGTGTGCTCACCGGTTGGGCACCGATGTGGTGAAGGTCAAAAAGGGGGAAACAGTTCTCAAGCCTCCTCAATCACTATCACCACTAATGTGAGCTTCAACAAGATTTCTAGGATTGATACACACTCTCACGATGATTTTGGATTGACCCCCTCCTCCAGGCACTCCCTAACCTCAGCCCTGATGCTTGGACAAAAATAACGGAGATCAGCTACAGATGGGCATCACCAAGCTCGTAACTGGCCATTGTTTTTCCCTCACAATGTCTGTGAGGATGATCACATGTTCTCACAGATTTTTGTTCTCCTCAGAAATCCCTTTCCTCCTACTCCTCCTTCTCTTTTGTGATGTCCAGTAGAGAGAGATGGGGAGGCTAGGTCTTGATATCTCCCCAGGTTTCTCTTCTGGTCATGATGTAAGGTTCGTTAGGTAGCTAGGCAAAGTTATCTACCCCACTGTGCTTGGTCTCGTATCCTGACCTCCATCTCCACATGTATTCAACGATGGAGAGGTTCATAGGAGTAGGGTCTCATTCTCCCTCCTCAGGCAACCTCACGCCTCACATAAAGGATGGTTTGAAAGATCCTAATCTTGTGGAGGTGATCGATGAATTGGCATGCATCCAACCTTTCCAAAATCAGTTGATCCAAAATTCAGTTATAGCTGGTCTTCACCTCCCGCAATGGTCGGGGGTTAAAGACTAGGTCTGTGCCACCAGATCTTACCCATGGATGGCCGACATTGAGCCAAGAATTCACATTCCGTGAACCACCCTACTAAAACTAGTGTGGCATCTAATTTGTCACAAACCTAGATACATTATGCCTAAGAACAAGGTTTTGTTGACTCATTTAAATCAACTATCTAAAACTTCAAACTCTTATATCTTCTAATCAAATCCTCAAAATTAAATGAAATTTGAATCATGGGATCATCATCACACACATCCCCTTATTAACAAGTTAAAAACCAAAAATTTGACATTTGGTAGTGAAATAAATTCCTCAAATAACCTCAAAATAAATGTGTCATCCTTAAATATAAATCAATTAATCACCAAACCTTGATGAAACAAAATCAATTCCATTACATTGAATAATATGCATAATCATATTTGTAGGTTAATCATATGGATTTCGGTATACTCTGATTGACACACAGAGTCCTAAGTACTCCAAGGTGGTGCATATATATAAGGGTATCAGACTTAAATTGTACATGAATTATCCTTCAAAATTATCAAAACAAGCCTAACTTGTTTAATCTGACTGTATAATACCTCATGATCCATCAATATCTATGTTATTCTAGGTTTAGCTTCAAATTATATATTGGGTATTGAAACCCTAAAATTTCTGGGTCATCACAACCATACAATGAAAAAACGTTAGATGGTTATGGTTTTTCACTCTCAACTTCTTATCTTAGCTCATCACGTCTATAAATCTTCTTTAAGTGCCCCCCATTATTTGAACTCTTTGGTGTTAATAGAACAGTAAATTTTATAATATCATCTCTTTTGATTTTTCCTCATTATGTGACACCATACCTTCACTTTTATCTCTTTGGTATTATTCTTTTAGGAGATGTAGCCTCCATGTAGAAAGATAAGGTCAACAAACTTAGATTATTTGACTTTCCCTTAAATAATGGATCTGGTGCTGCCAAAAGATTTGTGTCCTTTGAAAGCTATTTTGCAGGATTTAGACAGGGAGGATTAGTTAGTCATATGTAGTTCACTTTGTTTCCAAGATTTAGACTTGTTGTTTCTACATGTCATTTAATGTCATTATTTTCCTTTTTTGTTCTTTTGATGTGGGGTGTTTAAGGGGAATCCACCTCGTTGATACTTCTGCATCTGGTTTCTTGTCTCTTAGTACTTCTAGTACCTTATTTCTTACTCAATAAAGTATCACGTTAGTGATGCCTTTGTTGTTACATTCTATGAAAGCATGATAATATTTATAAATAAAAGTTAATCACCATGACCTCATATTATATTTATTTTATTATAAAGTTTCAATATATATTTAAAATAGGAATTATATATAGGGTTTTCGGGAAAGGAAAATAGTTTAATAAAAAAATTTCTTTATACCCTAGTCGTTGGAATTGTCATAGCTATAAAACAAAGGTGAAGAAAGTGTGATAACCCAGATTTTAGGTTTTTCATAACGAATATATTATTTTAAGATCATAAATGTTATATACATGATTGATGTTACACTAAGGAATCATTTATCATTTATGGGCTCTTTTCACCCAAAAAGATTAAGTATAAATGCAACTAATAATTATCAAACCTAATTGAGTTCAATTATGAGAAAATTGATTTAATTAATTGACTTAGTACTTATGAGGCCAAGAGTTTGAATTACTAGTCACAACAAACTCAAGTGGCTAATTTTTTTCACTTGAGGCATGTTAGTGTTTCTGGACTTGTAGGGTCAAGATTTGATCATTATTTAAGGATTATTTTAAGGTTTCTATACATATTACTAAGGTTATTTAAAAAAATTAAGATCATATAAAGGAATTCAGGTCCCAAACATTGTTGGATGAGAGATTTTATGATAAGGGTTTTCCATTTAAAAGTTCATAATCATTCAAGGTCCCTATTGGAACTTATTAAGATTAGAGATGTGAATGTTTGATATAGATGAGTATCCAAATCCATGGTCTTAAGGATAATGTGTAGGGAAATACAGGCACAAAGTATAGTAGTAGAAACAAAAAAATTCTATATTCACATTCCCAAATCAGCAAGATCGCGTCAACTACTATGAAATAGGAAGGATGGTTTAACAAGTTATACCTGGTCATGGGGCAGGTCCAGTGAAAAAAACTTGTTGTTATGCAACTATCTTCTAGTTGCACTTGGACGGTGGTTGTACAGCTCTTGGTCTTCACCATAGACAATGGACAAGACAGCTTCTACAGTGCCCCCTGTAGTCTCCCCACGGACTACAGGCTGAGGTTTCCCTCCTAGCATCAGCCAAAGGACTCCTACCTCTAGAGTAGTCCACATGGACCAACTAGAACTCCTGTCATTCAACTAGAATAGACAGGAAGGAGTTGTACCTCCCATTGGTGTACTAGTCACTAACTTGCTCTCCCATAGTAATGATTCTCAGTTGTTCTCTCACGTCGCTATCCCTCCCTTTTCGAGTAGGTCTAGCATGGGCTCTCTTTGTTACCACTACTAGAGAGGACAATAATTATCAGAGAAACTAATTCTCAGTTGTGTTGTTGTTCTCTGATAATCTACTAGTACCCCTCTATTGATTGGCAGGGTTAGGGTCAGGGTTCCCAACCTATTTGGGATTTGTGTGGGAGTGAAAGGGATCAAAAGATCTTAAAATTTTGTAGTAGGATTGATTAATTTAGGAATATGACCCCGATGACTTATAAATTTTTAATTATATATATAAAGGGAATAAATTGCACCAGATAAACCTACACACTGTCTCTAAAATAGATGCATAATAATATAAAAAAAAAAGATAAAACATGGTGTTCCTCCCCACTCTGGTGTTTCCCTCAATAGGATGAATACTCAAAGGGAGACCAGAATAATTCATTAGAGCTCATTGAGGTGGTGGACCAACCTGCTTTAAAATGTATCTGGAGGTAATTCTCATTATTTTGCTGGAGGAATAAAAGCACCTATGTGGTTTATCTCATTAACTTGGGCTGGTGATGGTGGTGGGTACGTGCCAAAGTTACCTTGTCTCTAGTAAGGTCAAAGAACAATTGGGCATACTACTCCATGCACATCATTTTCTAGTGGAACTGCTCCTAGTTTTGAAGGATCAACTATTCATTTTGGAACATTAACTCACAATCCTTGATCTAGTCTTATTAATCACTCAATTGTTGAATTTACAATCTGAAGCGGTTGACTCACATTCTAAATCGGCCGGTTCACTTCTGAATCAGGTGATTCATATTCTCAATCAGACGGTTCATTTCTTATCCTGGTCAATTCAGATTCTAGTTCAGACAATGTACAACTAATGTTGTTTGAATTGACCAGACACTTGAGTCGGTCAAATCAACATTTGAGTCGGTCGATTCACATTCTCAGTCAGTTAATTTTGAGTCAATGTTATTTAAATTGAATACCTAAACACTTTAGTAATCAAGTTAAACAATAATCATAAGTAAACTCCTTTTCCAGGTGCATCCTATGAGTGTGACCCTATAAGTCCCAAGCTACATTGGCAGTGCATGTCTATAACCAATTTATGACACACAAGCAATGAGCAGTATCTAGTCACACATTATTTCTACCCAATTAATTGGAAAGATGGAGAACAACTTCAACATACAATCTATGATATGTATTATAGTGATTGTATATTTCCTTTGTCTCTGATATCCAGAATGAAGTTCAAGCATGGAATCATCATCCTCTTCAACATTCAATCCATGTTCCTTGAACTTGAGAAGATTGTATGAGATGCATGTGAGTTCACATATCACTAAATTGAGTCACATGATTATGACCATATATTTCTTAGTCTCATTTATCAAGTGTCCTGGATATCTATCTCCTGTAGGAGGGACAAATTCCATCTACATCACTCACAATCAATCTTCATGTGTCACAATGTACTTGAGCATCACCTTTATGGAAACTCTTATTCAATGTCACATTGGATGATGTCAAACTACATCAAACGACACGTAATGAGTGCAGAAACTTCAAGTCTTAGAACCACAATTGCCACTACCACTATGATAGTTGATTAGGACTACTCTATGGTCTCTGTGTATCATTCTCAAGGTGGGTTTGTCCGATACACTATTCTCTAACATGTACCTATGTGTTTGCTTTGATATCACATATCATGACTGATAAGATTTTTCCATCCACATGTAGGGAAATATGGCATCAGGTAGGCAATAGAAATAAAAAAAAATTTGCCATATTCCCCATTAAACTAGCAGATCACATCAATAATTGTATAATGGAAAGGATGGTTTTCAGGATATACTTGGTCATGGAGCAAGTCTAGAGACAATCTCCTCATTGTTGTAGTTGTACAACTATCTTCTAGTTGTGCTCCGATGACATCTGCAATAGCTCCTAGTCTCCACCATGGATAGTAGGTTGGCATTATCCTCCTAGTAGGACAAGTATCCACACCTCTAGAGAAGTCCACATGGACTTCCTAGAACTCTTATCGTTCTACTAGAACTTACAGGAATGAGTTGTCCCTCACGCTGGTGTACTAGTCACCAACTTTCTCTCCCACAATTTTTCTCCCTTGCTATCCCTCCCTTCATCAGGTCAGACTTGCTGGGGTTCTCTCAGTTACCACAATTAGAGAAGACAAACAATTGTAAGAGGAAATTGATGTGTCTGAGAAGTCCCCCACTACCCCTCTATTTATAGGAGGGTTAGGCCAGGGTTCCCAGTCTATTGGAGTGGAATGGACTAAATCTCATGAAATTTCGCAAGTTGTGATAGGAGAAGTGGTCAGTTTGCTGGAAAAACCAATCGGTTGGCATGCGAGTCGATCAGTTCACCTAGTCAACTTGTCATTTAATAATGTTTCCCAATCACATATGAATTGGCAATTCTAATCCGATTAATGCACGACATGACGTTAGCACTAATCCTTGATGCAATCAAATTGCACCATGAATCCACTATTTTGCTTCACGAAATGGTCATCTCACAGACACGGACCGATCAGTTCACTAAGTGAAATGGTCATTTGGCTCCTCAGCTCATCCTGAATTCAGCCAATGCAATATCCAATCAGCCTGACACCCCAACCGATTGTTTCAACCCTTGAATCAGTTGGTTGGGAGTTTAATAAGTTGATTTGTTGCTTCAATTGACTACCTAAACACTGTAGCAATCAATTCAGTTATCATTCATGATCAA
Organism: Alisma plantago-aquatica; assembly: GCA_963693085.1. Taxonomy (NCBI): domain Eukaryota; kingdom Viridiplantae; phylum Streptophyta; class Magnoliopsida; order Alismatales; family Alismataceae; genus Alisma; species Alisma plantago-aquatica. The sequence continues at coordinate 143,621,120 of OY856410.1, read as the reverse complement.
AATTCCTCTTCTAGGTGTATTCTATGTGTGTGACCCTGACATCGTCCATAAAAAACTTCCACACAAATGCAAAGATCATGAATCCTTTAACATTTAATTTTATATTTTAAGACCATGTGCCAAAAAGGTTCAGTTGATTTAGGGGCAAGCATATTTGTCATAGAAATTATCTTATTCAAGAGACTAAGACTCAGTAACATGCTACAGGGATGGTGATCCATCTTGATGATTTCTCCTTGACCAATCCCTTGGGAAGCATCAAAGATGTTCTAGCAAAGAGGGAATTTTCTATGTCATGTGTGACTTTTTTCATGATATAAATCAAGTAAAACCTTTGTTACCCTTTCATTTTTCAATACATTCCTTGCTAGCCACTTGATTCATGTAGAATCATGAGCAATCAATGAAGCCAAATTATCAATTCCAACAATGAGGCTATGGGCTACATTTTCTTACCTTGCCAATGGGAAAATCTCAAGTTAGTGAAATGGTCGACTATATTTCCAACCAATCGATTCACTTATAGCCTCAAGAACTTGCATTTTGACTAGGAAATCGACTTATATCATGATTTGGGAAATTGAATTATTGCATGAACATAGGGACATTTATGAAATGAGCCGATTGACTATGATGTAGAAGTGGGTAGCATCAAGGATCTTAGTCGCTCATATCATGCAATGAGTTGATCACCAAGCTATCAACAATAAATCCAAATCAATATTGAGTTGACCGTCTCACACTTCAACCAATTGCATAGCATGTGCCAGGGTCACTAACATCTCTTGATAATTTGAGCAAATAGATTTAACTTGTTATGTAGGCTCCTCATCCAATCAGATCACATCCCTCAACTTTCAATTAAGGAGAGGGAAAATGAATGTTCATTTTAAAACAAGAATTTTACCTTGAATCCCCTACCGTCTCATTCATGCAACAAGGATCCCTCTCAGTGTTGACTTGTGTCAACATCTCTCTACCCTAAGTTGCTCATCTCTATTGATTGGATCAATCAACTTGGATGGTCTTTCCATGAATGATGCACCTTCCTTATGCTCTCTCTCTCTCTTAACATCCCTTTTCCATCCACTCCTATGCACCTCATTGTAACCTTAACTAGGATTTTCTACCCAATATGCAAACTACCTCCTCTAGTGATACCCATTTACAATCACAACTCAATCCACTACCAAATTTATCATCTCTTTCACTAGTCTCCTCCTTAAAATATTAGTTGCCACCTACACCAATAATCTTCCTTTTTTTTCATCTGAAATTGGAAAGCCAATCTTTTTGTGGACTCCCATATGAATACCTTGCTAATCAAGTAGTCACCTAATTAGAATTCAGAGCCAAAATTTCTCACCTCATCAACCTCTAGCTGACCATCTTAGGATCTTATCTTGTCCTCTCACTAAGATTGACACCCTTACTATCCTTGAGTCGACCATATCAACCATTCTAGACATCAATAAATGTTTCAATCTATTATTTCACTTTGTGGTAGCCAATCAGTTGGCATGGGGAATATTTCTATCCTCTTCTTCATGTTCATTGTTTCTTTGCCAACATGTTGTGCATGAGGGTGTCTTCACCCAAGTTGTTGCTGCATTGAAGAGTGAAATTACATGTGAAGAATAGATAGGAGAAATATGTCACCCTCCCTTGCTCTAAGTCTACTCACTGCACATACACGGAGGGTTGTGATCGGGATATTTATAATCATGCAATGACTCCTAGTGTCGGATGAGCAAATGCCTAAATATGAGTTAGTATTAAATGATGCATCCCAAAGGATATTGAACTTGTTAAATACTGATTCATGAGGGTATTTAGTGGAATTAGCATGAAGAGATTCTCAAGGTTTTAGAGCATTCATCTTCAAAGTAACCCCAATCCTTCACTGATTATTATAGGATTTGAGCATACCATGACCATACTCCCCCAATATGAGTCATGTATTGTGCCATAGACAAACAAACAAAAGTTTTAGTGACTTCTAAATACAAGAATAATTATAGGATCATGAAAATAGTTAGGGTCCACATGTCACAGTGAGTGTATGTTGCTACACATCACACATTAGGCATTCTCTAGTCTTTGGAAGATGTTGTATATGGGGAACACTAAAACATCCAAAGCTTTGGGGCCTCTAGTAATATGATCTTAAAAGAAATGATTGTACTACCCATTCACCATGGTATAACTCCTTTTTAGGGAGCCCATCACTAAGAATTTTATGGTTAAGTCTTCTCATGTCAGAGTAATACTACAAAGGGTGGCATGTTGGGAAGTTGATCTTGAGCTATGCATGAGTGAGGACAAAGAGTGTAGCGGAGGCCAGTCGTGATGTGTGGGGCTACAGAGCCTTGGGTGGTGGGCTTAGGTATTACAAATGGTATCAGATCTAGATCCCTTATAGTAGGTGAGCCCATGTGATAATATGAAATGCCAATCTTAAGCCATGTGGTCCATGCATATTGGAAAGCGCTTTAATAGGTGATGGAGCAATCCTTACACTGACAACTATGAATAGGAGTTGGGTGTACATGAGCCATTCTGGGTCTACTATGAAATGGAGAAGATATTACGAGGTCATAGTTGAGCCTTGACAAGGATGTTAAGGGTCTAAGAGGAGGAGATTGCAACATCCCATGATTTGAGACATTGGATAATATGATTTTAAATGAAATGTATTATACTACCCATATCACCTAGGTGCACCTCCTTTTCAATGAGCCCATCACAAAGAAATATGTGGTTTGCCATGATCACCTTATAGTTATACTAGGATGAGTGACCTATTAGGAAGATTATCCTGAGGTGTGTGTGAGTGAGGACAAAGTGCATAGACAAGGCTAGTATTGGTCTATGGAGCTAATCATAATCCCTAAAACTATATTAGAGTGTTGGGTGATGGGCTCAGGTGTTGGAGAAACCTCCTTACATTTTCTTCTTGAGTCTACATGGTCTATAAGGAACATACCTTAGAGTTCATGGCTTCATGTGTACATGTGAGAGGAGACTTAAAACCCTTAGATGTCATTTCTACATGTTTGGTTAAGAATAGACCTTAAAATCCATAAATTTATCTACCATACATATTGATGGTAATGATGATTGGATGCAATGGTTTTACCATTAAAATATCATAAAGCTTTTGTTGATGGAAGTCTTGAGCTGAAGTTTTTGAGATGCTATCATCCTTCAAGAGTGACACAAAAGAATGATGGAACCACAAACTAGTAATATGATACATATATTATATTATTTCTGGAACAATCATGATGAGGAGTACCACATAGGGTGTGGAAACTATCCATGATCTCTATTTCTTATGGAAAATTTTGTTCTAAGATCTATACAACTAGTATGGCCTACTAATATAGTAGTTTCGCATAGCCATCTCGCAGACCTCCTTCTTGCATTTCACATACGACAACTTTTTCACCTACCGTCTCCTTTTACTTTATCTACACTCATTTTTATTTGATCATATGTCAGGAAGTAAGTGTATTGGTATATATTATCTTCATCACTAGTACAGTATTGGTCTCTTGGGTCGGTTTTTTTGAAGCCTGCAACGTCACTTTTTAAGCGACGCCTAGGTGGGCATCGCTACAGTACTTGCGACGCTATAGAGGTAGAGAAACCGAGCCTAGAGAGGTACAAAAACCGACCCTAGAGGGAACAAAAACCGACCCAAGAGAGGTAAAAAAACTGACCCAAGAGAGGTAAAAAACTGACCCAAAAGTGTTAAAAAAACCGACCCTAGAAGTCTTCAAATAGTTGTAGAATTTTGGGATGAACCTATTGGGTCAGATTTTTAGTATAACCGACCCAACAAGTATCTATTGGGTTGGTTTTTCTCCATAAGCGACCCTAGAAGTCTTCAAATAGCTGTAGATGAACCCACTGGGTCAGTTTTTGTGTATAACCGACCCAAGAAGTGTCTATTGGGTCGGTTTTTCTCCATAAGAGACCCTAGAAGTCTTCAAGTAGCTATAGAATTTTGGGATGAACCTACTGGGTCGGTTTTTGTGTATAACCGACCCAAGAAGTGTCTATTGGGTCGGTTTTTCTCCATAAGCGACCCTAGAAGTCTTCAAATAGCTGTAGAATTTTGGGATGAACCTATTGGGTCGGTTTTTGTGTATAACTAACCCAACAAGTATCTATTGGGTCGGTTTTTCTCCATAAGCGACCCTAGAAGTCTTCAAATAGCTGTAGAATTTTGGGATGAACCTACTGTGTCGGTTTTTGTGTATAACCGACCCCACAAGTATGTATTGGGTCGGTTTTTCTCCATAAGCGACCCTAGAAGTCTTCAAATAGCTGTAGATGAACCTACTGGGTCGGTTTTTGTGTATAACCGACCCAAGAAGTGTCTATTGGGTCGGTTTTTCTCCATAAGCGACCCTAGAAGTCTTCAACTAGCTGTAGAATTTTGGGATGAACCTACTGGGTCGGTTTTTGTGTATAATCAACCCAAGAAGTGTCTATTGGGTCGGTTTTTCTCCATAAGAGACCGTAGAAGTCTTCAAATAGCTGTAGAATTTTGGGATGAACCTACTGGGTCAGTTTTGTGTATAACCGACCCAAGAAGTCTATAGCGACGGTTTTCTTAAATAACCGACCCGAAAAGTTACATTTTTTTAAAAGAAAAATTCTGCAGAACTAGAAATCTTTAGTACAACAACCTACAAAATAGAATTGCTTTACGCAATTCAAAATCTGCAATAGAAATAGACTTGCAAATGCAATGATGCAAGCCAAAAATGCATTCCAAAGCCATTTGCAAACTTTTATGTCCAATCCTTTTTTATTTGATGTAAATATACAACCACACATTCATAACAACAATTATTCACATATATTGAGTTGAGACATCTTCATACACAACACTTACTAACATTCTTGCAAGTCTAAGATATATTCATTCAAATGAGACATATAGAACATACTAACATTCATACACATAGCACATACTAACAACAATGATAGATTGCAAGTTTAAAAGTGATATTAAATTTAATGTCATACACAAATGAAGTTATGAATTCAATCCAATGCAATAGTAACTTCATTAAGAAAAGCATCTGACCATTATTCTCGGAATTCATTTAACCCATCAAGTGAGTAAGGATGAGTTGTAAAGATCTGCAAAAAAAAGCACATGCTCATATATATTTTATAAAATGATGCAAATCTCACTTGTAAATTTATGATGTTATTCTTTATTAATTACCTTATCTATACTCTGAATGTATAGTGATGCTTCTTTCAAAATAGTTTGCATATACTTCATTACGTAGTAGCCACAAGCCCAATCATTATTTTGTATATGACACTACAAATAAAAAATTATAACTTAATATTAGTAAACTGCTACAAACAGAGTTGTACAAATAAAGAAATAAGACTATAAGAGAGTTAACATATAAAATTTGACATTAATACATTACTGTAAGAGTTGTACATATACGACTAAGCAGTCAAAGTAGTTACCTTGACATTTTTCAAAGTCAGTGTCTTTAATTTTGTGGGTATTATTCCTCCACCTTCATGATAAGCCTTTATACCCCTATCAATCAATTTGATTATGATAGTTGTCAAAATAGAAATTCTAAGTATAAATATCATGTTGAAGCATAACAATTGATGTTATAGAAACTAAATTTATGCTTACTCCATAGTTGGAAATCTCAGTTTGTGACCCCTTGTTGTTTTTCCCATTGGGTCAAGATAATAGAAAGTCATCAATTTTGGGACAACCACCACTAGTTCCCAATGTCTAGATCTGAGTAAATTTATATTGAAAACAAAAATTAGAATTATAATTTAGTCAATATTAGAATTCTATTGAATTATAATACTTACTGGATGTTAAAAGGAATTAGAATAATTTCCTTTCCCACACTACCAAAATATTTGAATGCAGTACTGAAGTAGTCATTCACATCATCCATTTGTGTATGTACTTGACTAGTGACTGAAGGAACTAAGAATCCAACATTCTTTATATCAAAATTTGTCATCTCAGTATATAAATGGCTGTAAAACATTTGTGAAAATTTGATATGTTACAAATAAGCTAAAAATATATATTCGAGAAATATATATTGATTAATTCTTACCTTATCCATACTTCTAATATTGAAGTATTTAGCAAATCATACCGGAACAACTCTATAATATCGTCAAGAAAAATAAAATTCTCAAAGTCCCTCCCAACTGCATCTTCTGTTAAATTGACCACCATATGTGATCCTGGGCTTTGGTTGGCTAAGTATCGAGCCAAATATTTACTTTGATTTCCCAATTCATCGAATGTGGCTTCTGGAATGAAAGAAGGCTTGGGCATAGGAGGACGACTACTAGGATTTTTACTTTTTGGTTTGCAAACCTATTAATTAAATACATACTTATATTGAACGAGTTCATATATGTAGCTAGTCAAATATAAAAAACATGTAGATATACCTTGTCAATGATAACCAAGTGTCTAGGCCATCCCACCATAGCACCCTCTGCTTCATCAACTGTACCATATTCAAAAGAAGGTATGGGTAGTGGTTTGTCCCCCATTCCGTCATACACAAGATGGATGGACACACGACAAATGTCATCAGAAACTGATTGACAATGCAATGTACCACCGATGTTGTATAACTTACCCGCTGCCACAGCATTGTACTCTGGAACCTCCACTACAAGTTTACAGTTCATACCAACCTAGTTGAAATAATATAAGTTATATACAAAGCGGTAAACCAGATACCTACTATATTATATATATCATATTAACATATCTAGAACAAACTTACTGCAGATTGTTGTGGTGGTTCATTGGGAGTGCTCCCATGACCTTCTACAATTGGAGTACGAGCTTGTACCTCATCATCTAAGAGACGCACGGTTTGAGGAGGTTGAGAAGGTTGAATAGGCTGAAATGAAGACAATATATGTTGCACTTTCTGTGATACTAATGCTTCAACCTCGTCATGTGTAATTGTACGCCCTCTTCTAGATTTTGAAGGCCCATAATAAGTCTTGAATCCTATGCCAGCTCCTAATCCCCTAACACAGCCAGGATGCTCTTTCGTACCAAGAGCAACTAATAGTTCATCCATGCGTCCAATTGGTATGAACTTTCCTTGTTTTCTTTGCTCATATAGATCATCCTATTCATATTTAATGAAAACCGACGCATCACTGTGGGACCGACGCATCACTGTGGGACCTCTACTCTTCTTAACATCACCACTAGCATCCTCATGCTCATGATCAGAATGTTCATCTTCACTTGCCATTTTAGAACAACCTGCAAATATACATGATAAAAGAAAACATAAGTGATAATAAAAGAACAAGTGGTGATATATAATAAAATGTATACATGATAAAAGAAAATGTGTGCTTGAATGATAATACATGCCTCTAGTTTTATTTGAGTTGTTAGTCAAGTAAAATTCCTTCAGCATGGTCTTGACGTGTATATAAGTCATCAATGTTAACTTCAACATTGACACTTGGCAAACCAACTGAAAATCGGCTGGAATCATCATACTTTTTGTAGTATTCTTCTTCATTTATAGGATCCACACTGAACTGCCTTTTTCCATGAAGAACGACAGACCAATTTTTATTTGCTGGGTCATCAATATAGAATACTTGTTTTGCTTGGTCTGCCATGATGAATGGTTCATCTTTCTCTCCAATTTTTTCAAAATTCACCAATGTGAAACCCAACTCATCTACTAAAATGCCTTTGTTGTTATCAACCCAATTACATCTAAAGATAGGAACTCTGAAATTTGGATAGTCCATTTCCCATATGTCCTCAATGATTCCGAAATACAACATCTCAGCTTCGCGTGGTCTTTTATCTTTGGCACTAGCAAAATACAACGAACAAGCTTAAACAATGACCCCACTATTTTGGACTACACTACTTTCATCTTGACGTTTAGTGTAATATAAAAATCTGTTTATGTCATAACCTTCATATGACATGACATCCATTTTTTGCTTAAAGGCGAGCCATTTTATGTTCTCAGCAACATTATTTGGTAATTCATATAGCTGCTTAAAGACTTTCTCTTCAAACCACCTAATAAATGTTCGATTATGCTCTCTTGCAAGCCACATTGAACTGGATCGCGGATGATTTTTCTTGATAAGATCATTGTGTTCTATGATGTAGCTACTAACTTCATCAATGTTGTGTAAAATATACAAATGTGCTTGTTCCCACAACTCACGATTAATTCCTTTCACTCGTGCTCCCAGAGTTCCTTTGCCAAAATAAGACTCAGTAACAAGATCATTTTTTAGATCGCTAGAAGTTTCATTGGAATTCAAAAAATCGTTGCAAAAGTCCATCACTTCCCTAGCCACATAACCCTCAATAATACTCCCTTCAGGACGATAACGATTCCGAACATCACCTTTAAAAAACACTCATGTAGCGTTCAAATGGATACATCCAATGTAAAAAATTTGGACCCAACATCTTCACCTCCCTTGTAATATGTACTATAAGATGAACCATGATATCAAAAAATGAAGGAGGAAAGTACATTTCAAGATGACACATGGTAACAATTACATCATTTTGTAATTTATCGAGAGTATCAGGATGTATCACTTTGTTGCATATTTCATTGAAGAAGAAACATAGTCTTGTGATTGCAAACCTTACATGCTTCGGCAATATAGATCAAATGGCCACAGGTAAAATTTGTTGCATTAAGGTGTGACAATCATGAGATTTGAGACCTATCAACTTCAGATCCTTCTTTGATACCAATCTACGAATATTAGAAGAGTATCTTTGTGGAACCTTAATATTATACAAGCACTCACAGAAAGTCTTTTTCTCCTTCTTGGACAAAGTGTAACAAGCTGGTGGTAAATATGTGCGGCGATCCCTGATCTCAACTGATAATTCTTTTCTTATACCCATTAATTCTAAATCTTTTCTAGAGTTGATGCCGTCTTTAGTCTTTCCTGGTGTGCTCAATAACGTACCAATGATGCTATCACAAACATTTTTTTCAACATGCATGACATCAATGCAATGTCTAATTGTCAAAAATCTCCAATAAGGAAGATCCCAGAATATTGATCTCTTCTTGTATAGAGAATTGTCACATGCGAGCGTACGACTACTTGAACTCTTTCCAAATTCATTAACAATATGTTTCACCCTATCATATACAACATTTCCTGGTATAGGTTTAGGAGCACTTCGTTCCTCAGTTGACCCATTAAAGGTTTTGCGTTGCCTTCGATAAGGATGCACTGGTGGGAGAAACCTTCGATCACCAAGATATACGATTTTACCACCATGTTTCAGTTGAATTGAATCAGTATTTTCCTCACAAATAGTACATGCTTTGTATCCTTTTATGCTATATCCAGACAAATTTCCATAAGCTGGGAAGTCATTAATCGTGCAAAACAACATAGCACACAAAGTAAAGATCTCTTTACGTGCAGCATCATATGTCATAACACCTTCTTTCCATAATTTCGTTAGGTCATCAATTAGTGGTTGAAGGTAAACATCAATATCATTTCCAGGTTGCTTGGGCCCTGATATCAATATTGACAACATGACATACTTATTTTTCATACACAACCAAGGAGGAAGATTGTATATAACAATCATAACAGGCCACTTGCTATGTTGGCTGCTTAATGTACCATATGGATTCATTCCATCTGTACAGAGTCCAAGTCTTAAGTTCCTTGTTTCTTTACCAAATTGAGGGTATAATAAATCAATTTTCTTCCATTGTGGTGAATCAGATGCATGTCGTAGGACACCATCATCATTGACCTTTAACTCCCCATGCCAAGACAAATTTTGTGAATCTTCTGTATTAGCAAATAAGCGTTGAAATCGTGGTATTATTGGTAGATACCACATCACCTTGGCAGGAGAGCCATTATTAGCCTTAGCTGAATTTGTAGTCTTATACCTTGACGCACTGTATTTTGGACAATTTATCAAATCACTATAGTCCTTCTGAAATAACACACAATCATTTGGACATGCATGAATCTTCTTAGCCTCCATTCCCATTGGGCACATTATTTTCTTTGCTTGATATGTAGAAATTGGAAGCTCATTGCCTTAAGGAAGAATTTCCTTTAACAAAGACAACAATGAAGTGAAACTCTTATCGCTCCACCGGTTTTGAGCTTTAAGAGTATATAATCACATCACAACACTCAACCTCATGAACTTACTACAACCCTTATATAATGGTTTTTCAGCATCATGGACAATGTTTGCAAATAAAGAAGGTGGATCAATGACATTGTCCTGACAGCTACGTAGCATCTCATCAACCATATCATCCTGAATCGGGTCATCCTGAATCGGTTCATCATTGTTAACATCATTATCTATATCTTCTATGTCACCACTATTAATATCGACATTTTCTGATCCATAATTAAGTTTCTCTCCATGCCAATACCTTCATTATAACCTTGTATGATCCCATTGCATATGACATGATTCTTAATTTCCTCAACAGTATCAACTTTCAAATTGTTACCACAATTTCTACATGGACAATAGAACCTATCTGTAGGTAGTTTCCTATGTTCCTCAACAAATCTGATAAATTCATCAACACCTTTGGTAAACTCTGGACTGCAATGGTTCTTGATAGACATCCAACTTCGATCCATTTTCTAGATCACATTAAAATTAATTATCAAACTGAGCATTTAATATTGATACTATAAGTTGTAAGGTTTTTTTGATAGGAAATTCATTACTTTTATACTAAAGTGTACCACCTATCCCATTTTTGAATATTTAACCTCACTAGTAATTGTATAATGTATCGCTTAATTTTCAATAAAATTTCAGCAACATTTCCCCTTAGTTCTCCAAGTACATCAATGTAAATGGCAAATAACCACTAACATATGTACCCAGAGAACAAATGAGGAAATACTACTAAAATTTTATTCAAAACTAAACATACATTACACAGTTACATCCTAAGTGAGATTAAATATCCAAAAATAGTCTCATATCGGGGACTATCCAAAATTTACTCCTAATGAATAAATTTTGAACGGGTTTCTAATTTTATATATAAATGTAATATTGTCATATTTATGCATCGATGGTCTCATCTATAAACCCTAAAGTGTCAATCTGAAACTACACAATGTCTACCCTCGTATTTCTAGATTGTATATAATGATTAGATATGTGATTGATAATAAAATGTAGATATAAAAGATTACATGTTTTTATTATTGGTTGGTTTACTAGTCAAATAAAATGAATTACGTGTTCTTTACAAATCAAGAGTACTTCCATAGATAAACATTCATTATATGTACTAAATTGAATAATCAATTAGGTGCTCTTGACAAATATAAACAGAAGGGAGTAAGTTAAACATCATGCATGCTATTTCATAATAGATAACAGTAAATCAAAAGCATTTCATACTCAAAATGGTCGTGGTCCTTCACGATAGTCATGGTGAACTGTAACCTTTAAAAACTAATTTTTTGGCCAAAACGGTCGTGGCACCAAGCATGGCCGTAGCAAGACCATGGTACTCCAACATTAGGTTAAAAGAAGAGTCTGAAACTGAAAATGAACTTATCAGAGAGGTGGTGGCATCGAAAGCCTTGGCGGCGGCGAAAGCATTCGGAGAAAGAGTAGGTGGCGGCGGAAAAACTTGGCTGCAGCGGGGGCGTCCTCAGAGAATCAGTTGAGATGGCGGCAGTGGCAACTTTGAAGTGGCAGCGACAAGCTTTGGTGCGTCGGCAAGACCTTGCTGCTTCAGCGACCCTTGGCGGTGGCGGCAAAGGTTGGAGGCAGTGTGGCACGAGAGTGGCAGCACGAAGAGGTGCGACGACACTCCGAGTGTCGGGCGGCGACGTGAGAGCTTCGGAAGTGTCGGGCGGCGAAAGAGTGCTGTGGGAGAGAGCTGCAAGATGCGGCCAGTTTGTGACGTTGTGGGAGAGAATGTTGAGGGTTTTGATTTTTGTTTTGACTTCTACGGTCGGTTAACTAGAAAACCGACCCAACAGGTCCCATATAGGGATGGTTATTAGAAAATAAGCGACCCGAGAAATATCTGGTGCCCGAACAACCACACCTATAGGGACAGTTATTGTAAAAACCGACCCGAGAAGTCCATAGCTATGCAGATAGTTATCCAGTAAAACCGACCAGAGAAGTCGGCCTAGCGGTACAACTATGTGGACGGTTATCTAAAAAACCGACTAGAGAAGTCGCCTACCGGTACCCGAATTTTTTTGTTTCAATTTCTAGGGTCGCTTATTTAAAAAACCGACCCCATAGCTCAGCGCGCGAAGGCAGAGAACCAATTTTTCTCCACGGGAAGCATGTTAGGTCGGTTTTCTATTTTTGTGGGTCTTTTCTAGCGTCGATTACTTCAACATAACCGACCCAATAGCTATAAAGCGGTACCCGGATTTTTTCTAATGACTTCTTGCTTCGGTTTTAGTTTATTAGGCCGGTCTTTCTAATATAAGTGACGCTAGCGGAAGTGATGTTAGAGGCCAAAAATGTACTAGTGCATGGAGATAGTTTCATTTGTAAATATATGGAGAAGGACATCTATGTATTGTTGTTGAAGGAAAACCCAAATGCACTCGCCCTCCCTACGCATGGTCAATTTGCACTGGGGAACTTTGCATATGATCTCATTGACCTCACAATGCACATGAAATTGTATCCTATAGAGTGTTTAGTGACTGAGGATAGGTGCAAACAAACCCCATTAGTGTTAGATGAAGTACCTCCACAGAGGCAAATAATAATGTGGCATACATGAATAAAACTCCAACAGTATGTTGCACCAAGTTTTGGATGTCAACCAGTGTTGTGTCACCCACTCCTTAAGGTGCCTTTGACCTACAACCATGGCGGCCCACTTGGGTGAGAATAGTGGCACCAAGGGCATCATATCAACTATATTTATTGCATATATTATGCCCACAATATGTGGCACAAGCACCATCAAGATTACTAGGCACCCTACTCAGCTTACCAACAATAAGAAGGATAGTACAATCTCCCAAACTTAGGCATGATATTATGCCTAAGGGCATCATATTTCCTACCTCCCACAACACCACCTACCTCAAAAGACTGGTTGAAACATTAGCAGTCATATCATGGCAAAAAGAATTCACGCCAGGATGACCATTTATAGAAAGGCGGCAACCACAATTTTTGGTTATGACAACAATTGTCTTCCCATCCGTCTTCAATTTAGTATTTGCTTAGGGATGAACAAATTTCTAAGCTCAAGGTGGAGGGTGTGTGGTACATATCTTTCCTCACAACATACTCCCATCATTTTATCATGTTGATGAATGAATTGAGTTACCCTATCAAGATCCTATCATTTTATCATGTTGATGAATGAATTGAGTTACCCTATCAAGATCCTATCACATTGCATCATGTATTTTTATCATAGAATTGCACGTATAGTAAAACTTCTAAACTTTTCATATATCAATCTTTGCTTAGGATTATAAAGACATTATCTAGATGAATTAGTTTCCTTTTCCTTCATCCACATTCATGCAAAAAAAATTAGGTTTTTATCTTATAATGCCCTTGAAATAAGTGAAACATAGTTGTGACCATTTTCTTAAATTTAGCCAATGGTTAGCACTCATCCAATGCAATCTATACAACCAATCATCATCTTCCCTATAAAATAATGGCAAGTCATATGGGACTAATGGGGATAAAATATGGAGTTCTTCCTACTAGTTAGTGAATCATATCCATGACATTGGCACATATTCCTATGTCATGTCGTTATTTCAAAGCAATGAATAGAGGAATAACATAGTACATTAAATGATATAAATAGGTTGTCGCACATGATCCAAACTTTCTTCTACACTTATTCTTCCATCTTTTTATACCCACCCACTAGATATAAAAGGTACCCTTTCTCTCTAATAGCTTGTTGTATAACCATATCTATGTAATATGGGAGTACCAAGAAATAAAAGAAAGATGTCAATGAGAATAACAAGCTAATCCTATAAATGATATGAGGCAAAATGAAGAATCAAAAGGCAATCTCAAGCTTATATATATATATATATATATATATATATATATATATATATATATATATATATATATATATATATATATATATATATATATATATATAAACAGGTGTCTGTGTGTTTATGTTTGTGTGTGTGTACATGGTTGTGTGTGATAATTTGCTTCTTAATCATTACTACTAGGGACCTATTTAGTTTATCCCAATTGGCCTTCCTAATCTCCACGTATTCCATGTAAGCTCATCCCAATGCCAGGGACATCCAGCCATAATAAGGTGATATGTGAATTTTATCTTCTACACCCCATGCACTCTCTTTTCCACCCAAGGGAATCTCACATGCCCATTGTTATCCTTTTGCAATACCCCCATGTTAGATTGTGATCATGATTGTAGATTTTTGGGATTCTTATATTTTTCATGAAATCCTTCGACATGTATGAAGTTTAAGATTATGGTAATAAAGTCATGTTTTGAAGCATGTTTTGGATCAAGGACATGGCTAATCATGTTTCATTATCTCGGGATGTTGAGGACGCTTGACCATATCTGGAGGTAGAGATTATAGAATGATGTGAATGGAGTCATGTTGATGGGTTGTTAGTATTTATTTGGCAACTATTTCTAGTTTAAAGTTACTAGAGGATGAGAAATTTTTTAGTTTAGATTTATTTGGTGAATGCATATTCATATTAGTTGTAGTCACATTTTTAGCATAGTTTTGCATTTTGTTACATTTGAATACAATGTACTCACACTTTTTAGGAATTTCTCAAAGGAGTATGAGCACCCTATGTATCATTCATTGAACCCATTGGAGGGAGTATTAAATTACCATTCCCAAATCCAAGAAATTGGTGTTATGATCCCATATTTATAGACTATTTGTAACACCCCAGGACTCTAGTTAATTGACAGGCACCTCCGATCAATTGATTGGAGGAAATTCATCATTAGTAGATATGAATATAGTGAGATGATTGGCTCACATATTATACTAAATGCCTCAAAATGAAAGGAAGATACAATAAACATGTAGGGTTCCCATCTGGACAGTTGGACCTCCTAGTTAATTCAATGGGATCCCTCTTCTTGCATTTTATAACAAGAGTGAGACAATCGACTAGCTCCATGATATGATAGGTTCATAGTTTTCCTTACACCAAGGTTCACAATGAGATGATTGGTTAGCTTCATTAGTTGATCTTCTCACACATAACATCAACACAAAATCAAATGACAATCGATCGACTCTTCCAATGAGACATTTGATTTGGGACTCAAGATATGCAGTATGCTATAAGCAAGATGATCGGTTGGTCATATAGCTAATTGGGTTATTTCCCTAATGAATGCCACTTATCACATTGTTAAGTGGGTCTATCAGCTGAAGTATAAAAGGGATTTTGACCTAATCATAAGGCGGTCACTCCACTCGTGTTTAGAGCATGCATGGCCTATTTCAAGGAAAAGAAGAGGAAGAAGATGGTAAAGCTCTTACAAATGTTTGCTGTTATATCCTTATCACCTCCTAAATTGAAGATTGGTTCTTCAAGGCCAAATTTCCACTCTTCTTCCTACTATGACAATGGTATCATCTATTTGTTCTCTAAATTGTAGCATCTCTTGAACTAGGGGTCAGTAATTTTCTTGCTAGGGTTCATGGAGCAGCTATATTACATGTTTTGTGATCTTTTACTAGTTTTCTAACCATGGGTATTAAGAGAGGCATTATCTCCCCCTATCACATGCTTGTGATGGAGGTAGGAAGTCCAGGAGGGTTGGTAAACCAAAGTGGCATCTAGGATTTGAACACAAGTCCCTTTGTTAGAAGACACCATGCTTGACCACTTGAGCCACTCCTTGATTGTATATTTAAATCATTAATTGTTTGGTTTCTTTATTGATCATCACAATTTCATGTTTATTCAACCTAAAACATATGAAACTTTGAAATCTAGGATTAAGAATCTTATTTAGTTCCTATTGACTCCCAAATGAGAAGTTTGGAAGGGTAGTCTTTGGGGAAATAGATAGAGAACCCTTAGTTAATGCGACAACGAGCTCTTGGCATTATCCATTTATGCAATTTCCTTATTTTTAAAGGATTATAATTGTGTGTCCCCAACTTGTGGTCCATAATATGGTAATTTAGTAGAAGTGAGCCAATGCAAGTAGTATGGTTAAAGCTTATCCACTCCCAATGTTTCTCATATTTGAAAAAGATCAATTTATTTTGAATCATTTTAACCTTTCAATTAGTTTAAAAATCAACTTAAGTAGTTGAATTCAAATACTAATTCTAGTTGAGATTGATTAATCAACAAAATTAAGAAAATATTTGTCCCTTGGGATCCACCCCTAAAATATACCACAATAAGATCCTTCTAATTGTGAGTGGAATTATCATACACCTAGTCAAATGAATATAGATTTTCTCAACTCTAGTCCTTTTGAATTGTGGTATAATTCTCACATGAATGGTCAAGGAATTCCACATTGCTCAACAAAAACTCACGCTTAAAAATATTTCATTCAACTTATGCTGCACCGAAAACTCCAAAGACAAGAAAAGATGCTCCCCATATTGATCTTATACGAAGAATAAATTAAGATAACATCCACAAACACCACCACAAACTAATCCAAATACTGCTTGTGTGATGGACCGGATTTTTCATTTTAATTTTGAGGACAAAATATCTTTTAAGGTGTGTTAGGATGTGATGAAGTGGACTTTTGGTATCCTTAAATATACAATGGCATAAGTGAAATCATATGGTTGAGTTATATTGAGAGTTCCAAGCATGATTTGATGTTGATATCATGATTAAGATTTCTAAGTTTATACCTTTATGAAGTGTTTAATTGGATGATAAAAAAGTTGGGTTTTGTCACTAAAATTGAGAAGAATTTAATTTGAGAGGTAATAGAGTTGTGTTCAAAATTTTGTGACAATTGGAGTATCCTAGAGGAAGTTGTTTGGGTTGGAATATTTGAAATAATGCTTCAAATGAATATTGATGGACCTAAGATTAAAACCTATGGCTTACGAATTAATTAATGGAGATGTCACACACCCTCCCACCCCTTTGGAGTTTGCATTAAAGAAGACAGAGACTTGAATGTTGTGGATATTCAACGTGGCATAGTGGGACCGTTGGATGGCCTATCTCGACAGTGGATTCAACTTCTTCCACCTCTATCAGTTACATAGCCTTAGGGAGAAGTTGAGGCCATGACATCACCTCCATGACCCTGATCGTGGGTTACCACATGACCAAATGCAAATAGAAGGCCTCCACATGTCCCTATTGACCCCTCATTCGTGGTCTATGAGGCATCGAAGAGGGAGAACAGACCTCCAATCCCTTTCCTGTCTCCATTGCGGCATATAGAGAAGAAGGAGGAGTAGACTCGAGGTATAGAGGAGATTAGAGGAAAATAAGAGAGGTAGAAGAGAGGGTGGGAAGGCATGAGTAGATTTCTGGTGTTTTTAGGGATTTCTAAGGAGCTTTCCATGGCCACTGAACCTCGTAGCATCGGAGGAGGAGGAAGAGATTGGAGGTAGAATATGAAACCTCCTCACTATAAATTGGGTATCTGGGCCAACTCCTAAAGGCAACACGAACCTATGGCACCCTTGGCTTCCAATACGATGGCGACCCTTGTCAGCGGCTCCAGGATATGGAGCTACGCTTAGCATGCAGGAAACCCTGGAGCCGAGGATCTCTGAAAGGTTATGTTGAACCTCAAAGAAGCATAAGAGGATGGGGAGGAGGGATCAAGCATGGATGGTTTCTCACCGAAGTCGTTCTTCATGGTAGCAACTTTGTTCCATGACCACAAGAGACCACAAGTGAAGGAAACTAAGAGAAGGAGGGGAGTGATGTTCAAGTCAGGGACAAACCCAATGAACTAGCCGACTCCAGCCAATCCAATCAAACCTAGCGCAAACTAGGATAAGAACCGACCACAACAAGCAAAGGATGCGCGCTAGCCCCTAGGGCCACGTGGCGCCCCCCGATTGGTCGATAAAGGTAAAAACCTCAGAAAACACATACTGTATAATTCATAGAAATTAGAATGCTTATTAGAAAAATGCAAATAAGGTATCAAAATGTTCAAAAAAAGGATTAGAACAACATAAAAGCATAATATCAGGCTTTTGATTTATTAATCTCAATGATATCATGTAAGTTGTGAAATTATTATTTGATGTATAATAAATAGTAAATGATGACCTAAAATTATGAGAATGCATAAGTAACTCTTAAATGTGTTTTAGAATCCATGCGACATCAAATATGATCATGTTATGACATGAAATCATGTAGTTTTCTCCATATGGCTAATTAGGGATATTAACCCTAAATAAAATGCAATAAATACATACATGCTCAATAAATGATGAAATTTATAGAGTAAGCTCATATCAGTATGTGGAACCTCATATTTAATTATGAGATCATGATGATGCATAGAATTCATGTTATATGATGATGCCCTTAATACATGGGTTGTATCTCTAATTTGAATTATGTATATAAACTAGGGTTAATATGTGCACAAAAAGGATACAAAACCTAATGTTCAAATAATGAACCATAATCTGGAAAATGACATCAATAAAATAATTGTAAGACAAGAATACAAGTAAAAGTTGTAATATCCTAATGAGCTAAGTGAAACCCTAATATGAACACAATTAGGGTTAAGATGAGATGTAAGATGATGTGAAACTGATGTTTGTATGTGATCTTATCTTTATTAGGGTTTGACTTGGGATACATAGTTGACATCAGGAATGTGATATGTGATTAGGATGTCTCTTGATCAAGGTACACCATTACCTCTTTCTTGTCTTATTATATAGTATGCTTGTGTTATATGTGTAGTAGAAATACTTGGCATATGATGTTGGATGAAATGATTGTTCTTGTATGATAAGCTACATGATTTTCCATACTTACGACTATGAACACATCAAACATAATATATTTGTTCCATTATACGAAAGTAGTAAACTCTTTGGTAGTGCAGTGCTTGGAAGTGACCTAACTCTTTGGTAGTCGGTCACATTGTACATATGATCTAACTCTTTGGTAGTTGATCATAAAGGCCTTAATCTTGAGCTCCTTGAGAATCAAGAGAATGCATCAAAACCTTCGGTAGTCAATGCATGGATGTATAATGGAAAATAATCTTAAAATATGTGATCTCTTTTGTTAATGAATACCTTTGTGCAAGTATATGCTTTTCTTATATTTGTTAATGCTGCCAAGTATTAGTTTTATCTTATTTCCAAGCTTAGTAATGAGAAGCATATAAAAGACACATAGGCATACTTAGTACAATATTCTTGAATATTGTGCTAACGTGTAGCACATGTAATCTTTTATTTAGGTTTGTGAATATGTGCTCCTGAAGAACTAGGGTAGTTGAGAGTTGGATGGAGAGCTGATGTACAGGTGGACATGTTGTCTTAAGATCCTATAGTTTAGTGGTAGTACATTTATATGTGGAAGTTTGTTGTTCAATGTGTAATATCAAATGTTGTAACAATTCATCATGTAATTATATGTTGAATAGTTAACATGTGTTGTATGGTTTTATTATTGTTCATGTGCATGTGCTACTGATTGTTTCCTTCTGACTTCCTCTAATTTTCTTCTTCTTATCCTAGTGTGTGGTGTTTAAATTGGGATTCTCACTAAGGTGAGGGTTTCAATTTGAATGTCACACATTAGATATAGAAAATCTAGGGATGTCACAGCTTGAATATTTGGTTCATTATAATCATGAAAAGTGTAGATGTAATTTGTATGTCCCTCACCTTGATATTGACCAAATTACATCCATACATACAACCTATCTTGATAAACTTAATACCCCCTTTAGTCAGTCAAGCATGTCACTGATCCTTAGCAAATGGTATTGTGTCAAATGGCACTCTATTCACTTGCCAGCAATAAATTCATGACCTTATAGAGCCATCCTACTCTAAAAATAGAACACGATCACCCCATTGTTATATACTCGACTCTAGAAATCCTTTGTCCAAGAAATCTTGAAGATGTGTCTTAAAATACCTCATATTTATTAGAGCCATAACATGCAGTGCTTAATCTCTCGACTTGGTACCATGATACTAGATTGATCGGAAAATCATTCTCTCTATGTGGTGGAAACCTGAGGAATCATTTTTTGAACTCACACACCATGTAAACATCCTATATCTTAGGACTCTCTATCTTGGTATTCGCAACGTATGCTATAATGGATGCACATCCTTGTCTCAACATATTGTCTACTATAGTTGCAGACACCAAATGGTGTAGGAAGGATCTATCAATCTTTGTATAAAGATGTACACATATCACCATACAAAAACTCAATTGCCTTGGACCCACATTCCAAAACCACATTATACTTCTATAGGGTGTCTATCCCTAGTATCATATAAAACACATCTATCTCAAGAGGCAACAAAACTACCAGAAGGGTGTGCCCCAAAAGTTGTAGGACACTAGATGAACACACCTCCATCAGCATTGTAAAGTGCAACAATAGTTTCTTTAATGTGATAATTTTTGTGATTGCAAAACTACTTGCCAAAGTGTGGCATGAACAAACCTATCACTCACACACATCCCAAACACATCACCCTAGATTGAAACCCCACTTCCTCTTCCCTTGCTTGGTGAAAAGTATGGGTGACTCAATATTTTTTATATGGTGTGTGTATATCGAGAATGATGTTGTTGAGAGTACTATGTTGGGCACAAAAACTACATCAACACAAAACTTACTAACAATTGGTTTTAGGGATCATCTTGTTTCTTCCTAGACTTAAACTCATTGTAAATTGCAATTTTCCTCTTTATATATCTAATGCACTCAACAAAAATCCAAGAACTTCTCCCTCATTTCCATCATGGATGTCAACTGTTGTAACTCCATGTTTAGCCCCTCCTCAAAACATTTAATCATCTCATCATCAATAGGATCAAATTGAAGATAGAATCATATATGGTCCATGAAATAGACCTCATACTTGTTGATTATCATTGTACCATCATCTGTAGTATCCAATTGAATACATATTCATAGAAGGTCTGTGAAATACACCTCAAACTTGTTCATTATTGTTGTACTTTGGAACAAGTTTTCAAATTGTCACATCTTCTCCCATATACACGACCACAAAAAGTAAATACACTTAAAATACATACTAAGGTCAGCCTAGGTGATCTACTCAAAAGGACTTTTATTCCATGGACCATCACTGGGAAACACTCCCATTGAGAAGGTAGATCACATGCTTGATAATATCCTCATCTAGTTAATCCAGAATAATGAAGGGTTTAACAAGTTCTCTCAACTAAACATCACCATCGTCTAGATCTATTTTACCAGCATGCTCTATCACTCCCACTCTCCTTAACTACTTATAGGTCTTTACTAAAACCCCAAAAGATTTACCCTGTGGTAGAATTGCATGTGGTGATGAAACATGAATTCTTTCTCATAGATACATCAACATCAACGGACAAAACATATCCCGACTTACTAGAAATTGGTGTCATTGAGTTCACATAAGGTGGTGGTCGAATTGTAAATCCCATATAAGACTCTATATGCACACCTTTCCTTTTCCTCTCCTCGTACATAGTTGACACAAACATACTCCATGTATTCTATCATGCCATTTAGACATATCTACATCATCATAAATGGTCATTATATGCAAAGAACACATAATGATATCCACGCCATCCTATGTCCATATATATTGGATTAAGCCTAGTCTCTAATACCACCAAGTGTACCCCAAACCCTTGGATCAGCACACAATCACATCCATATGCTAAGTAAGCCACAATAAAGAGAAACAATAACCATAAAATTGATTCGATCTTAACCAACATCATATAACAATGCATGAATCAATAAGCTTAAGCAAATTTTTCAATAACATGCATGTTAAAGAACAAATACATGGCCATCATATTCATATATGATAGGTAAATTGTACATTGTTCATCATATGTGATCCAAGTCACAAATTTTTATATAGAATATATCATATTCATCATATTTACAACATGAATATTGACTACAACACATCTAACCAAAATTTGATTCAAGAATGCATCATCACATAAAACATCCTTCCAAAAACCTAAGTTCATAATGACAACTCTAGACATCACTAATGCGGAAAAAATATCATAGGAAGTTATCTCAGATATTAGTCCTAGATTTACCTAATCTATGTACATTAATCACAACTTGGAAGTGCTTATCACAATATAGATTTAGGATCAAACCTAAAGGAGAATTTTTTGAAAATTATGTTAATTTAATACAATTGAAATTAATATCCATATTTATAACTATGTTTATTTATGGATGGTTAATCTAATTGCATGGAATTAAAACATTTTGTTAAATAAAAAGTAGTTGGTTTAATAAATAAAAAGCACTGGGGGAAATTGGGGTTCACCGCCACTACCCATATCTGGTCTCTTGCATTATATCACTCACTCATATGAAGAATAGGTTGGGGGTAAGGAAATTCCAAATAGTTTGGATAATGGAATTCACATGGATAGGTTTCCATGTAAACTTGTTGTCTTATTACTAATGCATTTGAAATCTTTCACCCTATAGAACACCTTTCCACGATCATATCCAATGTGAAACATCAACTGACTTCATTCTAATGCAAGGTTTTGATGTATCTATGCCTAGAAAAGCAATAGACATGGAAAATTGATGAATTGATCCATATAGCATGCATTAAATAGTCAATTGAAAATCTCAAAGATCATAAAAATAGCAAATGACAATTTAATATTACAAAATATGGGTAGAGGGGATTATATCCAGATCACAATGAGGAAACTACTTTCTCATTATAGGTATTAAAGTGCAAGATTAAAAGAAAGAAGAATAATTTTATATCACTGGAGTGAAGACAATGAGATATGTAACCTTTAGTATTAGGGTAGCACTCCAATGGCAAGAATCTCTAGCTTAGCCATGAGTATTAGATGACATTCCATTCATCTTCCCAAACTCTCTGAAACGTCTAGAATCTTGATCATTATTGTGGGGGAGTCGACCCTTATTGCTATATACTTGAATATCCAACCCACCAGCTAAGAAATAAGTGGACCAATGTATTCTTAGTTGTGCGTTGGAAAATGGATAATCAACCGAAAGGTTGGATGTATGTTGAACTGCTAGGACCCCCAACTCAATGATTTTTAGATGGGTTGATCAAATGGTTGGGATTGAAGTCCCTATTGCATAGGGGTAAACAATGAATTGGGCAACTCCTTGCATGAATTTCTTAACTGCTACATATGAGCATATGGAGATCTTCTCATTTGGTTGACTCTATTAGGGAACTGATCGACTGAACTGGGGTTGGAAGGTGACAAATGTGCCCAACTTAGCGATGAAATAGAAAATTGGTCAGTTGGATGAACATCTGAGGAATTGCAAATTTCTTTCCCTTTGCAAACTAGATGACTGGTCTAGCCAATTGAGAGACTCGTATGGGTGTTTCTTCCCAATTGAAGACACAATCTAACCGGTCATTTGAAGATACATTTTATCGATTGGATGTGTCGATGAGCATTGAAGATGTTGGAATCATAGTATATCATCTACCAATGCCTGTGGATGAGAAAAAATGATATACTTGGTCTTGATAATGGTTGAACCATTGTCTTGGAGTGTTACAAGTGGTCTTGCATAATTCCTACAAAAACACTTAATCTATGGGTTGTTTGAGTGCATATTCATGATTTTCCCCTACTACCAAATGGCTCTAGCTACCTTAACCTCATGAAATCACAAAAAGAAAAAAAAATTATGCTCATTCCTAGGTTTGATTCCCAACACATTCTTCCATGTAATATTTTTTCTTTTGGTGCACATTGGCTGATTTTTCCATTTTTGGTGATACGCCCCTATTATAAAGAGAGGGGTGTGAAACAAACAGAATTAGGTAAAGGGGTGGTATGCCATCCTAAACTTAGGGTTTGGAAACTTTTGGATTTTATTTGTTTTTTGGTGAATGGGGGTATGAACATGGAGGAAGAAGTCTACAATAGGGTTCAGATCACGTGCATCTCATTTATTGATTTTTAGTGCATTGAGTTATGATTCACATCCACTTGATTCAAAAGATGATATAAATGACAGTTCCATAAGTAAACCACACTAATCAGTAGGATGAACATTGCATTTTATATCCCTATTGGTCCCATATAGAATATTGTCACTTCCAGGGAGCATAATAGTTAAGATCATTGGCAATTGGGATGTATTATGAACATTGGAAATTTCTCTCATTAATGTCCACAACAAGGATTTACATCATTCAATGGGGTTATGAGATAAACATGGATGTAAATGCATGTATTTCTAAGTAGAACATAAATTTAAGTCGAATAGGTATTGGCTTGATTACACCACTTGCAAAAAATTTGTAAAAAAATATTCTAAACGCATGATTGTGCTATGAATGCAAGAGTGGGATGTGGGTTGAATAAGTTCATACTACCTATTTTCTAACTTAAGCATATAAATTGGATCATCCCAAAGAAAGAACTAAACTTAGAATGGAGGGGAAGAAGGAATATACTAAATCCACCGACCTCCATGATCTCCCAGTGGTTGGTTCCTACTGGGTGGCTCATTGTGGCAGATAGATAATTTCATGATAGGAAGAGTGCAACATCTCTCATTCAAGTCTTGATATGTAGGTGGGGTAGGGCCCTCATACAAGGTCAGTGGGTCTGTGTAAAATCTTCCCCATTTTCATAAGTAGGACTAGGGTAGGTCTGAGGTGTGCCATGCTCCTCAAAACATGGATGTGTGTCTTGGGGTTCACCATTCTTTCCATGCTATTAAAGATATGCATGCTACATAAGATACTTGTGGTTCAATGGGTGACCCTGTTGTTGTTTCTCCCACTCCATGTGGATCTGTGTGGAATCATTATGACCTATTCATCTCTATAATTTTTTGGACTCATAAGGAACATCAAGTACAACACACATAGAAAATTGTTGCTTTATGTGATGTCTAGTGGAACTCAAAGTTCCAGTCTACTAATTGTTTCCTCCATAGAGGCACTAAAAATCTAGAAAGGGGCTCGGTGGGTCCCTCGCTTGAACTAGTGGATTTTCTACCAGATAGAACTTTATGCTCAGTTAAGGTCATCAAAGTCATTGTTGAAATTTCCTAAAGAAATTTGTGCATGAGTCGGCATTGCAAGTTGCGTCATGTTGTCCTTGAACAACAACAAGTAGATGCCTGATTCCAAATATTGGCATGTATAAACATGGCCCCTATAGGTATTCATATCAATTGGCTTACCTCATGTAGTCACCTCCCCATAATGGAATATGAGTATAAAGGAAGTATGTATCAATGGAGGTGACTAGCCACCCTGAGTGAATGATATGATCTTGTTGTGGGAGACAACAAAATGAAGATTCTCTAACATAAGACTTCCCAAATTATATATCTTCAATCCAAATAATCTTCGTGTTGACATGGCATATTCTATAGGAGTTTGTGAATAAATGGGAGTGGTAGAGTTTGTCCCCACATATTTTCAAATCCTTAACTTTTCAAGGGTGCCTCATATCCAACATGGTAGCCTCACTCTAATATATTCCATCTTCTTTATAAAAAATTTGATCTGGAGAGACACTAGATTATATTTGTTTGCCAGGGGAGAAATTTTGGAGGGTGGTATGGAAGGGTGTGGGTGCAATGGACCTTCATGAACATGTTATCCATAATATTTTTATGGCGATGGTTGTTGAGAAGAAGAGTGTCGTACAAATTGTAGAACTATCACTCAATGTAGCTGCTCAAATTCTTCATCAATCATCTTCACATCAGAGTCAAGCACATCATATGGATCATAATCATGTCCTATTGTGGTTTTAGGGTGCAATTGAGAGTTTTAAGAGGCATGCCACTCTTAAAAGTGAATCCCATCTGATCTAGTTGGACGAGTAGATTGATAGTGTGAGAGCACCCACAATTTTCTCTTCTCCTTGTCCTTAATTTTCCTGATTGGTAGCATCTCCTTAAGTTAACCTTCCCTAAGACTTTGTCATTATGGTGGATGGGTTTTAAAATTAAAAAGGTCTATAAGAAGTCAATAGTTTCATTGGATTAACCATTCAACCAATTAGTGGAATGGATGATTCTCTCCTAGGAAGTTAGGAAACTTTATCACTCATCAGTCAATCAACTAGTATGTCAAATTAGGTGATTTTGTGAGCCATATGTATGGATGATGTGAGGCTAGCCGGAAATTTTCTAAAAGAAAAATGCCTGACTAGAAACAACAACAAGGCACTGATGGATGATGAGTCAAGTTAGAGAAAGTTAGACGATTTAAGTTGTAGATGACATATCATTCCGTTGGAGGGTATCAATTGGTCAACTATCCTATTTATGGTGAACTCCCCTTTTGAATCATATATGAGGGTTAGAAAAGAGGGGAAATGGTAGTAGCCAGTGGAGGGATAGGGTCTGATGGTTATTGGAAGTGGAAAGTCACTTGTTTGGAAGTTGTTGTTGGGTGGTTTAGTGACAGTGAAGCGAATTGGTGATGTGAAGCTCATGATGGGGGGAAATGGCAAGGAAAATCTCTCAAACAACTTCCACTAGGGAGCCCCCCAACTCGTTGATGCAATAGAGTTGGGGGATAGATTGAAGGATATTGGTTCGATCAATTGATGATGGTGGAGTAGCCATAAAAGCTGGTGGTTGGTGGATGCAAGGGAGTGGTGACCTTCCTCTCTAAATCTTTCATACTTGAGAAAATAGAAAATGTGGCAAGGGGGGAAGAAGATTTGGTTCCCTTATTCCTTAAATTAGCATATTTTTTTGGATTTATTAGTCAACTGGTTTGTGTTGTGAGTCAAGCGAATAGGGATTGGTGAAGTCCTTAAACGATACTAGAAAGTTGCTCCACTAGAAATATAGTCAATAAGTTTGTCAACTATCCAAAACTCAAATGATTTAGACATCATTGCAACCAACTGAGTCATTTAGTAGTTTGGTCAATCGATTGAGGATGGGTCTCAACATTGTACAAGCAAATCAACCAATTGAAAGATCAATTGATTGGATCACCAAAATAGAGAGTGACTGTGATATTACTAATGGCATGGACACATTTCCAAATTACCAATTTGTCTTATGTGTTGATCTACTAGCTCGGTGTAGAATTTTTCATTTTGTAGGTGGGTCAAGCAGTTTGTGGACCAACCGATCTAATTGTCATCTTAAGAGGCCAATGTAACTTACTATTGAATTGGCTAAAATTATCACCTAATCGACTTATTAAATGAGTAGGTAGGTTGGTTTGGTGAAGGATGTTTCACTCTATAGGTGAGTCATTCATTTGGAAAGACACTCAATCTATTCATTTAGTTGTATAGAGTCTATTGAACTACTGATGGAGTGGCCAATTTGGCAATTGATTAATAGAGGAGTGGGTCAATTGAACACCCCAAATGCATGGTGAATAGATACAGTAAAATTGACTGAATGGGAAACCAATTGACTGGTTCTCCTACTCTATCATTTTTTCTAAACTTGCGGCCTCTTCAATTGATCACTTGGATGAGATAATTGACTGGTTGGGCAATATCAAGGAAATTTGTAGCAAAAACCTTACAAAATTTCACCGAATAAATATGGGTTAAGTTAATATCCAATAGTTGAAATCAACTAGGATGAATGTGAATGTGACCTATATTCAACTAACTACATTACATAAGTAACCTAACTATAACATGATTTTAAAAAACTAAGAAGACCATAAATGATGGTGTTCTCCAAACACATACCTTGTATAATGTTGTTGGTGTTATGCTTTAAAGGCATGTCACTTTCCAATTGATGAGAGGGGTTAAACTATCTTCATTTTCCATAAAATTTACCATCATTTAATATCACTTCAGGCATTGTATGATCACCAAGAACTTCCCTTTCTATGCATCCCATGATATAAAAACACCAACGAGATAGACATGAGTAGTTTGTTCCACCTAGAACGCAACCTCTTGGAAAAAGCCTCACTCTAGATCTTTAAAGTAAGTCTTGATTACCAACTTCGATATATTTCTTCATTAGGTGGACATCATTCCACATATTTGTGGGTTCTTTGTAGATTCAGTAATTCTCATATGGGGTAAGCTTGAGCTCTTCTTACTCTTGAAGATGAAGAATCTCTTATCTTTGTAGAGAAAGTGTTAAATTTAAGTTTCTTGATGTCCCACCATGCTTTTTGATCAAGTTATATATGAATATGACATGATTCTTATAGATTAGTTTCAATTGATTTGTACCAAAGGGTGTCTTAATTTTTGTTATATAGGCATAGAGAGCATCATTAAGCTCGAGAGGCCAATCCTTCTTGGTTTGTATAACAGTCTTCCTCAAAAAAGTTTTGAATTGTTTGTTTTAAACCTACACTTGTCCACTAATCTATGAGTGATATGGAGAGTCCACTCCATGATGAACATCATACTTCCTTGATAGATTTTCAAAGTTACACTCTAGGAAATGTAGCCCCCATCAAATTAGACAGTGTGTGGGACTATGAACCATGGGAAAATGGTCTCCTTGAATATCTTTCTGGCTTGGAATCACTGGAAATCATGGGGACAACCTCTACCTACTTTGGGATGTAATACATGTCAACTAGGATGTAAGATAACCCACATGAAGGAGGAATGGTCCCACATAGTCCACTACCTACACATCAGAAATTTCAACCTCTTTCCATGAAGTCAACAAAATTTCACCTCTTTATACATGTTCCCTATACTATACTAATCACACAATGGAATAAAATGGTGAGCATCTTTAAACTGAGTGGTCCAGTATAAACCACACCATAGAAACTTAGTTGTGGAATTTGAAGAGCTCATATGGCCCCTGGTAAGTCTTGAATGGCATTTCTCTAGGATTGGTGGTTCCTCCTCATCAGGATTGCAATGACTATATAAACCATCATCACATAGTCTAAAAAAGTATAACTCCTCCCAATAATAGTGCCTCACATTGTGTACTAAATTTTTCTTGGCAATGCACATGCACTCAATATATAAGACACTTGTGGCAAAATTTTTGATGAAGATTGCAGACCCAAAAATTGTTGTGGGGACCTTCATCTAGTGGTTTTCGTGGAGAGAGTCATTTACTAGGATAGTGTCTATGTAAGTGATGTGAATATGACTCAAGTGATTAATGAAAACATTTTGTTGCCATTCTTGTCTTACAATTCTAAAGTCAAACTCTTAGACAAGTAGAATCCACTTGATTGACTGAGGTTTTGAATCTCTCTTAGTTAGTAGGTAGTGGATGGTGGTGTGTTCTACATAGACAATGAGCTATGGCCCTATAAGAAAGGAAATTTTTTCTCAAAGCATATATCATTCTCATCATCTCAAACTCTTTTATGGGATAGTTTTTTTTAGACTCTCTAGTGTATTGGAAGGATAATAAATCATATGATGCTTCTTCTCTATGTGCTTCCTTGAGACAGATCTCATTGCATAGTTTCTAGCCTCACACATGATCTCAAAGAGTTGATACCAATCTGGGGTGGAGGTAAGATAAACCTTTGCAATGGTACATTTCTACATACATGTCATAAAACTAAAATTCGTAGTCCTTCAAGAGAAGATTGGTCAATAGTTCGGCAATATTCAAAAAGTCTTGAATGAACTTGTTATAGAACCATGCATGGACTAGCAAGGATCCTTACTTCTTTGATGGTGGATGGGATTTCAAGTATGAATTCGTTGACGGTGGTAGGGGTTGCAAGCATGGTAATGCCATCTATATTCACTTTATCCACTTTCCTACTCCTATTAAAAACTTAGTGCCCAAGTGGGCTACCCTCTTTCACCATGGAGTGACATTTTTTAATTAAGCATTGGATGTGATTTTTTGCGTCATGGTAGTACATGATGTAGACATGTATCAAAAGATCTCATAAACTGAAAAGCCATCCATAAAAACCTCCACGGCCATCTTGTGATGGTTGCCACGCACCACTAAAGGGTGATGGGTGCATTGCATAGCCAAAACAACATCCCTCTCAAAGCATAAGTGCCAAAGGGACAACCAAAGGTCATCTTCTCTTGATAGCCCAAATAAATAGATATCTAGTAGAATTCAGAATAGCCATAAAGATATCAAAAGAATGTATGGTGTTCCAGACACTCTAGATGTTGAACTAGGAAGGTTGAGGAAAGTGATCTTTGTGATACACTTGCCACACAAAAGCGAGACATACCAACCTGTTCCATGTAACAACCCACCACCACATGAGTGAGATTACTCAAAACAAAGCACAGAACTAACACTAAACATCCAAATTTCTACAAAATAGGGTAAATTAAAACCAATTCCATGTAACTATAAAAGAATAAATAATACATCTGAGTCCACAAACTATGCCACCTATATCATATAACATGCCAAAGAACATTACATGTCATTTTTCAAGGCTAACGCGCCACAAAACTGTTACATAATGATCATGTGTTCACATATACAAGCCATATCTATACAACCATGGCATACTAACAAAATTGTTGGTATGTATGCCCTGAGAACCAATCATGGGATGATTGGTGGGATACATTAAGATTGATTTGATAAACATCAAAGGCAAGCTTCCAATTCTTTCTGGTTCAGTCATATGAGATAGTGATAGAACATATTGAATGTCTAGAGAATGACAATACTCAATGACGTATGCCTTCAGGTTCAGGACCTGAACGATGAGATCATATGGATGCTAAGAGTTTGTACATTCTTGTTATGTCCCTAGTCGGATGTCATTATGGAAGGTAGATAGACAGCAATGACACACAAGGCTAGATTGTGGTGTTGGTTGATGACAGAATCTCATTAGTCATGATATAGAGAAATCAAACCAAACACATAGGTACTTGTTAGAGAACAAGTGTACCAGACAGACCCACTGTGAGTTTGACACATGGAACCATGACATGGTAGTCACAGTCAATACTCACAGTGATGGTGGTGAATGTGATTCTTTGACCTGAAATCACTACACTCAACACATGTCATTGGGCACACTTTGACATCATCAAACGCAGTCCTGAAACATGGGTTGTTATAAAGGTGATGATTGGGTGGCTTTGACACATGAGGCTTTTGAGGGGTGAGTGATAGATATGGGATTTTTCCCTCCTGAGGGAGTTTGATATCCATGGCCACTTGATGAGTAGGATTGAGAAAGGCGTGCATGCATGTGTGAATCAGTATGTGATATTGATGTAATACATATCTCTTCCAATCTACTCTGAGATCAAGAAAGTGAATGAACATTGATAGGATGACTGTTCCATGCCTCGAGTTCATTCGGGATATCAGTGACAAAGGAATTATACATTCACTATAACACCATTCTTGGATTGTAGGATTGAAAGTTGTTCTCCAACTTTCTATTTCCCTTGGGTAGCACTGATGTGTGACTAGGCACCACTCTTTGCTTGTGAAGTCATAAGTGTTATGGACTTTCACTGCCAACGTGAAATGGACCTGCAGGTTCACACACATAGGATTTAACCAGGAAGATGAGTTTTGTCCACAAACAATGTTTAAATTGATTACTAAAGGAGTTTAGTAGTTCAATTAAACATTCAATCAATTGATAGCTCAGTATCATAATGTTCAAGGTGTTGGAATGATTGATTGGAGTATCAGATTGATTGAAACTGCAATTGATTGATTCTGCACAATCTACACTCCCAACTGATCGGCTCATGTGATGAACCGATTGGCTGAGCTTGGTGAACCGATCAACTCAGATGGTGAGTCGATCGACTCATGGACAGGGTGAAACAATCGCTTCAAGTGTAGAAACGATCAGTTCAAATGATCCAAACGAGCAAGTTGGGAAAGTCAGGTTGGTGAGAAATTTCCTTTCGTTTCACTTGCCCAATTTGATTGGAACAAGGATTGGTATTTGATACCAATTAGAAACAAAAGAGGAAAAGTCAATCGGGAACTGATCAGGACCACGAACCGACCGATTCAGAAGTGAACCGACCATTTCATGGGTCCCAACCGATCGGTTGAGGTATCAACCGACTGGCTCAGGTCCCCAACCGACCGTTTCAGAAATGAAACGATCGGTTCAGGTTGCACAGTTGGTTGTTTTTGTGGAAAATCTCGAACCCTTCTAATCCTACTTTAGTCCTGCATTGCCCGGGATAGAGAACCCTGTCCCATGACCCTCCTATATATAGGGGTATTGGGGGCTTCTCAAAGAACAACTCGGTGCAACCAGTTACTCTGTAAAGTTTTCGTTCTCTCTAATTTTGGTAATCGAGAGAGCCCGAGCAAGTGCTACCCGATAAGGGAGGCACATCAAGGGAAAGACAAATGCAGAAAGTGACTGGTGGCAGGAGAGTGTGTCGGTGACTAGTACGCCGACAGGAGGGTGCAACTCCTTCCAATTCCTTGTGGGACAAGGAGATTGGAGTTCCAGGTGGTCCACGTGGACTACTTCAGAGGCGGGAGATTTATGCTGCTCGGAGGACAACTGTCAATCCCGACAGTCTCAGTGAGACCAGGAGTCGTCAGTCCCGGTGCGACCAGGAGCTGCACAGACACCGTCCAAGACCGGAGGTGAAGACCGTGCAAGCCGTGAGGTATTGTCTCCGAGCAAGCCTCATGACAAGGTATGATTCCACAAACCATCCTTTCCTATTGTATAGATGTTGACCTGTTTCCTTTTTCTGGGTTTGGGGAGGAGAAAATTTTTGTTTCCGATGCCTTCTCTGCCTCCCCTAAAACCCAACAGTGATATCAGAGCCATGCCAACTGCTCTATACTTTAGGATTATTGATATGATTGATTTTGGTTTGTCGTCTTTATTTATTTCATACAATGCGAATAAAATTAGCTTTATGCATGTCCAATCCTAAATCCACAAATCCCAATTTACATATATGATATGTATTATGAATGCACTCGATACACATCACCCTTAAATGAGTTTTGTGGTGGATGTATAGTGTGGTTATGGCCAATAAACCCTATCTGTGTATGGTTGTATGTGGTTGCTTGCATCTCGGTCTGCACACTGATCTTCCCTTTCTCCTATTCCTGATGTAACTCAAAATAATTCAAGATTTCTTTCCTACCTTTTCTCCCCTCGAATGTAACTCAAGGTTTCTCTTTTTACAATGTAAAATAGGATAAAATTTTATTTCCTGTTATGTCAAAGAGCGGAGGACATCCTGATGACAGCTAAGACGATCGGTTCAAGGAGTGAACCGATTGGTTGACATTCGAGACAATCAGTTCAAGGAGTGAGCCGATCGATTGATGACTAGTTCGAGGAGTGAGACGAGCGGGTGGCGGCCATGATGAGATGCACGACGACCAGGCGAACCCATCGGTTGGAGGAGTCAACTGATCGACTGGTGGCACCTAGCCGACCAGCCTGATGGTGAGCCGATCAGTCATGTGATGAGTTGATCAAACCCAGAAAGGCAAAGCATAGAGTTCATCTTGTACAGGTTGCATGTGATGTAGACCTAGATGACCGTGATTCCTCTTGGCTCGAGGAATCACATTAGGATGTCCATAATCATCGCTTTTATCATTTTGCATGTTTTCTGTGGGATATAGCATGTATATGATACGTACTATGTATTGTGGTGATTGGATATGTATATGTATATAAAAACCAAATCCCTCATTAAATATTAAGTTTTAGATGCCTTCCAAATGTGACACATGTGAAAAGCTTGATCGACCAAGTGTGGGCACACCCTAGCGTGGTGCACCGTCTATCTCGTGGAAGCGTGAAGGATGAATGTGTGAGTCTGCCCATGCAGGGTGCATATTCATCGTGTTTACTTTGGGTCGGACTTAACAAGGTGACCTAGATAGGATCTACCACCTTGAGGCATGGAGATAATCATGGCAAGGAGTTGCATATGACATATTATCAAGAGTTGCATATGATGAAATTGGTAAGAGTTTCCTACCTGAGAGATCTAAGTTGTGGGTGACAACCCTAGCTGGTCCATGACTTAGAGGATTTTAGGATCTTGCCCACTAGAAGGTTGTACCCTACAATCTTCCGAATTGATGGTGAGGGCTATCAATTTTAAGTAAAATAGTGGGAGTGATAATTAATTAAAGGCCTAATTATATCGTCAACTTTTCAAATCAATCAAATAAGTCAAAAATGAGTTTTGGACTAAAATTGCATATTTCCTTTTGTAGTACAAATGACAACAAACAACAATCACTTTTCTTTGTGATCGGTCCTTGAAAAGGACAAGCTAAATGGGACAGACTTCCACAACTGGTATAGGACATTGAGAATTGTTCTCACTCAAGAGTGAAAGCTCTATGTTCTGGATACTCCAATTCCAGAGGAACCTGCTCCTAATGCACCAAAGGCAGAAAGGGATGCTTACAAGAAGCATTCTGATGATGCCATTGATGCAAAGTACTTGATGTTGTGCTCTATGAACCACGAGTTGTAGAGACAACATGAGAACATGGGTGTCATTGAGATGATTCAGCATCTCAGGAACATGTATGAAGATCAAGCATGGCAAGAGAGATATGATGTCTCAAGGGCATTGTTCAAATGCGTCATGATAGAAGGAGATCCAGTTGGTCCTCACACACTCAAGATGATTGGGTATGTGCAGAACCTGACAAGACTGGGATATCCACTGAGCCAAGATTTGGCTACTGACATGATACTGCAATCGTTGCCAGAATCCTACAGTCAGTTTTTGATGAACTACAACATGAACAACTTTGATAGACCACTGTCAGAGTTGTTGGGCATGTTGAGGACAGCCGAGACACAGATGAAGAAGGACAAGCCTAAGTCTGTGATGGTGATCACAAGCAAGAAAGGAAAGTCCAAGCACAAGGGCAAGGGCAAAGCTAAGAAAGGTTCTGATGCTAGCCAGGAGCCCAAGTTGTCTTCAGCTCTCAAGGCCAAGGGAGGCATGACCAAGAAAGACAATTGCCACCATTGTCAAAAGCCAGGACATTGGAAAAGGAATTGTCCTCTCTATCTGGAAGAACAAAAGAAGAAGGATGCGACAAACGTCTCTACTTAAAGGTGTCATGAAAGTAAACTTGTAACACTTTTGAGGTATATGATACCAAGATGTAAAGTGTAAAGCACTCAATAAATGGGGCAAGTGTTTCCGCCATAGATAGGAGTACTTTAGTTTATTTTCAGCCTAAAAGGCATGTAATACAGTTATGAACTGCTATTTCATACTTGCCAATAGATAGAAACACTTTATTTTTTCATCTTGTATGACAATGATGGCAATTAATAAAGAGATGTTTCAATTTCTAAAGATATGATCTTTGTGGAAATGCCTTATTTCTCTTGTGGTATTTGATATGCATAAGATAAAATGATACCTAAGAGTTATAGATAACTCAAACAATCAAATTAGCATCAATCATGAGAAATTCATTTCTAGTTTCCATGTGATGGATAAATCTAGACTCTTTTGGTTAGAGAACCAGTAAGAAACATGAATATCTTAAACATGATTAATCAATCTTCACTAAAGGTAGTGGGAGAATGATTATCCTATTAGGTATGATACATGTGATGTATTTACATACCTATTGGAACAAATGCTAATACTTCAAATGGTGTTTAGAGAAATACCAATATGAATATCTTGAAGTGTTCAAGATTATCATAGATGAAGTGCAAATTTGGTAAAGTGTTGATTCTTGATGAGATCAATGAATGAAATACTTGGACCAAATGTTTGCGATCCTTATGAGTGATTATGATAGTGTATCATAGTGAACTCATGATTAAGGCATGGTGATGTCTAAATAAAGAAGGAATCATACTCTAAGGAGTTAGAGAATGATTATCAAATAACTAAATTCTTCTTAATAAAAGAATATCCCACACTAATAAAGGACATTAAGAATCACAAGGAGTTGTAAGTTCTTATATCATTGACGGATACACCTCGTTTATCTATGTGATGAGTTGTTCATGTGATGAGTCAACTATCTATATGAATATGAGGAACCGAATTTTGAGTTATGGTTTATGACCATTACATCCTAAATGACATCCATGTGAAACATAAGGTATGACCTTGATGGTAGCACCCATTGGATGAAATCCATAAGTGCAAATGAATCTTAAATGTTAAGACACATGGATAACATTTTGAGAAGGATGATTCTTGTTGATTGCTACTTAATGACTAAGATATTTGGCATATGGATACTAAAACCGCATTCCTATGAGGAATAAAACAAGGATGTGTACATGACACAACCTATAAGGTTTATGAATCCACTAATGCAAATGAAGTCTATAAGTTACAATGGACTAATCAATGTGATTGATTGAGAACAAGCAACTCAGAATTGGACCTTTACTTTGATGATATAGTCAAAGGGTTTGACTGATATGTCAAAGATAAAGAAGGGATCTGTGATTTAGTGGGAGCGTGATCACATTCCACATGTTGATGTGAAATGGAAATGTTCTAGAATGGAAATCCAAAAGTGGAAATTATCTTAAAGGAAGATAGAGATGCTTCCTATGTAATAGGAATAGAGATCTATAGAGATAGTTCTCTAAAACCTCTTGACCTAGAAAGAGAAAGCATACATTGGCAATCTGTACTGAAGGGTTCAGTATGCACAAGATTAAGTGGGAGAAAATGTATCCATGTTACATGGAGTTAGTATCCCAAGGCCAAGTGTCCAATTATTATGAAGAATGGGAACACTAAGAATAGATATGGATCTATCATGTATGTAATCATCCCATTATCTTGCATGTATCGACATGGCAAGAACAAAATGCATTCATCATCTTGTATGTAGGACATAGCAATATGATGTGCTCATCCTGATAACTCGTATGTGAGACATGACGAGTGGATGTCTGTCTACTTCCAGTAAGGATTACTGGAATACCATGAAAACTTGATAAGTACTAGTTCTATGGAGATAAGGAAGAGTTCAATGTAAAGAGTTACATTGATGTGAACTTCTGAAAGGACAGAAAATTAATCGCAAAATATATATAGGATATATAAAAGTGAAAGTTTGTTGATAATTGGAAGTGTTCCAATAAAACCATTTAAAAGGAAATGCCGACTATCTATGCGTTAGAGAAGAGTAGTGGATACTATATGGATATGGAAGTTCTTGAGATGAACTTATAGATATTCCACTCATTGATGACAAGTATGGAATCCTTGATCATGCAATGTGGCTAAAGGTTAGCAAAGGAATACTAGATCACATATTATGGAAACTCCGTCTCATACGTGTGATGTACAGTGAAGAGATGTGAGACATGCAATTTATACTGACTTTGGCAAGGTGTTGCTATAACTCACTATGTTCGCACTAGAGCACAGTAACATGTGGGACATGTTTAAAGATCACTATGAATACGATTCAAGAGTGATTGGCTCGCAGTGCAAGTGGGAGTATGTTGGTATGTATGCCCTGAGAGCCAATCATGGGATAATTGGTGGGATACATTAAGATTGATTTGATAAACATCAAAGGCAAGCTTCCAATTCTTTCTGGTTTAGTCATATGAGATAGTGATAGAACATATTGAATGTCTAGAGAATGACAGTACTCAATGATGTATGCCTTCAGGTTCAGGACCAGAACGATGAGATCATATGGATGCTAAGAGTTTGTACATTCTTGTTATGTCCCTAGTTGGATGTCATTGTGGAAGGTAGATAGACAACAATGACACAGAAGACTAGATTGTGGTGTTGGTTGATGACAAAATCTCATTAGTCATGATATAGAGATATCAAACCAAACAAATAGGTACTTGTTAGAGAATAAGTGTACCGGACAGACTCACCGTGAGTTTGACACATGGAACCATGACATGGTAGTCACAGTCAATACTCACAGTGATGGTGGTGAATGTGATTCTTTGACCTGAAATCACTACACTCAACACATGTCGTTGGGCACACTTTGACATCATCAAACGCAGTCCCGAAACATGGGTTGTTATAAAGGTGATGATTGGGTGGCTTTGACACATGGGGCTTTTGAGGGGTGAGTGATAGATACGGGATTTGTCCCTCCTGAGGGAGTTTGATATCCATGGCCACTTGATGAGTATGATTGAGAAAGGTGTGCACGCATGTGTGAATGAGTATGTGATATTGATGTCATACATATCTCTTCCAATCTACTCTGAGATCAAGAAAGTGAATGAACATTGACAGGATGACTGTTCCATGCCTCGAGTTCATTCGGGATATCAATGACAAAGGAATTATACATTCACTATAACACCATTCACGGATTGTAGGATTGAAAGTTGTTCTCCAACTTTCTATTTCACTTGGGTAGCACTGATGTGTGACTAGGCACTGCTCTTTGCTTGTGAAGTCATAAGTGTTATGGACTTTCATTGCCAACGTGAAATGGACCTGTAGGGTCACACACATAGGATTTAACCTGGAAGAGGAGTTTTGTCCACAAACAATGTTTAGATTGATTACTAAAGGAGTTTAGTAGTTCAATTAAACATTCAATCAATTTATAGCTCAGTATCATAATGTTCAAGGTGTTGGAATGATTGATTGGAGTATCAGATTGATCGAAACTGCAATTGAATGATTCTGCACAATCTGCACTCCCAACCGATCGGTTCATGTGATGAACCGATCGGCTGAGCTTGGTGAACCAATCAGCTCAGATGGTGAGTCGATCGGCTCATGGACAGGGTGAAACAATCGCTTCAAGTGTTGAAACGATCGGTTCAAATGGTCCAACCAAGCAAGTTGGGAAAGTCAGGTTGGTGAGAAATTTCCTTTCGTTTCACTTGCCCAATTTGATTGGAACAAGGATTGGTATTTGATACCAATTAGAAACAAAAGAGGAAAAGTCAATCAGGAACTGATCAGGACCACGAACCGACCGGTTCAGAAGTGAACCGACCATTTCATGGGTCCCAACCGATCGGGTGAGGTATCAATCAACCGGCTCAGGTCCCCAACCGACCGTTTCAAAAATGAAACGATCGGTTAAGGTTGCATAGTTGGTTGTTTTTGTGGAAAATCTTGAACCCTTCTACTCCTACTTTAGTCCCGCATTGCCCGGGATAGAGAACCCTATCCCATGACCCTCCTATACATAGGGGTATTGGGGGCTTCTCAAAGAACAACTCAGTGCAACCATTTGTTCTGTAAAGTTTTCATTCTCTCTGGTTTTGGTAACCGAGAGATCCCGAGCAAGTGCTACCTGATAAGGGAGGCACAACAAGGGAAAGACAACTACAGAAAGCAATTGGTGGCAACAGAGTGTGTCGGTGACTAGTATGCTGACAGGAGGGTGCGACACCTTCCAATTCCTTGTGGGACAAGGAGATTGGAGTTCCAGGTGGTCCGTGTGGACTACTTCAGAGGCAGGAGATTTCTGCTGCTCGGAGGACAGCTGTCAATCCCGACAGTCCTTGTGAGACCAGGAGTCGTCAGTCCTGGTGCGACCAGGAGCTGCACAGACACTATCCAAGACCGGAGGTGAAGATCGCGCAAGCCGCGAGGTATTGTCGCCGAGCAAGACTCGGGACATGGTATGATTCCACAAACCATCCTTTCCTATTGTATAGACATTGACGTGTTTCCTTGTTCTGGGTTTGGGGAGGAGAAATTTTTTTGTTTCTGCTGCCTTCTCTGCCTCCCCTAAAACCCAAAAAAAATTCATATCAATGAACAACATCTACAAAACACCCATAAGGATCTGAGAGTACAGGGATGACACATAGGACTCTACTACTAAACACTAACAACATATCCAACCTTCAACAACTACTATTCCTCTTGTTGCTCAGCCTCAACCACACGATCTCTACCTCATCATGCACGACCACCTAATAGATGTGGAAACCCACAGGGTGAGAGAAATGTCCCAATGACAGATTTAACTCTCTTCCAATGACTATTATAAGCATCAATGTATCAAAGCAAGAAGATAACATTATTATTAGGATGAGCATATTCAACTAAATGATATAATCAAAGCAGTTAACACTATTTAAGAAATTTAGGCATCTACAACTGAGCGGTAGAACATCTTATACTTTTAAAAGGAATATGAATAACATGTATAACCTTTATCAGCTAAATAGAATAAGAAACAAGGCAAAGGGATTATCCAATCTGAATCTTGTTTGACCCTAAGAAAATATACTACTAAATTGTATTACATCTTTTCTTTGCCCAGAGGATTTGAGTCTTACCAACCAAATCCAACTCACTAATGCCATGTCAAAATTAGTTCCATACAAGATCTATGAAAGAGTCAGACTCCATGGTCTTCTCCTGTACTACTCCGTTAGTTCAAGTCTGCACTGCAGTGACACATCAATCAGACTACAAAATAGAAACTTATAGTCAAAGTTATAGTCCTGTAGACAAAAAATATAGCCAAAGCTATAGTCATGTAAACACCTAGCTTGCCTTGGTGCAGGTCACAACACTATAAACCAGGGTATATAACCCAATCACCGAGGTACAACTGCATTTGTCCTCTATCACATCTTATCACATCACATCATCACCGAGACCCGACCGCAGTCATTCTTAAAACACTTGGGATCAAGATGTAAGGCCACATAGTCACTTACACCTCACATGCTCAATAGTATGTGCTTCGTGTTACCCTTGGGAATACCCGTTTCACCATTCAGCAAAGTTCTGACTCTGGAATGGATCTATGGCATAGGGAACTATATGATTAGGGTTTCACTTGATTAGTTAAGACAATTGGGTTTCTTTTAGCATCAATCAAGTTATAACTTATAAACTCTACAAAGATAAGGGTAAAGGCACAACTCTATAAGATATAAATCTATGAGGTATAAACTTGTCACATCATCGCTTGATACCAATGCCATACAAGGCCATCCACATTATCACATCACTTGGGGATATCAATCCCTCATCTTACACTAGAGGACATCACCTCACACTAGTCATTGAGCCTCTACCAGGTCACAAGACCAAAACACATAGTTCATGCACACCATCATTATCTCATCATGCCTAATAAGGGCTCATAACCATCACCTTGTGTCATATCACATACACCATAGCAATCACTATCTATGCTATTCATTAAACCTGCAAGGTTAGGGTTACATAAATAATAGAGAGGAAACATTAACTCATGATATTCCTTCAAGAAAGCTCAACAAGTACATCATACACTTGAAATTAGGATTAGGGTTTCTCATATAGCCGATGGGTTTCCATTCCAATACTTATCATTAAATTCTAGGTATGTCATTTCCCATACTCTTGGAGCACATTAGGGTTAGGCATCATTGTTATGATCAATCAATCATTTCAAACAACACTATGTATTGACCATTCACTTAGTTATGCATGTGTAGTGACCTACTAGGTTAACAGATTGTAGTGACCATAGTGTCAACCCCATCGGTAGGGACCAAAGGAGGTTAACACTTTGTAGAGACCAAGATAGGTATGTGTAGCGACCAACCAACTAAATAATATGTTGTGAATGCAAGAAGACCATGCGTAGTGACCCTTGTAGCGACCAAACCAAGCTCAAACATGTGTAGCGACCACTGATAAATGTGTTTTCATCATTTTTATTTACATCTTTTAGTTATCTTTTTAGATTTTTTTTGTTATTTATTTTCTTAGTTTTATAATTAATTGCATTATATTATATTTTTCTATTTTAAGTATAATTTTAATTATATTTTCTTGGATTTTTGTAGGAAATGGGATAAATATTCTTGGAGTATAATTGCACAATTTGCAGCAGTCTTGTAATTATTGTATACCCGTCACCAAAAGTGCCATAAATCTTGCATCCAAAGTCCAAATTGAGTGTACAAGTATTCATTGGAAAGGATATTTAACTTCCTAAAAGAATATCCTATTATTTGGACCTCTTTTATGCTTTTTACGAGAGAAAAAACATTCGAAATCATTGTTGTGGGAATCTGCATTGAAGAGAGTTACATGGTCAAGACAATTAAAGCCTATCAAAAATCTATTGACTAGATCTAGAAAATTCAAAAGGACGACTCCCTCTCTTTCCCCCCCTCTTTTTCCCCCTCTTTTTTGAGTAGCATACCCCCTCCTTCTCCTATAAAAGGAGGGGAACTTCCTCCTCCCAAGATCATCTTTTATATCATCTTTGTACGGGATTTATGAGCAGTCTTCTTGTGTTCTTATGTTATTGTGTTCTTTCCATCAATAAAGATTAGTTTTTGCAAGCTAAGTGTTTCCTGCAATTGTTGTTCTTTTACTTTTATCATTTAGATCTAGTTTCTTCTTCCTCTTATTCTTCTGTGGACTGGAGCAAGGGATTAAGTGTCGACCATTTCATTGACTCTAGCCTAAGGAATTATCCTTTAGTAAGACTGGACTATGGCTAGAACTCTTCTTCCCTCCATCCCCCTTTTCTCCACAATCAAGAGTGAGTAGTTATATATCAAGGCAAGGGAATAACCCCTTATCCATGGCTT
The DNA here is from genome assembly GCA_963693085.1 of Alisma plantago-aquatica. Classification (NCBI taxonomy): domain Eukaryota; kingdom Viridiplantae; phylum Streptophyta; class Magnoliopsida; order Alismatales; family Alismataceae; genus Alisma; species Alisma plantago-aquatica. The sequence goes on along the minus strand of OY856410.1, from coordinate 143,578,370 downwards.
TATCAAATTTTCCTTAAAAACAATTCTAGATGGCTTTTAGGTTTGATAACTAATTAATCTATCAAAGTAATTTATTAGTTTGATCAAAAGTTAATCTGAATAGATATGATTGTGGAAGTTCAGATTTAGAACAACAGACCCAATCACATAGGAGTATTGAAATGACCGTGGATCTTCTTCTTTTAGGATGATGAACTATGAAGCATGAGCACCAGGACCAATGGTCTCATGTGGAGTCCTTCTTTAGTGGATTTTTATTAATTCACTTGCCTTGATCGAATCTGTCATTTTTAAGGATTAGTTTGTTTTTTCCTAGGATAAGGTGGTGAAAATCTCTAAAGCATTGATTCTCCATCTCTTGATTTATACTTGTGTTTGATCCACTCCCTTTAAATTCTAGTCTCTCATTCATAATAGTTTACTTGTGCTAACAAACATCTCAATTTTCCTTGTGACAGGGCAAATTATTTCTTGTTAAGTGAAATCTTGTTCTTTTATTTTTCTTTTTGTCTTAGTGATAATCATCAAAACCCAACCTGATCTTTACTTTCTATTCTAAAATAAAAATACTAAAATGAAAAGTTCTTCAAAACCATTGGGATTAGATTTAACAATCTTAAAAATATTGTCCTTTGGGATCGACCCTTTCTATACTAACCTTAATCGGAAAGTTGAAAAAGGATTAAACTCTAGGATAATTATCTTAGTGATTATAGTGCACTTCGATGCATTAACAACCACCCACTTAGGGTTAGAGTTTGTTGCACCTGACACATAATCAAACATGTAGTGACCTCAAGCACCACCAAAGTGAATGTAGCGACTCCAAGGTCAAGCCACTCCTAACAGCACATAAATGACCTCAAAATAGAGAAACATCTCAATCAAAATAGATGATAAACATCAAGAAAACTAAACATCACCAAGGGGAAAACTCCATTCAAGGATGGACATAAAAACCCTAGAAATGACCACCACCAAGATAAACAAGGAAACCATGCTTAGAGAAGAGATACCATCATCTAACACATGCTCATAACAATAAAACCTTCATCTACTACATCATGGCCGAACCATAACATGGTGTTAAAACCGAAGATCAAGATGCATGGATTAGGGTTTAGGTGAAAGATTAATCTAAGCAAGAACACTTCAAAATCATAAACCTTAGAGCAAGATAACATCATCTAGCATCACGTTTTAAAGACAAGACAATAGCATGCAAGCAAGAATATGGTGCAATAATAGTAGAGGGGAAAGTTATATAACCCGTCTTAAGATGAAGATCAAACTCCAAAGACACAAACTCCAAGAAAGAGAAAGAAAATCCAACTAGGATCAAATACACAGACAACAAGGTCATCTCAAGAAGAAGAACACACCAAGGTCAAAGGAAAGCTCAAGTTTGAAGAAAACTCAAACCCTAGGACAAATAAGAGAGAAGAAAGAGGGGAAACTTCATCTCACTTAGGTATTACCATGGTCAAACCATAGTCTCGACCCTTGTAAAGAGAAGATCCTCAAGATAGCGACCATGGTGTACCATAGTTTCATGGCTAAGGAGAAGAAGGAAGGTAGGGATTGGATCCAAGAAAAATGAGATCAAAGGTGTAGAACCACTTACCAAGATATAAAATTACCACAGACCACCACAAGAGAGATGATCAAGCTCAAGATCACCAGATGCAAGAGAATATCGGCCACCAAAGCTCCAAGATCAGCACCTTCTCCAGATCCACCAAGCTAAAGGCTGAACACAAGGGAGAAGAGAGGAAGAAGAGATCTAAAATAGATACTTGCATGTGAAAGAGAGGGTTTATATACTCAAGGGTAGGAGAGAGGTAAGGATCATGAGGTGTCAAGATATGAGAGGACCATAAGGACACTTGTCCACAAATCCATGGCCATGAAATCACTCTAGACATGCATGCAAGAAAGTATGATGAAAACAAGGTAGTGTAGCGACCGCTTATTTCCACTACACCCCTAGGTCATAACAAAACCAAGGAAACACCATGTAGCGACCGCTACAAGGTGTCTCACAACAAAATAGGTCACAACACCTCAAACACTTGTAAACCCTAGTAACAAAAACTAAAGCTAGGGTACCAAGGTCGCAACAAACATCAACCAAAGGAGTGTTGCAGTCGCAACACCTCAAAACCAACACACAAAGTCGAAACACCCATCAAACTCAAGCATCCATGCAAAGCCATGCAAACCCTAATATGATCTCATGATGCCACCTCATCAACCAAGGTCCAACAAGGTGCCCCAAAGCATCATTATCTCTCTCATGATGCCAAGGCACAAATGGAACAACCTACATGTGACAAATTGCAAGATATACCCTCAACATGGGTAAATTGCAACTTGGTCCAAAACAAGCATATCTAACTCGAACATCAACCAAACAAGACCAACCTGAAAACACAAGCAAGGCACATGTTATGAAGGCATCTCAAGAGAATAAATTAAGGTTAAAGCATCTTATTAAGCAAATAAAATGCAATCAACCACTAAACTAGGTCTGGGGTCTTACAATATTTATGTGTTTCTTTCTTCACTTCCTATAATTGATGTGCATCCTCTATCATGTAACAATGTGTGATTGTGTGTGGCTTTATTCACCTTCTTGTAATCAATGCACATAGTCCAACATGTAACAATTTTTGTAGTAGTGATTCACACATCTCATTCAGCAACACCATAGTACCTCTCTTCTTTAAAACAACCTACACAAGACTCATCCACAGGGAGTCAAAAATGGGATAGATGAACCCATCAACCTTGTAGGGAAGACCCTGAGATTCAGTATGTTACAGAACACCGCCCCTTAAAGAGGATTTTGTCCCTGAAATCACAACAAGAGGAAAGAGAGGGTGAGTGTGCAATTTCTCAACCTTAAACACTAGGTTATAACCCTTAATCTAGGGTACAACAAAAAATCTACATAAGTCAGGTGTTACTAAGGTTTCCACAAAACCTATAGCCTTTTATCAACTCAAATTAACATTTTTGCTATATTAGCATAATCTCCATCATGAAGAGGTATCATATTTATTATACTATCACTTATGCCACATTTTATTCAAAACAATTACATCTCAATATTATATCATGTGTATTTCCCTCATCAAGGGTTTTAAGCACAATTAGGGTTTATTAAGCCATTTCAACATTAATTAATGTATTAGGTCAAAACCTTAATAACATGAATTCATTTTGCATTATCCTCTTAAAACTACCATGTAGAATTATCACAAATTATTTTGTAGAAAAAGTTAATATTATCCAACAAGTTATTAAGCCTATAATAATTCCAAATAATGTTCATATTGCACATTTTCATATCATCTTTCATACTCATATTAATGACATCCTTAATCATTGTCGTCCATTACACTTCATATTATAAATTATACATATTTTACATAACATTAGGCATTTATGAATATTTATGTGAATCTAATTATTCATTATCATGTTTGAGTGATTATATGCATTTTAGTGAATAGGATGTAACCCATTAAATATTAATGAATTAATTCATATATCAAGTTAGGATGAGGTGTTCATTAGATAACAAGGTGATATACCTTACATATATTGATAAATTTGTGACTATAATCCATTTACATGTATTAAGGTATATTATGTGATGATGACACCTAATGTCACTAATGTATCATGAAAGGCATTAAGGGTATATATATATATGTATATGTTGTCAAAGCTAGCTGATTACCTATTAGGGTTTAGGTCAACATGATAATTACATGTTAAACAATCCTTAGGGTGCACTATCCATACACATTTTACCATTAGGGTGGCATAGCCAACATTATGTATATTCACAATTAGTAATAAGTAACTCATTATTATGTGCATCAAGCCTATATTAAGGTTCAAGCATATGAATTATCTCTATATGACTTACTACATATTCATGTGTGTATAAACAAACAAGTTAAATTATAATGTGCTTGGTAAATTCTTGTTCACATAAGTTATTATGTACATATGTCCACATAGATAGGGTTTCTAACTCCAAGGATATTTGATTTTGCTTTTTAATTGGGATTCCATCCCCCTAAAAAGGGATTTCGTCCTCGAAATCAGATTTGCAAAACCAAATAGGGTACTAACACCATTACCCTTACTCCACCCCTTAAAAGGGTCAACTAAGTCAAACTAAGCTAAGGGTAAAAGGGTACATAAAACTCAACACTAAAAGGATTTACTAACCAAGCTTCAGGGTGTAACATAGGGTACACTAAACCCTAAACATAGGAGTATAAGGTATTTAAGGATGACTTTTGTGTAAGAGATCAAATCATCACTTATGGGTTTCCTAAGGTATTCAACAATTAGACAACATGCCCAAAGATAGACTATTTCGAGCTGTCTGTATCAGATCAGGCCAGGCCAGGTCATATGAGATCAGGAGTCCTCATTACCAAGCTAGTGGGGCGGAGGAAAATATTGCCAGCCCTCAAGCTCTGACCCTTTCTAGACACCATCACTTTCAACTTCTTGCTCTAGTAGCTTCTCAATAGACAATTCACCAAAAAGTTGACAAATTTTATTTTTAATATGAAATTATTATGATCCTAAATCAAACTTTCATGCTAGGTCAACTCTAAGGTGAAAAACTTACTAAAGAAACTATATAAGATAAGGGTTCTATCTAAGAGACAATTTTAATTAGTCAAGAATCTGACTACCTTGATGCTCTGATACCATGCTGTAAAGACCAAGTCTCTACTATAAAACATGATAAACAAGTAAATCAAATGTGTGGCAGTGAAAGAAATAAAAACTTGACTTTATTCAAAATGTATAAAGAGTACATTATAAAAATTTCCATAAAGGAGGTACAACCTTATACAAAAGATAGGATCTAGGTAGAGGAAGACTTAGACTAAGCCAATATTGTCTCCAAACAAAACAACTTATATATAAAAGCAACAATGTTCATGCAAGCTACATGCTCCTTTTTCATCTTGTTCTATCCTTAGCCTTAGGTTCACCAAGCTTCCATGTGCACTCTGATCTTAGCCTGGATGGTTGGGGTCATCCAACAAGAGAAAGATAAAAGTATGTGTCACAATATGATAAGGTACAAGAAGCATATTTAAGGAATGGAAACATAAAGATTTTCTATACTAAGAGTGTTCAAGAGTATGAGGCATATAATTCAAATAGGATTTTTGCCAAACATATAAGTCAAATGTAGAACAAGCATGATTCATTATGACTAAGATAAACTAACATAGGGTGAGGCACCTACCAACCTCAACCAGGAGAAGAGGGAAAATACAATCCCACACCTCAAAAATATATATAAAGTGGCAGGGGGACTAAAACCCCAATGCCTATGGCAGGGGGACTAAACCCCCAGTGCCCTATGGGTGACTTGTACTCATGTATGCTATATTAGTTAACTAGTCAAACTATCATTATCATGCTTACAATTTACATTGGCAGAGAAAGAAAATAACAATGAATCAAGTGGGGCCCAATGACCCAAATATTTCCCTGAGATAATCATAAGAGATGTTCATACAACAAGATTTCATATTGGATACTCAAATGAACAGTTTAAGGGCAACATGTGTATACCAAGATCTCAATCACATCAAAAAGGCAAGTGGGGTCCCTTGACCCATATTCATCAAGGAGTAACAGTATAGCAAGAATATGCATCATAGTTACAAATTTTCATGTCCAAGTACAAGATGGAGAATATTATCATAAGTATGCCTCATATGGGAAAACTAGGTCAAACATGATAGGAATCCCAACTAAGGTGTTAGAATGCACATACCTGTTCTTGCTTTCTAGATTATCCCTTATCCAGTAAGATATCAGGTCCAAACTCACTTTAACCTAGGTTCAAAGATTAATGCATGTATTAGGTCACTTAAATGTACTTTAAGTGTAAAATGTCCACATTTATAACCCATGGGTAAAGACTTTGGATTTTGGTTCGGGCCAAATGATCCCTAATATTTTTCTACTCAAGAAAACATATTTTCTTATCAAAAACAGAGTTAAAACATTATTTTATCATTTTTATCACTTTATACATTTAAATTAGAGTTTGAATTAATTAACAGGTTTTTAATATAAAACAGGGTTCAAAACTTAAAAATTCGTATTATACATGATTTTATCTTTCCAATGAGTATTTATTTGTATTTTTCCCATAATCGAGTGATTTTCTACGAATTAAACAAGATTGACCAATTAATTGCTAAATGGGTAAAAAAAACAAGGTTTCAGTTGACGGGTCTGCCCTTGGCGAGAGGATCAGCGAGGAAGGGCGCACGAGGGCAAAACCATAAAAATCCTGAGGGTCTTCATCTTCCTCATGAGCCATCCATGGTCATGAGAGAGCAACTTGCCCATTTGGACATTTCCACATTTCTTGACCAAAATCGTCGTGCAGGTACTCGAAACGAAGAGAATCGAACGACAAACTCACCTAGCCAACAAATTTTGATGCACGATCACTCCAGCTCTGGGGAGAGGTGCCACAAGAACAGCTGGAAAATCTCCTCGTCGCCGACTACACACACATTCTCAGACAAAATCTCCTCGTCGTCGCCATAAGTAACTCATTGTTATGTGCATCAAGCCTATATTAAGGTTCAAGCATATGAATTGTGACGTCCCCAGATTTTCTAAAACTTAATCTGATGTTTGATGTCCAAATTGAAACCTCACCTCAGTGAGAATCCCAATTTAAACGTCCCACACTAGGCTAAGAAGAAGAAAATCAGAGGAAGTCAAAAGGAAACAACCAGTAGCACATGTACATGAACAATAATAAAACCATACACACATGTTCACCATTCAACATATAATTACAACATCAATTGTTACAACATTTGATATTACATATTGAACAGCAAACTATAACATATACATGTACTACATCTAAACTGCAGGATCTTAAGACAACAGGTCCACCTGTACATCAGCTCACCATACAACTCTCACTATCCTAGATCTTCCATATCATAACCAAAACCTATACAAAAAAAATTACATGTGGTACATGTCAGCACAATATTTCAAGAATATTGTACTGAGTACGCCTACGTGTCTTTTATTTACCTCTCATCATATCTTGGCAATAAGATAAAACTAATACTTGGCAGTAACAGAAGAATATAAGAAAAGAATATACTTGCACAAAGATATTCATTAACAAAAGAGAACACATATTTTAAGCACATTTTCCATTATATATCCATGCATTTGCCACCTGAGGGAATAATGCATCATCTCTGCTACCAACGAGAATGAGATGTAAGGCCTTATGATCTACTACCAAAGAGTTAGATCATTGTACAATGTGATCTGCTACTAAAGACAATGATCACTTTCCAGCACTATGCTACCAAAGAGAATCAGTGCTTTCATATAATGGAACAGATATATTATGTTTGATGTGTCCATAGCAATAAATATGGAAAATCATGCAACATATCATACAAGAACAATCATTTCAATCAATACCATATGCCAAGTCTTTACTACCATATAACACAAGCATATTGTATAATAAGCCAAGTAAGAGGTAATGGCGTACCTTCCAAAGATATAGATCATTCTAATCACATGTTCCTCATGTCATCTATTTCTTGGTTAAACCTGATTAAGACAAGATCATATACTGTCATCAGATTCTCATCCTATTATATCTCATATTAACCTTAATCGTATCAATTTTAGGGTTTTCTTAACTCACTAGGATATTCTCATCATTACTTGCATTCTTATCTTATGATTATCTCACTAATGTCATTTTCCAGATTACATCTCATTATCAAAGTTCATCATCTGAACATTAGGATCCATGTCCTTTTTGTGCACATATTAACCCTAGGTTACATCATTAACCTAGATTAGGGTTTTATATCACATTAAGAGCAAACATCATTATATAACATGGATTATGTTCATCATTATGATCTCATAATTAATAATGAGGTTCCATATACTAATATGAGCTTATTCTGTGAATTTTGTCATTTATTGATCGCCAATGTATTTATTGCATTTTATTTAGGGTAATTAGCCCTGATCAGACATATGGAGCAAATTACATGATTTCGTACATCAACATGATCATCCTTGACATCAGGTGCATTATAAACATTATTATGGAGTTACTAACATTTTTCCATAATTTTAGGCCAGCGTTTGATATTTATTATCCATCAATTAAGCATTTCACAACTAACAAGATATAACTAATATTAGTGCAGAAAAAGACTGATATTATACTTCCACTGTGTTCTACACATTTTTCTGAGAATTTTGGTACCTGGTTTGTATTTTTATGATGAACAGGCTAATTATTGTGATTTAATGAAGATTTGAGCATTTTACCTTTTTGGGCCAACTACGTGCTGACACGTGGCTTCTGGATTGGCACACCTCCTTGCTTGGGTCGGCGGGTTCTCAGTTGGTTCACTTATCATCTTATTGGACCGAGATTCAGCCAGTTCAGGGTTATCTTCCCCCCCGTTCCTTCTCCTTGCGATATGGCGTCCGCGAGAGCCCATTCTCCTGGGCGCGATCAACTGCTGTTGGTATGCTGATTCTCTGTCCGGTGAGCAGGTCTTCTTCCGCCCAAGACACTGTTGTGGGGAGATCTTCGACGGCGACAGGCCGCCTATGCTCCTCCTTCTCACCCTCCACGCGCCTGAGTCCCCAGCGGGACTCTTTGATTCCGCAACGCAGCTGCCACCACCTGGGACTCTGGTCCTATGCGCAATGGGCGACGAGTTCCTACTGTGGTTTGTCCCTGAACTAGGTTTGGTCGCCTGCTTTTGTGAGACTCATGGATCAGCGGACCTATTCGCTTCACTCTTCCCCAACAAGTCTGCAGGATCCGTTCACCTATGCCCTAGAACTACAGCCGCAGCTATGAGCTCCAGCGAGAAATCAGACACCGCCGACCCCAAAATGTCTGCTCTAACTGCCATTGGGGAGCACCACACCTCTGTTCACCTTTGATGTGGAACAGAGCTCTGATCAGCAATCTTGAGGGTCCTGACCTTCCTCCCTAATTTGGGCGTCGGCTTGGCTTCCTTGGAGTTGTCTGACATGACAATGAGCCTACTCATCGGATCTCCGTCTTGGTTATCTGTTCTCTTACTGTGCGCAGCTATTGATGGAAGCCATGTCGTGGGGCATCGTTCCTTTCTCTCCAGTCATCTACACTGCTAGTGGAGAGGTCGAGAAGGTTAAGATCTCCTTCTCCTAGTCCTAGTCTTCCGGTTACGGTGGAGAGTCTTTGTTAAAGGCTACTTTGTGACGGTTTGCCTCAAGTGAGGGATTATTCAGACCATCTTGACGAAACGAGGTGTATCGGAGGCATGGTGTGGTGATTGACCCACGATCCTAGACGTGGTGGTGATCCTTCGCAAGCAGAACTCCCACGTTCTATGTTGTCATTGGGGGTAGGAGGAGAGCTGACTGCCATCCGATCTGCATCATCTAAGGGCTGTGAAAGCCTAATCCGTGGCCTCTTCAAACCAAAGGAATCAGCTGCCCAAAGGGTGCGTGACATATCCAAGAAAAATAAAGCCTATGTTTCTAATATGCGACCATGATCCAAGTACATGAAAATATAATCATTTAGTCTATTTCAAACTTAAATAACTTCCTCTAGGATACTTCAATTGCCACCAAAATTTAACCATAGCTTTCTTACCTCTCGAGCTACCTTCTATTCAAATTTGGTGACAAAACTCATATATTTGATCATTCTATTATATTCCTCAAGAAGGTATTAAAAGATATATCTTAATCATGATGTCAACCTCACACCAACACACCTACTTTGTCAAAAGTTTAAAACTCTTAATATAACTCAACCATGTGATTTCACTTATGTCGTTGGACATTTAGGATTCCAAAAGTCCACTCCATCACACCCTACACACCTTAAAAGAAATTCTATCCTCGGAATTAAGCCAAAAAAAAACCACTTTGTCACATCACATACATCTTAAAAGAACTTTCGTCCTCAAAAGTAAACCATACTCATACTTTCAGGGAAAACCTTATCTTGCCTTCATCCACATGTAGGCACTATTCTATGTGTAACATATCTGGAAGGTTATCTAGAACCATATATCCAAAGCACTATTAGGGGGATTTTTTTTTACAACCATCTTGGTGCACAAACACTCCATTCAAGGTTAAACTCAAGATTTAGAAACTTAGGTTAAGTCATTACATATCTCATATGCTAGGGTTGCATATTTACCTTTACCCAAGCATTAGGATTTCCACATCATATTATCATGTTCCAAAGGAGTTAACTAAAGTTAGCCCATTATATCAAGGTGTCATCAACATTATGTTGTGCTATCTATAAAACTATATTTCATTCATATGATCTTACTTCATTGCTCATAATAAAATTGCAACATTTACTAGTGATTACATCACAAGATTAGCCATCAATTTTCACATAATGAGCATTATTCATGTATATGGTTAACCATTTATGCATTGATATCAATTAAAACATTTCTATATTTCCTCCATGTCATATACTTGTTTAACATCTAGAGAGCAAAACACACTCATATAGACATTATACTAAGGTTGTGCTTAAACATCATATACAAGTGGCTCGTCCAACATGTTTCAAAACTTTATCTAGCCCAAAAGAGGTTCCTTTACCCCGTATCATGAGGGTACTATCATGCTCAAACTCTTTGAGCTAACTCAACTCTATGAGTATCTCATAAACAAAAACTTTATCTTCCCTCTTTCATCTAGGGTTACCAGGTCTACCTCATTGGCACTAGTGATAGCTTCATTAGCTCTAGCCACGTAAGCATGCACCAAAACATGCTATGATATAATAGGTCTCTACCCATGAGTTATTCTTACTCCACACTATCTTTTACACATGCCACTAGTGTCCTATGTGGGGAACCACCAACCCGAGCTCGAGGCTTCACATAAAGTAACACAATTGTCTCCTCCAGGGTGTTGGGAGTCTCTCCCTCACCCAGATGGTAGGTTTTTATAATTGTATTCTCATATGCACATATAACCTGCCTCTCTTTTTGTCTCCAGGGTTTGGTCCTCCCGAGGACATCTAGGGTTCAACAAACTATAGGAATCATGCATAAAGCAACTCATCTCAATCACTCAGGAGTAGTCTAGTTTAGGACATATCATATCACATATCTCATATTTCTCATATCGTGGAGTCTAGGTTCTCTGACCTTCTCCATGTGGGTCTCACTCTCTCTTGAGCTAACCCCAAAACTGGTCCTAACACTAGAGGTACTCCTTTGTAAAAGAGCTTGAGGCTCATGCTGACTCACAACCTTGTCTCAACTTAGCTTATCTTATCTCATAAAAGCCTATTTACTTGCATCATCAAGACTTATCTCAAAACCTCAAACCTAACTCATGTCCTCAAAGACAAACATAAATCAACATAATCTATCTTATATCATTTATGTAAGACTTACATCATATCAACAAAACTTATATCATCTATTCCATCTATCATTTATATCCCAAACAAGGCTCTAGACATCTAATCTAGAACTACACTCTCTTCTAGACTGATGTCATTCACTTTCACTTAGGTTGCATGACCACCTCCTGCTCGTACATGTGTGGGGACACATTTTTGTAATACATATACATAATAAAATATTATATAGTTTTTCTCCGATAAAACAAGCGTCAGAGAAAACTATCGAGGTTCGATCCATTTGGAATCAAAAACCAAATCCAGAAATGAGTGTCCCACACATAGTAGAGAGTCCAGTGTCATAAAAACTAGTGAAAAGGGTGAGAACATGGTGTAGACTAGTATAGCTACTCTAGACAACGAGCGCCATATGTCTAGGGTTTCTCTTCCTTTGATGCACGTCATTTCCAAATAGTGCAACGTCCCATACCGCTGCACTACAAGGAAAGAACGACATGTAAGGACTTGCTACTCAATAAGCACCAGTCTAGACCTAGTTCTCAGACATCTAGGTGCTAACCTAGAGAATAGGTCAGATCTAGTCTCTAAAAGATGACTAATCTAACCCTAAAAAGATTATTAAGTTCAAGGTTCTTTAGTTTTGAGTTGCATAATGAGCAAATGTTAGGCTTTGCTATTGTTCATGCTCTGATACCACCTGTGACGTCCCCAGATTTTCTAAAACTTAATTTGATGTGTGATGTCCAAATTGAAACCTCACCTCAGTGAGAATCCCAATTTAAATGTCCTACACTAGGCTAAGAAGAAGAAAATCAGAGGAAGTCAAAAGGAAACAACCAGTAGCACATGTACATGAACAATAATAAAACCATACACACATGTTCACCATTCAACATATAATTACAACATGAATTGTTACAACATTTGATATTACATATTGAACAACAAACTATAACATATACATGTACTACATCTAAACTACAGGATCTTAAGACAACAGGTCCACCTGTACATCAGCTCACAATACAACTCTCACAATCCTGGATCTTCCAGATCATAACCAAAACCTATACAAAAAAAAAATTACATGTGGTACACGTCAGCACAATATTTCAAGAATATTGTACTGAGTACGCCTACGTGTATTTTATTTACCTCTCATCATATCTTGGCAATAAGATAAAACTAATACTTGGCAATAATAGAAGAATATAAGAAAAGCATATACTTGCACAAAGATATTCATTCACAAAAGAGAACACATATTTTAAGCACATTTTCCATTATATATCCATGCATTTGCCACCTGAGGGAATAATGCATCATCTATGGTACCAACGAGAATGAGATGTAAGGCCTTATGATCTACTACCAAAGAGTTAGATCATTGTACAATGTGATCTGCTACCAAAGAGAATGATCACTTTCCAGCACTATGCTACCAAAGAGAATTAGTGCTTTCATATAATGGAATAGATATATTATGTTTGATGTGTCCATAGCAATAAATATGGAAAATCATGCAACATATCATACAAGAACATTCATTTCAATCAATACCATATGCCAAGTCTTTACTACCATATAACACAAGCATATTGTATAATAAGCCAAGTAAGAGGTAATGACGTACCTTCCAAAGAGATATATCATTCTAATCACATGTTCCTCATGTCATCTATTTCTTGGTTAAACCTGATTAAGACAAGATCATATACTATCATCAGATTCTCATCCTATTATATCTCATCTTAACCCTAATCGTATCCATTTTAGGGTTTTCTTAACTCATTAGGATATTCTCATCATTACTTGCATTCTTATCTTATGATTATCTCACTAATGTCATTTTCCAGATTACATCTCATTATCAAAGTTCATCATCTGAACATTAGGTTCCATGTCCTTTTTGTGCACATATTAACCCTAGGTTACATCATTAACCTAGATTAGGGTTTTATATCACATTAAGAACAAACATCATTATATAACATGGATTATGTTCATCATTATGATCTCATAATTAATACTGAGGTTCCATATACTAATATGAGCTTATTCTGTGAATTTTGTCATTTTTTGATCGCCAATGTATTTATTGCATTTTATTTAGGGTAATTAGCCCTGATCAGACATATGGAGCAAATTACATGATTTCGTACATCAACATGATCATCCTTGACATCAGGTGCATTATAAACATTATTATGGAGTTACTGACATTTTTTCATAATTTTATGCCAGCGTTTGATATTTATTATCCATCAATTAAGCATTTCACAACTAACAAGATATAACTAATATTAGTGCAGAAAAAGAATGATATTATACTTCCACTGTGTTCTACACATTTTTCTGAGAATTTTGGTACCTGGTTTGTATTTTTATGATGAACAGGCTAATTATTGTGATTTAATGAAAATCTGAGCATTTTACCTTTTTGGGCCAACTATGTGCTGACACGTGGCTTCTGGATTGGCACACCTCCTTGCTTGGGCCGACTGGTTCTCATTTGGTTCACTTATCATCTTATTGGACCGAGCTTCAGCCGGTTCAGGGTTATCTTCCCCCCGTTCCTTCTCCTTGCGATATGGCATCCACGACAGCCCATTCTCCTGGGCGTGATCAACCGCTGTTGGTATGCTGATTCTCTGTCCGGTGAGCAGGTCTTCTTCCACCCAAGACACTGCTGTGGGGAGATCTTCGACGGCGACCGGCCGCCTATGCTCCTCCTTCTCACCCTCCACGCGCCTGAGTCCCCTGCGGGACTCTTTGATTCCGCAACGTAGCTGCCACCACCTGGGACTCTGGTCCTATGCGTGATGGGTGACGAGTTCCTACTGTGGTTTGTCCCTAAACTAGGTTGGGTCGCCTGCTTTTGTGAGACTCATGGATCAACGGACCTATCCACTTCACTCTTCCCCAACAAGTCTGTAGGATCCGTTCGCCTATGCCCCAGAACCACAGCCGCAGCTATGAGCTCAGCGAGCAATCAGACATCGCCGGCCCCAAAACGTCTGCTCTAACTGCCATTGGGGAGCACCACACCTCCGTTCACCTTTGATGTGGAGCAGAGCTCTGATCAGCAATCTTGAGGGTCCTGACCTTCCTCCCTAATTTGGGCATCGGCTTGGCTTCCTTGGAGTTGTCTGACATGACAATGAGCCTGCTCGTCGGATCTCTGTCTTGGTTATCTGTTCTCTTACTGTGCGCAGCTATTGATGGAAGCCATGGTGTGGGGCATCGTTCCTTTCTCTCCAGTCATCTACACTGCTAGTGGAGAGGCTGAGAAGGTTAAGATCTCCTTCGCCTATTCCTAGTCTTCCGGTGATGGTGGAGAGTCTTTGTTAAAGGCTACTTCGTGACGGGTTGCCTCAAGTGAGGGATTATTCAGACCATCTTGACGAACCGAGGTGTATTGGAGGCATGGTGTGGTGATTGACCCACGATCCTAGACGTGGTGGTGATCCTTCGCAAGCAGAACTCCCACGTTCTATGTTGTCATTGGGGGTAGGAGGAGAACTGACTGCCATCCGATCTGCATCATCTAAGGGTTGTGAAAGCCTAATCCGTGGCCTCTTCAAACCAAAGGAATCAGCTGGCCAAAGGGTGCGTGACATATCCAGGCAAAACAAAGCCTATGTTTATAATATGCGACCATGATCCAAGTACATGAAAATTTAATCATTTAGTCTATTTCAAACTTAAATAACTTCCTCTAGGATACTTCAATTGCCACCAAATTTTAACCATAGCTTTCTTACCTCTCGAGATACCTTCTATTCAAATTTGGTGAAAAAACTCATCTATTTGATCATTCTATTATATTCCTCAAGAAGGTATTAAAAGATATATCTTAATCATAATGTCAACCTCACACCAACACACCTACTTTGTCAAAAGTTTAAAACTCTTAATATAACTCAACCATGTGATTTCACTTATGTCGTTGGACATTTAGGATTCCAAAAGTCCACTCCATCACACCCTACACACCTTAAAAGAAATTCCGTCCTCGGAATTAAGCCAAAAAAAAACCACTTTGTCACATCACATACATCTTAAAAGAACTTTCTTCCTCAAAAGTAAACCATACTCATACTTTCAGGGAAAACCTTATCTTGCCTTCATCCACATGTAGGCACTATTCTATGTGTAACATATCTGGAAGGTTATCTAGAACCATATATCCAAAGCACTATTTGGGGGATTTTTTTTTACAACCATCTTGGTGCACAAACACTCCATTCAAGGTTAAACTCAAGATTTAGAAACTTAGGTTATGTCATTACATATCTCATATGCTAGGGTTGCATCTTTACCTTTACCCAAGCATTAGGATTTCCACATCATATTATCATGTTCCAAAGGAGTTAACTAAAGTTAGCCCATTATATCAAGGTGTCATCAACATTATGTTGTGCTATCTATAAAACTATATTTCATTCATATGATCTTACTTCATTGCTCATAATAAAATTGCAACATTTACTAGTGATTACATCACAAGATTAGCCATAAATTTTCACATAATGAGCCTTATTCATGTATATGGTTAACCATTTATGCATTGATATCAATTAAAACATTTCTATATTTCCTCCATGTCATATACTTGTTTAACATCTAGAGAGAAAAACATACTCATATAGACATTATACTAAGGTGGTGCTTAAACATCATATACAAGTGGCTCGTCCAACATGTTTCAAAACTGTATCTAGCCCAAAAGAGGTTCATTTACCCCGTATCATGAGGGTACTATCATGCTCAAACTCTTTGAGCTAACTCAACTCTATGAGTATCTCATAAACAAAAACTTTATCTTCCCTCTTTCATCTAGGGTTACCAAGTCTACCTCATTGGCACTAGTGATAGCTTCATTAGCTCTAGCCACGTAAGCACGCACCAAAACATGCTATGATATACACTTCATAGGTCTCTACCCATGAGTTATTCTTACTCCACACTATCTTTTACACATGACACTAGTGTCCTATGTGGGGAACCACCAACCCGAGCTCGAGGCTTCACATAAAGTAACACAATTGTCTCCTCCAGGGTGTTGGGACTCTCTCCCTCACCCAGATGGTAGGTTTTTATAATTGTATTCTCATATGCACATATAACCTGCCTCTCTTTTTGTCTCCAGGGTTTGGTCCTCCCGGGGACATCTAGGGTTCAACAAACTATAGGAATCATGCATAAAGCAACTCATCTCAACCACTCAGGAGTAGTCTAGTTTAGGACATATCATATCACATATCTCATATTTCTCATATCGTGGAGTCTAGGTTCTCTGACCTTCTCCATGTGGGTCTCACTCTCTCTTGAGCTAACCCCAAAACTGGTCCTAACACTAGAGGTACTCCTTTGTAAAAGAGCTTGAGGCTCATGCTGACTCACAACCTTGTCTCAACTTAGCTTATCTTATCTCATAAAAGCCTATTTACTTGCATCATCAAGACTTATCTCAAAACCTCAAACCTAACTCATGTCCTCAAAGACAAACATAAATAAACATAATCTATCTTATATCATTTATGTAAGACTTACATCATATCATCAAAACTTATATCATCTATTCCATCTATCATTTATATCCCAAACAAGGCTCTAGACATCTAATCTAGAACTACACTCTCTTCTAGACTGATGTCATTCACTTTCACTTAGGTTGCATGACCACCTCCTGCTCGTACATGTGTGGGGACACATTTTTGTAATACATATACATAATAAAATATAATATAGTTTTTCTCCGATAAAACAAGCGTCAGAGAAAACTATCGAGGTTCGATCCGTTTCGAATCAAAATCCAAATCCAGAAACGAGTGTCCCACACATAGTAGAGAGTCCAGTGTCATAAAAACTAGTGAAAAGGGTGAGAACATGGTGTAGACTAGTGTATCTACTCTAGACAACGAGCGCCATATGTCTAGGGTTTCTCTTCCTTTGATGCACGTCATTTCCAAATAGTGCAACGTCCCATACCGCTGCACTACAAGGAAAGAACGACATCTAAGGACTTGCTACTCAACAAGCACCAGTCTAGACCTAGTTCTCGGACATCTAGGTGCTAACCTAGAGGCTAGGTCAGGTGTAGTCTCTAAAAGATGACTAATCTAACCCTAAAAAGATTATTAAGTTCAAGGTTCTTTAGTTTTGAGTTGCATAATGAGCAAATGTTAGGCTTTGCTATTGTTCATGCTCTGATACCACCTGTGACGTCCCCAGATTTTCTAAAACTTAATCTGATGTGTGATGTCTAAATTGAAACCTCACCTCAGTGAGAATCCCAATTTAAACGTCCCACACTACGCTAAGAAGAAGAAAATCAGAGGAAGTCAAAAGGAAACAACCAGTAGCACATGTACATGAACAATAATAAAACCATACACACATGTTCACCATTCAACATATAATTACAACATGAATTGTTACAACATTTGATATTACATATTGAATAGAAAACTATAACATATACATGTACTACATCTAAACTGCAGGATCTTAAGACAACAGGTCCACCTGTACATCAGCTCACCATACAACTCTCACAATCCTGGATCTTCCAGATCATAACCAAAACCTATACAAAAAAAAAATTACATGTGGTACACGTCAGCACAATATTTCAAGAATATTGTAATGAGTACGCCTACGTGTCTTTTATTTACCTCTCATCATATCTTGGCAATAAGATAAAACTAATACTTGGCAGTAACAGAAGAATATAAGAAAAGAATATACTTGCACAAAGATATTCATTAACAAAAGAGAACACATATTTTAAGCACATTTTCCATTATATATCCATGCATTTTCCACCTGAGGGAATAATGCATCATCTCTGCTACCAACGAGAATGAGATGTAAGGCCTTATGATCTACTACCAAAGAGTTAGATCATTGTACAATGTGATCTGCTACCAAAGAGAATGATCACTTTCCAGCACTATGCTACCAAAGAGAATTAGTGCTTTCATATAATGGAACAGATATATTATGTTTGATGTGTCCATAGCAATAAATATGGAAAATCATGCAACATATCATACAAGAACAATCATTTCAATCAATACCATATGCCAAGTCTTTACTACCATATAACACAAGCATATTGTATAATAAGCCAAGTAAGAGGTAATGGCGTACCTTCCAAAGAGATAGATCATTCTAATCACATGTTCCTCATGTCATCTATTTCTTGGTTAAACTTGATTAAGACAAGATCATATACTATCATCAGATTCTCATCCTATTATATCTCATCTTAACCCTAATCGTATCCATTTTAGGGTTTTCTTAGCTCATTAGGATATTCTCATCATTACTTGCATTCTTATCTTATGATTATCTCACTAATGTCATTTTCCAGATTACATTTCGTTATCAAAGTTCATCATCTGAACATTAGGTTCCATGTCCTTTTTGTGCACATATTAACCCTAGGTTACATCATTAACCTAGATTAGGGTTTTATATCACATTAAGAGCAAACATCATTATATAACATGGATTATGTTCATCATTATGATCTCATAATTAATACTGAGGTTCCATATACTAATATGAGCTTATTCTGTGAATTTTGTCATTTATTGATCGCCAATGTATTTATTGCATTTTATTTAGGGTAATTAGCCCTGATCAGACATATGGAGCAAATTACATGATCGTCCTTGACATCAGGTGCATTATAAACATTATTATGGAGTTACTGACATTTTTCCATAATTTTAGGCCAGCATTTGATATTTATTATCCATCAATTAAGAATTTCACAACTAATAAGATATAACTAATATTAGTGCAGAAAAAGACTGATATTATACTTCCACTGTGTTCTACACATTGTTCTGTGAATTTTGGTACCTGGTTTGTATTTTTATGATGAACAGGCTAATTATTATTGTTATTTAATGAAGATCTGAGCATTTTACCTTTTTGGGCCAACTACGTGCTGACACGTGGCTTCTGGATTGGCACACCTCCTTGCTTGGGCCGGATGGTTCTCAGTTGGTTCACTTATCATCTTATTGGACCGAGCTTTAGCCGGTTCAGGGTTATCTTCCCCCCCATTCCTTCTCCTTGCGATATGGCGTCCGCGAGAGCCCATTCTCCTGGGCGCGATCAACCGTTGTTGGTATGCTGATTCTCTGTCCGGTGAGCAGGTCTTCTTCCTCCCAAGGGTCAATTAAGTCAAACTAAGCTAAGGGTAAAAGGGTACATAAAACTCAACACTAAAAGGATTTACTAACCAAGCTTCATGGTGTAACATAGGATACACTAAACCGTAAACATAGGAGTATAAGGTATTTAAGGATGACTTTTGTGTAAGAGATCAAATCATCACTTATGGGTTTCCTAAGGTATTCAACAATTAGACAACATGCCCAAAGATAGACTATTACGAGCTGTATGTATCAGATCAGGCCAGGACAGGTCATATGAGCTCAGGAGTCCTCGTTACCAAGCTAGTGGGGCGCAGGAAAATATTGCCATCCCCCAAGCTCTGACCCTTTCTAGACACCATCACTTTAAACTTCTTTCTCTAGTAGCTTCTCAATAGACAATTCACCAAAAAGTTGACAAATTTTATTTTTAATATGAAATTATTATGATCCTAAATCAAACTTTCATGCTAGGTCAACTCTAAGGTGAAAAACTTACTAAAGAAACTATATAAGATAAGGGTACTATCTAGGAGACAATTTGAATTAGTCAAGAATCTGACTACCTTGATGCTCTGATACCATGTTGTAAAGACCAAGTCTCTACTATAAAACATGATAAACAAGTACATCAAATGTGTGGCAGCGGAAGAAATAAATACTTGACTTTATTCAAAATGTATAAAGAGTACATTATAAAAATTTCCATAAAGGAGGTATAGCTTTATACAAAAGATAGGATCTACGTAGAGGAAGACTTAGACCAAGCCAATATTGTCTCCAAACAAAACAACTTATATATAAAAGCAACTATGTTCATGCAAGCTATATGCTCCTTTTTCATCTTGTTCTATCCTTAGCCTTAGGTTCACCAAGCTTCCATGCGCACTCTGATCTTAGCCTGGATGGTTGGGGTCATCCAACAAGAGAAAGATAAAAGTATGTGTCACAATATGATAAGGTACAAGAAGCATATTTAAGGAATGGAAACATAAAGATTTTCTATACTAAGAGTGTTCAAGAGTATGAGGCATATAATTCAAATGGGATTTCTGCCAAACATATAAGTCAAATGTATAACAATCATGATTCATTATGACTAAGATAAACTAACATAGGGTGAGGCGCCTACCAACCTCAACCAGGAGGAGAGGGGAAATAACATCCCAAACCTCAAAAATATATATAAAGTGGCAGGGGGACTAAAACCCCAGTGCCTATGGAAGGTGGACTAAAACCCCAGTGCCCTATGGGTGACTTGTACTCATGTATGCTATATTAGTTAACTAGTCAAACTATCATTATCATGCTTACAATTTACATTGGTAGAGAAAGAAAATAACAATGAATCAAGTGGGGCCCAATGACCCAAACATTTCCATGAGATAATCATAAAAGATGTTCATACAACAAGATTTCATATTGGATACTCAAATGAACAGTTTAAGGGAAACATGTATATATCAAGATCTCAATCACATCAACAAGGCAAGTGGGGTCCCATGACCCATATTCATCAAGGAGTAACAGTATAGCAAGAATATGCATCATAGTTACAAATTTTCATGTCCAAGTAGAAGATGGAGAATATTATCATAAGTATGCCTCATATGGGAAAACTAGGTTTAACAAGATAGGAAGCGCAACTGAGGTGTTATAATGCACATACCTATTATTTCTTTCTAGATTATCCCTTGTCGACTAAGATATCAGGTCCAAACTCACTTTAACCTAGTTTCAAAGATTAATGCATGTATTAGGTTACTTAAATGTACTTTAAGTGTAAAATGTCCACATTTATAACCCATGGGTAAAGACTTTGGATTTTGGTTCTAGAAACAGGGCCAAACGATCCCTAATATTTTTCTACTCAAGAAAACATATTTTCTTGTCAAAAACAGAGTTAAAACACTATTATTATCATTTTTTTATCACTTTATACATTTAAATTATATTTTGAATTAATAAATAGTTTCGTAATGGAACATAGGGTTCCAAACTTTAAAATTCGGATTCTACATAATTTTATCTTTCCAACGAGTATTTATTTGTATTTTTCCGATAACCGAGTGATTTTCTACTAATTAAACAAGATCGACCAATTTATTGCTAAATGGGTGAAACAAATAAGGTTTCAGTTGACGGATCTGCCCTTGGTGAGAGGATCTGGGAGGAAGGGCGCGCGAGGGAAAAACTGTAAACAGCCTGAAGGTCTTCTTCTTCCCCATGAGCCAGCCATGGCCGTGAGAGAGCAACTTGCCCATTTGGGCATTTTCACGTTTCTTGACCAAAATCATCGTGCAGGTACTCGAAACAAAGAGAATCGAACGACGAACTCACCTAGCCAACAAATTTCGACGCACGAGCACTCCAGCTCCGGGGAGAGGTGCCACAAGCACAGATGGAAAAGCTCTTCGTCACTGGCTACACACACGTTCTTAGATAAAATTGAGGGGATTGGTAGGTTGCTAGGTGGCCGACGCAACTATGTGGGGAGTTATTTATAGGTGTGGAGGTGTCCTTTGGCCTAGTCGAGGTGGTCGTGAGAGGCCTTGGCCGGCGCCCCTTGGAATTTAGGCTATGCCGCACCTCGCTAGATGAGTGAGGGCTCAAATGAACCGGAGGAGGATACAAAGCGAACGGAGAAGAAATCTCACAAAACGATCAAGTATCTGAGGAGATCAAAGCGGAGAATTTGCGGCCTACTGTACACGTAACTGATGGAGCTTGAAGATGAGTTCTAGGCCATTGGATCGTGGTCGATCTTAACGAGAACCGCTAGATCTGAGTCCACAATGGACCTGCGTGGTCAAAGCACGCATGACATACATTTAAGCCAAATTTTGGCTTAAATGATGTGCATAGCTTTTATATCAATGGCTATTATGTCACATTTTATTGAAAATTTGTTAAATGCATTTGGAAGGTCAAATGAACTCCAAATGACCTCAAATTTTAACCCCAGGTTGATAATGACGTCTAGATTCATGCTATATAATTAGATTTTCGTTTCACCCAACCTTCGGCCTCCAAAAAAATTATTTTAATTATTAAAGCATATATTAATATAATGCTTGAGCAAATAATTATGTGTTGCTTTTATAAGAAATCCTTGATTCCCAAATTCCAGATTTGGAGTCCAAGAGTCCTCCACTCACTAATAGCATGCATTTAGTAGTTTTATTATCCCATATGAAGAGTGAGGTATGTAGGTGGGTTATTATTCACCATTTTAATTTACACTATATTAAAAGTGTATTAAATAGTTTTGAGGGGTCAAACGAACTCCAAAAGCCACCAAATTTTAACCACATGCTCATATTAAAGTGTAGAGCAATCCTATACAATTATATTCTCGTTTTACTCATAATATGGCCCTTAATAAATATATTGCTCATTAAAGTGTATATTAATATATTAAAATGAATGAATTATATGAAAAGACTTCTTTTTATGAAACATGTGAGTAAATTTCGAGATATTAAGCACATTAAGATTTCAATAATCATTTCTCAATTAAATAACATATTTTCATGAATTAAAATCATATTTTGAGGAGAGGGAAACAATTAAGGTTAATGTTCTCATACATTAACTTAAATACACATTATTGCTAATATATTTATCCAAAAAGCTCCAAATTAATATTATCTACTTATATCACTCATAAAACTTTATTTTGCATTATTAGTCCTCAATTATTACATTAAGTGAATTATTTGTGCAAATACCCCTATATAAACATGAATGGGGGGGAAATGGAATTTCAACCTTGAATTGTGCTCAAATTGCACAAAGAGTCCAAAAATGATCCAAAAGGATGGGAAATTTATGAAATTGGTCCAACAGTACTTGAAAGAAATGAAAAGATAGAATATGGGTAAATTGTAGGGAAGACCCTGAGATTTAGTATGTTACAGCACACCACTCCTTAAAGAGGATTTCGTCCCTGAAATCACAACAAGAGGAAAGAGAGGGTGAGTGTGCAACTTCCCAACCTTAAACACTAGGTTATAACCCTTAATCTAGGGTACAACACAAAATCTACATAAGTTAGGTGTTACTAAGCTTTCCACAAAACCTATAGCCTTTTATCAACTCAAATTAACATTTTTTCCTTATTAGCATAATCTCCATCATGAAGAGGTATCATATTTATTATACTATCACTTGTGCCACATTTTATTCAAAACAAATACATCTCGATTTTATATCACGTGTATTTCCCTTATCAAGGGTTTTAAGCACAATTAGGGTTTATTAAGCCATTTCAACATTAATTAATGTATTAGGTCAAAACCTTAATAACATGAATTCATTTTCCATTATCCTCTTAAAACTACCATGTAGAATTATCACAAATTATTTTGTAGAAAAAGTTAATATTATCCAACAAGTTATTAAGCCTATAATTATTCCAAATAATGTTCATATTGCACATTTTCATATCATCTTTCATACTCGTATTAATGACATCGTTAATCATTGTCATCCATTACACTTCATATTATAAATTATACATATTTTACATCACATTAGGAATTTATGAATATTTATGTGAATCCAATTATTCATTATCATGTTTGAGTGATTATATGCATTTTAGTGAATAGGATGTAACCCATTAAATATTAATGAATTAATTCATATATCAAGTTAGGATGAGGTGTTCATTAGAGAACAAGGTGATATACCTTACATATATTGATAACTTTGTGACTATAATCCATTTACATGCATTAAGGTATATTATGTGATGATGACACCTATCGTCACTAATGTATCGTGAAAGGCATTAAGGGTATATATATATATGTATATGTCGTCAAATCTAGGTGATTACCTATTATGATTTAGGTCAACATGATCATTACATATTAAACAATCTGTAGGGTGCACTATCCATCCACATTTTACCATTAGGGTGGCATAGCCAACATTATGTATATTCACAATTAGTAATAAGTAACTCATTATTATGTGCATCAAGCCTATATTAAGGTTCAAGCATATGAATTATCTCTATATGACTTACTACATATTCATGTGTGTATAAACAAACAAGTTAAAGTATAATGTGCTTGGTAAATTCTTGTTCACATAAGTTATTATGTACATATGTCCACATAGATAGGGTTTCTAACTCTAAGAGTATTTGATTTTGTTTTTTAATTGGGATTCCATCCCCCTAAAAAGGGATTTCATCCTCAAAATTATATTTGCAAAACCAAATAGGGTACTAACACCATTACCCTCACTCCACCCCTTAAAAGGGTCAACTAAGTCAAACTAAGCTAAGGGTAAAAGAGTACATAAAACGCAACACTAAAAGGATTTACTAACCAAGCTTCAGGGTGTAACATAGGATACACTAAACCCTAAACATAGGAGTATAAGGTATTTAAGGATGACTTTTGTGTAAGAGATCAAATCATCACTTATGGGTTTCCTAAGGTATTCAACAATTAGACAACATGCCCAAAGATAGACTATTTTGAGTTGTCTGTATCAGATCAGGCCAAGCCAGGTCATATGAGCTCAAGAGTCCTCGTTACCAAGCTAGTGGGGTGGAGGAAAATATTGCCATCCCCCAAGCTCTGACCCTTTCTAGACACCAACACTTTCAACTTGTTTCTCTAGTAGCTTCTCAATAGACAATTCATCAAAAAGTTGACAAATTTTATTTTTAATATGAAATTATTATGATCCTAAATCAAACTTTCATGCTAGGTCAACTCTAAGGTGAAAAACTTACTAAAGAAACTATATAAGATAAGGGTTCTATCTAGGAGACAATTTGAATTAGTCAAGAATCCGACTACCTTGATGCTCTGATACCATGCTGTAAAGACCAAGTCTCTACTATAAAACATGATAAATAAGTACATCAAATGTGTGGCAGCGGAAGAAATAAAAACTTGACTTTATTCAAAATGTATAAAGAGTACATTATAAAAATTTCCATAAAGGAGGTATATCTTTATAAAAAAGATAGGATCTAGGTAGAGTAAGACTTAGACTAAGCCAATATTGTCTCCAAACAAAACAACTTATATATAAAAGAAACTATGTTCATGCAAGCTATATGCTCCTTTTTCATCTTGTTCTATCCTTAGCCTTAGGTTCACCAAGCTTCCATGCGCACTCTGATCCTAGCCTGGATGGTTGGGGTCATCCAGCAAGAGAAAGATAAAAGTATGTGACACAATATGATAAGGTACAAGAAGCATATTTAAGGAATGGAAACATAAAGATTTTCTATACTAAGAGTGTTCAAGAGTATGAGGCATATAATTCAAATGGGATTTCTACCAAACATATAAGTCAAATGTAGAACAAGCATGATTCATTATGACTAAGCTAAACTAACATAGGGTGAGGCGCCTACCAACCTCAACCAGGAGGAGAGGGGAAATAACATCCCAAACCTCAAAAATATATATAAAGTGGCAGGGGGACTAAAACCCCAGTGCCCTATAAGTGACTTGTACTCATGTACGCTATATTAGTTAAATACTCAAACTATCATTATCATGATTACAGTTTACATTGGTAGAGAAAGAAAATAACAATGAATCAAATGGGGCCCAATGACCCAAACATTTCCATGAGATAATCATAAAAGATGTTCATACAACAATATTTCATATTGGATACTCAAATGAACAGTTTAAGGGTAACATGTATATATCAAGATCTCAATCACATCAACAAGGCAAGTGGGGTCCCATGACCCATATTCATCAAGGAGTAACAGTATAGCAAGAATATGCATCATAGTTACAAATTTTCATGTCCAAGTAGAATATGGAGAATATTATCATAAGTATGCCTCATATGGGAAAACTAGGTTAAACAAGATAGGAATCCCAACTGAGGTGTTAGAATGCATGTACTTGTTCTTGATTTCTAGATTATCCCTTATCCACTAAGATATCAGGTCCAAACTCACTTTAACCTCGGTTCAAAGATTAATGCATGTATTAGGTTTCTTAAATGTACTTTAAGTGTAAAATGTCCACATTTATAACCCATGGGTAAAGACTTTGGATTTTGGTTCTAGAAACAGGGCCAAACGATACCTAATATTTTTCTACTCAAGAAAGCATATTTTCTTGTCAAAAATAGAGTTAAAACACTATTATTATCATTTTTTTATCACTTTATACATTTAAATTAGATTTTGAATTAATTAACAGTTTTGGAATGGAAAATAGGGCTCCATACTTTAAAATTCGAATTCTACCTGATTTTATCTTTCCAACGAGTATTTATTTGTATATGTCCGATAATCGAGTGATTTTCTATGAATTAAACAGGATTTACCAATTAATTGCTAAATGGGTAAAAAAACAAGGTTTCAGTTGACGGATCTGCCCTTGGCGAGAGGATCAGGGAGGAAGGCGTGTGAGGGAAAAACCGTAAAAAGCCTAAGGGTCTTCTTCTTCCTCATGATCCAGCCATGGCCGTGAGAGAGCAACTTGCCCATTTGGGCATTTCCACGTTTCTTGACCAAAATCATCGTGCATGTACTCGAAACGAAGAGAATCGAACGACGAACTCACCTAGCCAACATATTTCGACGCACGAGCACTCCAGCTCCAGGGAGAGGTGCTGTAAGAACAGATGGAAAAGCTCTTCGTCACCGGCTACACACACGTTCTTAGACAAAATTGAGGGGATTGGTAGGTTGCTAGGTGGCTGACGCAACTTTGTGGGGAGTTATTTATAGGTGTGGAGGTGTCCTTTGGCCTAGACGAGGTGTCCGTGAGAGGCCTTGGCTGGCGCCCTTGGCATTTAGGCTATGCCTCACCTCTCTGGATGAGTGAGGGCTCAAACGAACTGGGAGGAGGATACAAAGTGAACGGAGAAGAAATCTCACAAAACGATCAAGTATCCGAGGAGATCGAAGCGGAGAAGTCGCGGCCTACTGTACACGTAACTGACGGAGCTTGAAGATGAGTTCTAGGCCATTGGATCGTGGTCGGTCTTAACGAGAACCACTGGATCTGAGTCCACAATGGACCTGCGTGGCCAAAGCACGCATGACATGCATTTAATCCAAATTTTGGCTTAAATGATGTGCATAGCTTTTATATCAATGGCTATTATGTCACATTTTATTGAAAAGTTGTTAAATACATTTGGAAGGTCAAATGAACTCCAAATGACCTCAAATTTTAACCCCAAGTTGATAATGACGTATAGATGCATGCTATATAATTATATTTTCGTTTCACCCAACCTTCGACCTCCAAAAAAATTTATTTTGATTATTAAAGCATATATTAATATAATGCTTGAGCAAATAATTATGTGTTGCTTTTATAAGAAACCCTTGATTCCCAAATTCGAGATTTTGAGTCCAAGAGTCCTCCACTCACTAATAGCATGCATTTACTAGTTTTATTAGCCCATATGAAGAGTGAGGTATGTAGGTGGGTTATTATTCACCATTTTAATTTACACTATATTAAAAGTGTATTAAATAGTTTTGAGGGGTCAAACGAACTCCAAAAGCCACCAAATTTTAACCACATGCTCATATTAAAGTTTCGAACAATCATATGCAATTATATTCTCGTTTTACTCATAATATGGCCCTTAATAAATATATTTCTCATTAAAGTGTATATTAATATATCAAAATGAATGAATTATATGAAAAGACTTCTTTTTATGAAACATGTGAGTAAATTTTAAGATATTAAGCACATTAAGATTTCAATAATCATTTCTCAATTAAATAACATATTTTCATGATTTAAAATCATATTTTGAGGAGAGGGAAACAATTAAGGTTAATGTTCTCATACATTAACTTAAATACACATTATTGCTAATATATTTATCCAAAAATCTCCAAATTAATATTATCTACTTATATCACTCATAAAACTTTATTTTGCATTATTACTCCTCAATTATTACATTGAGTGAATTATTTGTGCAAATACCCCTATATAAACATGAATGGGGGAAAAATGGAATTTCAACCTTGAATTGTGCTCAAATTGCACAAAGAGTCCAAAAATGATCCAAAAGGATGGGGAATTTATGAAATTGGTCCAACAATACTTGAAAGAAATGAAAAGATAGAATATGGGTAAATTGTAGGGAAGACCCTGAGATTCAGTATGTTACAGCACACCACTCCTTAAAGAGGATTTCGTCCCTAAAATCACAACAAGAGGAAAGAGAGGGTGAGTGTGCAACTTCCCAACTTTAAACACTAGGTTATAACACTTAATCTAGGGTACAACACAAAATCTACATAAGTTAGGTGTTACTAAGGTTTCCACAAAACCTATAGCCTTTTATCAACTCAAATTAACATTTTTGCCTTATTAGCATAATCTCCATCATGAAGAGGTATCATATTTATTATACTATCACTTGTGCCACATTTTATTCAAAACAAATACATCTCAATATTATATCACGTGTATTTCCCTTATCAAGGGTTTTAAGCACAATTAGGGTTTATTAAGCCATTTCAACATTAATTAATGTATTAGGTCAAAACCTTAATAACATGAATTCATTTTCCATTATCCTCTTAAAACTACCATGTAGAATTATCACAAATTATTTTGTAGAAAAAGTTAATATTATCCAACAAGTTATTAAGCCTATAATAATTCCAAATAATGTTCATATTGCACATTTTCATATCATCTTTCATACTCGTATCAATGACATCCTTAATCATTGTCGTCCATTACACTTCATATTATAAATTATACATATTTTACATCACATTAGGCATTTATGAATATTTATGTGAATCCAATTATTCATTATCATGTTTGAGTGATTATATGTATTTTAGTGAATAGGATGTAACCCATTAAATATTAATGAATTAATTCATATATCAAGTTAGGATGAGGTGTTCATTAGAGAACAAGGTGATATGCCATACATATATTGATAACTTTGTGACTATAATCCATTTACATGCATTAAGGTATATTATGTGATGATGACACCTAATGTCACTAATGTATCGTGAAAGGCATTAAGGGTATATATATATGTATATGTCGTCAAAGCTAGGTGATTACCTATTATGGTTTAGGTCAACATGATCATTACATATTAAACAATTTGTAGGGTGCACTATCCATACACATTTTACCATTAGGGTGGCATAGCCAACATTATGTATATTCACAATTAGTAATAAGTAACTCATTATTATGTGCATCAAGCCTATATTAAGGTTCAAGCATATGAATTATCTCTATATGACTTACTACATATTCATGTGTGTATAAACAAACAAGTTAAAGTATAATGAGTTTCACATCTCAATGCGGGAACCCACTCTCTCTCTCTAGGGTTTAGATCCCGCTTCTCTCTAGTTTCCCCTGGCGGCTGCCGCTAGGGGGAGGGAGCACCGCTCCGGTGCCTTCCTCCCCCTGGCCAAATCTACTTGCTGAAGGGGGAGATGTGGTGCTAGGGCTGCTCACGGCAAGGATGAGGCAGTGATGTGCTGCTCTGTGTCGAAGCCAGGGCACGGGTTGAGGTCGGCTGCATCGACTATGTCGACTCCTTCTCATACATGAGTGACGGAAGGAGAGGTGCCATCTCCTGCTAATCTGGGTTCGTGTGCGGCGGCTCGTCACAAGGTAGTTAGGGAATCTCGACTTCCCTCTCTGACCCCTGTCTCTTCTTACCCCGAGCTAGTTCCTGGTTCTTCCTGAGCTATGACGCCTCCACGACATCGACTGGATTGCTTCGGAGATCCGTGCGGTAGCCGAGTTTGATGGCGGGTTTGGGCGCCTCCTGTCTGGTGGTGGTGCTCCCTGGTTGGTGGTGTTCCCTACTGTGAAGGCCCTTTGTCCGGCTCGGCGTTCGGTTCTCTTCTGTTGCGGTATGCGGTATGGGTTTCCCTCAAATTGTCAGGCTTCTTCAGAAGACGGAGGCACCGCGCGCGATGAGGTGCTCCTCGTCTTCTGTCCGGATCAAGATGGTAGAGGTCGGGGTTTAACATCCGGTCCTGCTCTGCCGGCGGATGACCTTAGGCCACTTGTGATGCATGGGTTGGGTCTAAGGGGCAATTCTTTTATCCTTCCTGTATTTCTTATGCAGTATGAAGGAACACCCCTCCTGGGGTTTGAAGATATGCCACTGCCAGTCAGTAGCGTGAGATATCTAGGCATCCTCCGTTGATGCTTGGAAGAGCACTTGTAAGTTGTTCGACCAAATTCTCCTGCTATCTAGCCACCTCGTCAAGGTGCCTGGACTCGCTCCCAATGGTGGAATATCTACCTCTTTCTTCCTCCCACTAATTTTAGGAATTGGGTGTAATGTTATGTGCGAGGAAGGGTTGGTGGCAGGTGTTTTGCCTTTGGTTGCTATGTAGTCATGGCTGCTTCACGTTGGTTGGCTTGGCAGAGTGTTGGCTACTGCTGCAACAGGTGGTTCACCTTTCAGGTGTTGTGGTGGGGAAGCTGTGCAAGCTGCAACTTCTTGTGCATCAAGCTGGAGTTAACCATGGAGATTGGGTAGCTTTTGGTTTCTAGAGATGGTTGTGTTCGCATTTCCAGTTGATGATGATTTGGACCTAGTCTGAGTTCTAGCTATTCGAAGCCTTGTTTCTATGTGTTGGTGCTGAGACCCTAAATTCCTGGAACTGTTGGGATGTGGTCCATCTACAGAGTCCTTGTTCTCATACTTTGTGGGTGGTTTTCATGCTTTTGAGTGCTTGGCTTTGTTTAAGGCTTCATGTCATAGGTCGAGTTGTTTAGGATTTTAGCCTTATGTACAGTTTCAGGTTTTTTTTGTTCTTTTGGCCTTGATTACTAGCTTGTTGGTATCAAGGGATTATGTTCTTGCTGTAATGGGTTACTTTGTGCACAAAGTTTTAGTAATAGTAACACGCTTTTTGACCGACCAAAAAAAGTTAAAGTATAATGTGCTTGGTAAATTCTTGTTCACATATGTTATTATGTACATATGTCCACATAGATAGGGTTTCTAACTCCAAGGGTATTTGATTTTGTTTTTTAATTGGGATTCCATCCCCCTAAAAAGGGATTTCATCCTCAAAATTAGATTTGCAAAACCAAATAGGGTACTAACACCATTACCCTCTCTCCACCCCTTAAAAGGGTCAACTAAGTCAAACTAAGCTAAGGGTAAAAGGGTACATAAAACTCAATACAAAAAGGATTTACTAACCAAGCTTCAGGGTGTAACATAGGATACACTAAACCCTAAACATAGGAGTATTAGGTATTTAAAGATGACTTTTGTGTAAGAGATAAAATCATCACTTATGGGTTTCCTAAGGTATTCAACAATTAGACAACATGCCCAAAGATAGACTATTTCGAGCTGTCTGTATCAGATCAGGCCAGGCCAGGTCATATGAGCTCAAGAGTCCTCGTTACCAAGCTAGTGGGGCGGAGGAAAATATTGCCATCCCCCAAGCTCTGACCCTTTCTAGACACCATCACTTTCAACTTCTTTCTCTAGTAGCTTCTCAATAGACAATTCACCAAAAAGTTGACAAATTTTATTTTTAATATGAAATTATTATGATCCTAAATCAAACTTTCATGCTAGGTCAACTCTAAGGTGAAAAACTTACTAAAGAAACTATATAGGATAAGGGTTCTATCTAGGAGACAATTTGAATTAGTCAAGAATCCGACTACCTTGATGCTCTGATACCATGCTGTAAAGACCAAGTCTCTACTATAAAACATGATAAACAAGTACATCAAATGTGTGGCAGCGGAAGAAATAAAAACTTGACTTTATTCAAAATGTATAAAGAGTACATTATAAAAATTTCCATAAAGGAGGTATAGCTTTATACAAAAGATAGGATCTAGGTAGAGGAAGACTTAAACTAAGCCAATATTGTCTCCAAACAAAACAACTTATATATAAAAGCAACTATGTTCATGCAAGCTATATGCTCCTTTTTCATCTTATTCTATCCTTAGCCTTAGGTTCACCAAGCTTCCATGCGCACTCTGATCCTAGCCTGGATGGTTGGGGTCATCCAACAAGAGAAAGATAAAAGTATGTGTCACAATATGATAAGGTACAAGAAGCATATTTAAGGAATGGAAACATAAAGATTTTCTATACTAAGAGTGTTCAAGTGTATGAGCCATATAATTCAAATGGGATTTCTGCCAAACATATAAGTCAAATGTAGAACAAGCATGATTCATTATGACTAGGCTAAACTAACATAGGGTGAGGCGCCTACCAACCTCAACCAGGAGGAGAGGGGAAATAACATCCCAAACCTCAAAAATATATATAAAGTGGCAGGGGGACTAAAACCCCAGTGCCTATGGCAGGGGGGACTAAAACCCCAGTGCCCTATGGGTGACTTGTACTCATGTACGCTATATTAGTTAACTATTTAAACTATCATTATCATGCTTACAGTTTACATTGGCAGAGAAAGAAAATAACAATGAATCAAGTGGGGCCCAATGGCCCAAACATTTCCATGAGATAATCATAAAAGATGTTCATACAACAAGATTTCATATTGGATACTCAAATGAATAGTTTAAGGGCAACATGTATATATCAAGATCTAAATCACATCAACAAGGCAAGTGGGGTCCCATGACCCATATTCATCAAGGAGTAACAGTATAGCAAGAATATGCATCATAGTTACAAATTTTCATGTCCAAGTAGAAGATGGAGAATATTATCATAAGTATGCCTCATATGGGAAAACTAGGTTAAACAAGATAGGAAGCACAACTGAGGTGTTATAATGCATGTACCTATTCTTGATTTCTAGATTATCCCTTATCCACTAAGATATCAGGTCCAAATTCACTTTAACCTCGGTTCAAAGATTAATGCATGTATTAGGTTTCTTAAATGTACTTTAAGTGTAAAATGTCCACATTTATAACCCATGGGTAAAGACTTTGGATTTTGGTTCTAGAAATAGGGCCAAACGATCCCTAATATTTTTCTACTCAAGAAAGCATATTTTCTTGTCAAAAATAGAGTTAAAACACTATTATTATCATTTTTTTATCACTTTATACATTTAAATTATATTTTGAATTAATGAACAGTTTTGGAATGGAAAACAGGGTTCCAAACTTTAAAATTCAGATTCTACATGATTTTATCTTTCCAACAAGTATTTATTTGTATTTTTCCGATAACCGAGTGATTTTCTACGAATTAAACAAGATTGACCAATTAATTGCTAAATGGGTAAAAAAAATAAGGTTTCAGTTGACGGATCTGCCCTTGGCGAGAGGATCAGGGAGGAAAGGTGCGTGAGGGCAAAATCATAAAAAGCCTGAGGGTCTTATTCTTCCTCATGAGCCAGCCATGGCCGTGAGAGAGCAAGTTTCCCATTTGGGCATTTCCACATTTCTTGACCAAAATCGTCATGCATGTACTCGAAACGAAGAGAATCGAACGACGAACTCACCTAGCCAACAAATTTCGACGCACGAGCACTCCAGATCCGGGGAGAGGTGCTGCAAGCACAGCTGGAAAAGATCTTCGTTTCCGGATACACACACGTTCTCAGACAAAATTGAGGGGATTGTAGGTTGCTAGGTGGCTGATGCAACTGTGTGAGGAGTTATTTATAGGTGTGGAGGAGTCCTTTGGCCTAGCCGAGGTGGCCGTGAGAGGCCTTGGCTGGTGCCCTTGGCATTTAGGCTATTCCGCACCTCGCTAGATGAGTGAGGGCTCAAATGAACTGGGAGGAGGATACAAAGTGAACGGAGAAGAAATCTCACAAAACGATCAAGTATCCGAGGAGATCGAAGCGGAGAAGTCGCGGCCTACTGTACACGTAACTGACGGAGCTTGAAGATGAGTTCTAGGCCATTGGATCGTGGTCGGTCTTAACGAGAACCACTGGATCTGAGTCCACAATGGACCTGTGTGGCCAAAGCACGCATGACATACATTTAATCCAAATTTTGGCTTAAATGATGTGCATAGCTTTTATATCAATGGCTATTATGACACATTTTATTGAAAATTTGTTAAATGCATTTGGAAGGTCAAATGAACTCCAAATGACCTCAAATTTTAACCCCAGGTTGATAATGATGTCTCGATTCATGCTATATAATTATATTTTCGTTTCACCCAACCTTCGGCCTCCAAAAAAAATATTTTGATTATTAAATCATATATTAATATAATGCTTGAGCAAATAATTATGTGTTGCTTTTATAAGCAACCCTTGATTCCCAAATTCGAGATTTGGAGTCCAAGAGTCCTCTACTCACTAATAGCATGCATTTACTAGTTTTATTAGCCCATATGAAGAGTGAGGAATGTAGGTGGGTTATTATTCACCATTTAAATTTACATTATATTAAAAGTGTATTAAATAGTTTTCAGGAGTCAAACGAACTCCAAAAGCCACCAAATTTTAACCACATGCTCATATTAAAGTGTAGAACAATCCTATACAATTATATTCTCGTTTTACTCCTAATATGGACCTTAATAAATGTATTTCTCATTAAAGTGTATATTAATATATTAAAATGAATGAATTATATGAAAAGACTTCTTTTTATGAAACATGTGAGTAAATTTTGAGATATTAAGCACATTAACATTTCAATAATCATTTCTCAATTAAATAACATATTTTCATGAATTAAATCATATTTTGAGGAGAGGGAAACAATTAAGGTTAATGTTCTCATACATTAACTTAAATACACATTATTGCTAATATATTTATCCAAAAAGCTCCAAATTAATATTATCTACTTATATCACTCATAAAACTTTATTTTGCATTATTAGTCCTCAATTATTACATTAAGTTAATTATTTGTGCAAATACCCCTTTATAAACATGAATGGGGGGAAATGGAATTTCAACCTTGAATTGTGCTCAAATTGCACAAAGAGTCCAAAAATGATCCAAAAGGATAGGAAATTTATGAAATTGGTCCAGAAGGACATGAAAGAAATGAAAATATAGAATATGGGTAAATTATATGGAAGACCCTGAGATTCAGTATGTTACAAACATGCTTCATCAAGTGTGTTATTTCTTACTCACCCATTTTGCCTTTGTTTGATATATTCAACTTGTGGAAGGTTTAATCAATCTTAAGGTTGAATTTGTGCGCAAAGTAAACACTCATCGACTATTGCATGCACTAATTTGCAACCTAAAATAGAAGATCAATGACAAGCTAAATGAACATAGAAGAATTGGAATTCAAGCAAATATATAAAATTTATAATTGCAAAGAAGAATCCTAAATTCACCGTAATAGAACTTGATTTAGTTAAGTTCCATGTCCCCACAAATGGCTCCACAATTTGATGTAGGAGGAAGTCACAATAACTTCTCTAAGACATTTATCCTATATTTTACCTAATCTACATATGATAATCACCAACCACAAGTGGAGGGATCTTATTACAATATAGACGCATGATCAAACCCAAATGATAGAATTTTTAAGAATCATATTGATTTAATATTTTTTGAATAAAGATCAATATTTAAAACTAATTTGAATGATGGTTTATTAATATAATTACAAGGTATGAAAGTTGAATTAAAAAGAGGTCAATATTTAATTGGAAACTCATGGGGCAAATTGTCTTTGACAACAATTACATGTATCTTCTCTCTCATGTTACATCAATCACTTGTACGAAAATTAGATTGGGTCCAAGGAAATTTTTCATAGGGAACCATTTCCCCATAGGTTTACGGTCTCATTACCTACGGATCTTGAGTCAATCACTCCATAGAACGCCCTTCCACTATCATATCAAGTTTTAACTATCAATTAACTTGCATTCGTATTATAGATCCTATAATTGCAATGGACACACAAAATAGGTAGCTAATCCATAGAATCTACATTAAACAATCAACTAATAATATAATAGTTCATACAAATACCAAGTGATGATCAAATATTACAAATATGGGCATCGAGGATAATCTCTACACCCTAGTGAGGATACTATTTACTCATGATAGGAATTTAAGCAAGAGTAAAAGGTATAAGAGTCATGGTCACTACAATGAAGACAACATGAGTTGTGATCTCCAACAGTTGGGTATCCCGCCAGTGATGAGAGATTGGTGAAACCATGGGGGAACACAACTTCTTTTATGCACTCCCAAACACCCAGAATTGTGATCTCAATTATGGGGAGTCGGTCCTTATTATTTAAGTTGAAATTCATTATATAGTTGCATTGTTGGGCCCACCAACTAATCACTTAATGGACCGACGTAGTTTTTAATTATGCATTGGAAAAAAGCCAACCAATTGACTAGGTGAGGATTTGATTGACTCAGT
Organism: Alisma plantago-aquatica; assembly: GCA_963693085.1. Lineage (NCBI taxonomy): Eukaryota > Viridiplantae > Streptophyta > Magnoliopsida > Alismatales > Alismataceae > Alisma > Alisma plantago-aquatica. The sequence goes on along the minus strand of OY856410.1, from coordinate 143,541,381 downwards.
GGCCAGTTGGTTGACTAGCAGGCTAGATGTTGAAATGGTAGGACACCTAGCCGAGTGACTTGTAGATATATTACTCGAACATATAGGAGTTGAGTCCCTATCGTGTGGAGCCAAATTACTAACCTGACAACTCATTGAAAGAATTGATCAATTGACTACTGATGAGCACTCTAAATATCTTCTAGGTTAGTTGACTCAATTGGGGAACCAATCTTCTAACTTGGGTGGGTGGTTAACTCCTATGCCCAACTGAGAGATTTTCTAGTGAGTTCATTTGGTTGGCTAGACAATAGGTTTACTAACAATTTCTTCCCCTTTTCAGATCGGTCGATGGATCTTGCTAATTGAGCAACTCATATTCTTATTTCTTGGCCTTTAAAGACATGACCAAACTAGTCAAGGGGAAGATTGTGTCAATTAATTGGATGTGTATGTGAGCACAAAAGATGTTTGAATCATAATAAATAATCTCACAATGATTGGATAATGGGATAGCATGATCTACTTGGCATTTGAACATGTTTAAATCATCATTTTGGGGTTTCATTGATATTCTTACACAACTCCTACAACAAAATGCATAATTTTCATCAAATTATAGTAAAACTATGCAAAAACATTTAAAGCTAATTTCCACTGAAAGAAAGAGAAACATGAATGAAATGCATGAAAATCTAATCTAAATGTGCAAATAAAATTGGATGAATATGCATTCATCAACCACATGAACTAGATCCCCACCTTTATCTCCCTTCTAACTTGGTAAAAGAGACTTCTCCTTGGAAAATACCTAGGTGTGGAGCTAAAAATTAGAAAGGGTGTAAATCACAAAATTGAGAACAAAATACCATTAACAAATAAAGCATCTGAGAATTATTCATGATATGCAAAATCTACTAAGCGCATTAAACCAAAAGAATTTTATATAATCAATGGTAACACTTGCAAGGCATTTTAGAGAAATAAAAATAATATAAAAACATAAAGTAAACTTACTACATAGAAAAGGATACATGGTTCAATTACAATTTTTATTATTGAATCAAGTATTAAAAAACTTATTATCTGGGATATTATCTACTGATTGTGAATTTCCCTAGCCCATTGTAGTATATCATAGGATTATTTGGTCTCACCATGCCTTGGTCTATGTGAGTATAAAAACTAGTGGTCGTTGTCTTACAACCTTCATATAATATATTCATATTAGATACTTAGGACACAACACCTTAATATATCACATCTTTACATTCACATTTATTCAATTGGATTGGTAGGAATTCCATATAAACCACAAAAATTACAACCTTGACCATACTCATAAACATATGTGAACTCAAGGTGTGTGGAGGACCATATCCCATATGGATTCTTGGTAACCCATATATGTTCAACAAAATACGACTATAAGTACCTTATTTTGATCCATGGATTTCTATAAGAACACTAATTATGCTTCCTCAACCATTGAACTTTAGCGAAGTTATACTACCATAATGTAACTACATTATTAGGGTTTAAGTTTTTTATTAGCATTTCTTGGAAAAATTCATATCTCCTTACCAACATAGAAGAATTGGAATTCAAGCAAATATGTAAAATTTATAATTGCAAAGAAGAATCCTAAATTCACCGTAATAGAACTTTATTCAGTTAAGTTCCATGTCCCCACAAATGGCTCCACAATTTGATGTAGGAGGAAGTCACAATAACTTCTCTAAGACATTTATCCTATATTTTACCTAATCTACATATGATAATCACCAACCACAAGTGGAGGGATCTTATTACAATATAGACTCATGATCAAACCCAAATGATAGCATTTTTAAGAATCATATTGATTTAATACTTTTTGAATTAAGATCAATATTTAAAACTAATTTGAATGATGGTTGATTAATATAATTGCAAGGTATGAAAATTGAATTAAAAAGAGGTCGATATTTAATTTGAAACTCATGGGGCAAATTGTCTTTGACAACCTTTACATGTATCTTCTCTCTCATGATACATCAATCACTTGTACGAAAATTAGATTCGATCCAAGGAAATTTTTCTTAGGGAAAATTTTCCCCATAGGTTTACGGTCTCATTACCTACGGATCTAGAGTCAATCACTCCACAGAACACGCTTCCACTATCATATCAAGTTTTAACTATCAATTAACTTGCATTCGTATTATAGATCCTATAATTGCAATGGACACACAAAATAGGTAGCTAATCCATAGAATCTGCATTAAACAATCAACTAAAAATATAATTGTTCATACAAATACCAAGTGATGATCAAATATTACAAATATGGGCATCGAGGCTAATCTCCACACCCCTGTGAGGAAACTATTTACTCATGATAGGAATTGAAGCAAGAGTAAAAGGTATAAGAGTCATGGTCACTACAATGAAGACAACATGAGTTGTGATCTCCAACAGTTGGGCATCCCTCCAGTGATGATAGACTGGTGAAATTATGGGGGAACTCAACTTCTTTTATGCACTCCCAAACACCCAAAATTGTGATCTCAATTATGGGGAGTCGATCCTTATTATTTAAGTTGAAATTCATTATACAGTTGCACTGTTGGGCCCACCAACTAATCACTTAATGGATCGATGGAGTTTTCAATTATGCTTTGGAAAAAAGCCAACCAATTCACTAGGTGAGGATTTGATTGACTCAGTGGCCAGTTGGTTGACTAGCAGGCTAGATGTTGAAATGGTAGGACCCCTAGCTGAGTGACTTGTAGATATATTACTCAAATGTATAGGAGTTGAGTCCCTATCGTGTGGAGCCAAATTACTAACCTGACAACTCATTGAAAGAATTGGTCAATTGACTACTGATGAGCACTCTAAATTTCTTCTAGGTTAGTTGACTCAATTGGGGAACCAATCTTCTAACTTGGGTGGGTCGTTAACTCCAATGCCCAACTGAGATATTTTCTAGTGAGTTCATTTGGTTGTCTAGACATTAGGTTTACTAACAATTTCTTCCCCTTTTTAGATCGGTCGACGGATCTTGCTAATTGAGCAACTCACATTCTTATTTCTTGGCCTTTAAAGACACGACCTAACTAGTCAAGGGGAAGATTGTGTCAATTAATTGGATGTGTATGTGAGCATTGAAGATGTTTGAATCATAATAGATAATCTCACAATGATTGGATAATGGGATAGAATGATCTACTTGGCATTTGATCATGTTTAAATCATCATTTTGGGGTGTCATTGATGTTCTTACACAACTACAACAAAATGCATAATTTTCATCAAATTACAGTAAAACTATGCAAAAACATTTAAAGCTAATTTCCACTGAAAGAAAGAGAAAGATGAACGAAATGCATGAAAATCTAATCTAATCTAAATGTGCAAATAAAATTGGATGAATATGCATTCATCAACCACATGAACTAGATCCCCACATTTATCTCCCTTCTAACTTGGTAAAAGAGACTTCTCCTCGGAAAATACCTAGGTTTAGAGCTAAGAATTAGAAAGGGTGTAAATAACAAGATTGAGAACAAAATACCATTAAGAAATTAAACATCTGAGAATTATTCATGATATGCAAAATCTACTAAGCGCATTAAACCAAAAAACTTTTTATATAATAAATGGTAACACTTGCAAGGCATTTTAGAGAAATAAAAATAGTATAAAAAACATAAAGTAAACTTACTACATAGAAAAGGATACATTGTTCAACTAAATTTTTTATTATTGAATCAAGTATTGAAAAACTTATTATCTAGGATATTATCTAGTGATTGTGAATTTCCCTAGCCCATTGTAGTATATCATAGGATTATTTGGACTAACCATGCCTTGGTCTATGTGAGTATAAAAACTAGTGGTCGTTGTCTTACAACTTGCATATAATATATTCATATTGGATACTTAGGACACAACACCTAAATATATCACATCTTTACATTCACATTTATTCAATTGGATTGGTAGGAATTCCATATAAACCACAAAAAGTACAACCTTGACCATACTCATAAACATATGTGAACTCAAGGTGTGTGGAGGACCATATCCCATATGGATTCTTGGTAACCCATATATGTTCAACAAAATACGACTATGAGTACCTTATTTTGATCCATGGATTTCTACAAGAACACTAATTATGCTTCCTCAACCATTGAACTTTAGTGAAGTTATACAACCATAATGTAACTACATTATTAGGGTTTAAGTTTTTTATTAGCATTTCTTGGAAAAAAGTCATATCTTCTTACCAACATAGAAGAATTGGAATTCAAGAAAATATGTAAAATTTATAATCGCAAAGAAGAATCCTAAATTCACCGTAATAGAACTTGATTCAGTTAAGTTCCATGTCCCCACAAATGGCTCCAAAATTTGATGTGGGAGGAAGTCAGAATAACTTCTCTAAGACATTATTCCTATATTTTACCTAATCTACGTATGATAATCACCAACCACAAGTAGAGGGATCTTATTACAATATAGACTCATGATCAAACCCAAATGATAGCATTTTTAAGAATCATATTGATTTAATACTTTTTGAATTAAGATCAATATTTAAAACTAATTTGAATGATGGTTGATTATTATAATTGCAATGTATTGAGTTGAATTAAAAATATGTCGATATTTAATTGGAAACTCATGGGGCAAATTGTCTTCGACAACCATTACATGTATCTTCTCTCTCATGTTACATCAATCACTTGTACGAAAATAGATTGGGTCCAAGGAAATTTTTCATAAGGAAATATTTCCCCATAGGTTTACGGTCTCATTACCTATGGATCTTGAGTCAATCACTCCATAGAATACCCTTCCACTATCATATCAAGTTTTAACTATCAATTAACTTGCATTCGTATTATAGATCCTATAAATGCAATGGACACACAAAATAGGTAGCTAATCCATAGAATCTGCATTAAACAATCAACTAAAAATATAATAGTTCATACAAATACCAAGTGATAATCAAATATTACAAATATGGGCATCGAGGCTAATCTCCACACCCCAGTGAGGAAACGTCTTACTCATGATAGGAATTGATGCAAGAGTAAAACGTATAAGAGTCATGGTCATTACAATGAAAACAACATGAGTTGTGATCTCCAATAGTTGGGCATCCCACCAGTGATGATAGACTGGTGAAACCATAGGGGAACACAACTTCTTTTATGCACTCCCAAACACCCAAAATTGTGATCTCAATTATGGGGAGTCAGTCCTTATTATTTAAGTTGAAATTCATTATAAACTTGCATTTTTGGGCCCACCAACTAATCACTTAATGGACAGATGGAGTTTTTAATTATGCATTGGAAAAAAGCCAACCGATTAACTAGGTGAGGATTTGATTGACTCAATGGCCAGTTGGTTGACTAGCAGGCTAGATGTTGAAATGGTAGGACCCCTAGCAGAGTGACTTGTAGATATATTACTCAAACGTATAGGAGTTGAGTCCCTATCATGTGGAGCCAAATTAAAAACTTGACAACTCATTGAAAGAATTGATCAATTGACTACTGATGAGCACTCTAAATTTCTTCTAGGTTAGTTGACTCAATTGGGGAACCAATCTTCTAACTTGGGTGGGTGGTTAACTCCAATGCCCAATTGAGAGATTTTCTAGTGAGTTCATTTGGTTGGCTATACATTAGGTTTACTAACAATTTCTTCCCCTTTTCAGATCGGTCGACGGATCTTGCTAATTGAGCAACGCACATTCTTATTATTTGTCCTTTAAAGACATGACCTAACTAGTCAAGGGGAAGATTGTGTCAATTAATTAGAGAAATAAAAATAATATAAAAAACATAAAGTAAACTTACCACATAGAAAAGGATACATTGTTCAATTACAATTTTTATTATTGAATCAAGTATTAAAAAACTTATTATCTGGGATATTATCTACTGATTGTGAATTTCCCTAGCCCATTGTAGTATATCATAAGATTATTTGGTCTCACCATGCCTTGGTCTATGTGAGTATAAAAACTAGTGGTCGTTGTCTTACAACCTTCATATAATATATTCATATTAGATACTTAGGACACAACACCTTAATATATCACATCTTTACATTCACATTTATTCAATTGGATTGGTAGGAATTCCATATAAACCACAAAAATTACAACCTTGACCATACTCATAAACATATGTGAACTCAAGGTGTGTGGAGGACCATATCCCATATGGATTCTTGGTAACCCATATATGTTCAACAAAATACGACTATAAGTACCTTATTTTGATCCATGGATTTCTATAAGAACACTAATTATGCTTCCTCAACCATTGAACTTTAGCGAAGTTATACTACCATAATGTAACTACATTATTAGGGTTTAAGTTTTTTATTAGCATTTCTTGGAAAAATTCATATCTCCTTACCAACATAGAAGAATTGGAATTCAAGCAAATATGTAAAATTTATAATTGCAAAGAAGAATCCTAAATTCACCGTAATAGAACTTGATTCAGTTAAGTTCCATGTCCCCACAAATGGCTCCAAAATTTGATGTGGGAGGAAGTCACAATAACTTCTCTAAGACATTTATCCTATATTTTACCTAATCTACGTATGATAATCACCAACCACAAGTGGAGGGATCTTATTACAATATAGACTCATGATCAAACCCAAATGATAGCATTTTTAAGAATCATATTGATTTAATACTTTTTGAATTAAGATCAATACTTAAAACTAATTTGAATGATGGTTGATTAATATAATTGCAAGGTATTAAAGTTGAATTAAAAAGAGGTTGATATTTAATTGGAAACTCATGCAGAAAATTGTCTTTGACAACCATTACATGTATCTTCTCTCTCATGTTACATCAATCACTTGTACGAAAATTAGATTGGGTCCGAGGAAATTTTTCATAGGGTAAAATGTTCCCATAGGTTTACGGTCTCATTACCTATGGATCTTGAGTCAATCACTCCATAAAACACCCTTTGAATATCATATCAAGTTTTAACTATCAATTAACTTGCATTCGTATTATAGATCCTATAATTGCAATGGACACACAAAATAGGTAGCTAATCCATAGAATATGCATTAAACAATCAACTAAAAATATAATAGTTCATACAAATACCAAGTGATGATCAAATATTACAAATATGGGCATCAAGGCTAGTCTCCACACCCTAGTGAGGAAACTATTTACTCATGATAGGAATTGAAGAAAGAGTAAAAGGTATAAGAGTCATGGTCACTACAATGAAGACAACATGAGTTGTGATCTCCAACAGTTGGGCATCCCGCCAGTGATGATATATTGGTGAAACCATGGGGGAACACAACTTCTTTTATTCACTCCCAAACACCCAAAATTGTGATCTCAATTATGGGGAGTCAGTCCTTATTATTTAAGTTGAAATTCATTATACACTTGCATTGTTGGGCCCACCAACTAATGACTTAATGGACCGATGGAGTTTTTAATTATGCTTTGGAAAAAAGCCAACCAATTGACTAGGTGAGGATTTGATGACTCAGTGGCTAGTTGGTTGACTAGTAGGCTAGATGTTGAAATGGTAGGACCCCTAGCTGAGTGACTTGTAGATATATTACTCAAACGTATAGGAGTTGTGTAACGACCCCGCCTCCCAGTAACCCCCAATTAAGGGAGACCAAAAGGTCAGAGTCGTTATCTACTAACTCGGATCAAAGGTTTGACAAATAATCAATAATAATTATGAAATTCTACTAACTAAACTAAAATCTGGTAGAAAATTTAAAAATTTGCATACCTTTTAAAACTTTGGAAATCTATCTATCCAAGCTTTATTCTACTCTATCTAGTCCTCCTTGCACTTTATGTTTTATTTTCACAATGTGTCACTTTACTATTTATTCATTTCAGGGTTGTACCTAAAACGTCGACAAACAAATTGTCGGTCAGCATATCGAAATATACTGGTATGTGGGGACAACCAAAAGTTTGCACATATGGATAACAATCTAATTATCAAAATCAAGTTAATTAACAAGCCAATTTACACTTTTCAGTATGACATTCTCCACCGCTTTTTCCCTAACCCTGGCATACCCACCTTAGGGTTTCTTTTGCCAATGACTTAATGCCACCTTCTCAATCCCGAGCTTGGTGCCTGGGGGTCACCACTCATGGTGCCCACTAGTCATGCAATATCATAGGACACCTTCTCATTCCCGAGCTCGGTGCCTGGGGTCACCTCTCATGGTGCCCATTGGTCTACCCATTTGGGCCTGACCTTTGGCATCTTCCATCAGGGTGGCATGTAGGTGCGAGAATACATACTTCTATTATTAATGTGATAATCATAGTGACTTTATGATTTGCAAGTATGAACATCCAAACTGATAATTTGCATTTAATAAGATTAGCCATCTGGAAAATCCTCGAAAAACTAAGGCAGTTATTCATAATTAACCACATACCTGTTAAGCAGACTTGAATGCAGAAATAACTCAACAAATCAAGGAATCAAGGAAGTACATACAGGTTGATCCTGAAAATGGCATCCAATATATTTCTATCATGGATCATGGTATACAAATCTAATAGGCCTAATCATCCTAGGGTGGCTAGCCCCTTTTTAGGGTTTTGACCATAATTAGGGTTTCACTTCCTTTTTACCACTTTTACTTTATTTTTTATCAAAATATCCCTCAAACCCTAATTATCTCAGTTTGTTTCCCATTAAGATCTTAAGATCAGATTTGGATCAAAAAAACCCTATTTTTTGGATTATTATATCCTTTCTTCCCTTTTCCCTCACTTAGGTTTTTAAGGGTTTTAATCAACATATTAGGTTTAAAACCCTAATCCTTGCAATTCTATCATCAAAATAGGTTACAATCCATCTTAATCATTAAACCAGTTAATCATGCTCGAATTAACTTATTTGCAAGATTAAATCTATCCTTTATCAACAATTAGGTTTTGTAATCACAAATTACCACTTTTTCCATCAAAATATGCACTTTTGCAAAAAGGAACGAAATTAGATTCTCAAAATATTTTTAACGTGTTCCTCATATTTTTCTAAGAAACTTTCATATTTTAACATTATTCATTCGAGCTTCCTAGCAGAAGTTAATATTTTTGCAAAGTAAAGTCATTTTCCTCAATTATTCGTTAACTCTAGAAAATCAGTAGCCGCCCGATCCATGGTCCCCCCAGACCACGATGGATCCAATGGCCTAGGATCCGTGTGCCCACATTAGATTTTAAGATACGTAAGATGGTTTTGCCCTTACCTTCATTCACCGGCGCCAGGGACAAGGAGGTCTTTCCCTGATATCTCCTTCAACCTCGCGATGAACTCTGCGCGCAGAGCATCGCCCGCTCTCGGTCAACTCTAGTGTTGACCTTGGGCTCTAGGCCATCGGAGGCCGAGCTAAGGTGGCCACTACTCATCCGGGACCTGTCGGAGTTGATGGGGCTCTTGGATGCCTCGATGGTGCACCAGGTTGCCGGGTCGAAGAAGCTCTCCTTCAGTAGGGTGCGTGGCCTGGCCAAGCTTCTTGGCAGAGGTTTGACCGCAAATTGGTTGCTCTCATCGACTTGCTCCATCATCGCAGACTCAAATGGATGCTCTGGGGCTATGCACATGGTGTGTAGCCCCCCCTATTTATATGGGTCCACACATGACCGTCGAGAAGCCTTAAATTGGGCAAAACGCCTAGAGGCAACAAAACATAAGGAAACAAGGGGTAGACCAACTCGGATTGATCCCCCAAACTTATTGGGAATGTTTGTTGCCTCTGACGTGTCTTGGCTTGCAATAAATCTGATTTGGAAAGATCTTCTCTATGTTTTTGACTTTCCTTATTTGTCCTGAGGTAGGAGATGATCTCCTGATCATCGGATCTTGATCCCACGGTTAAAAGCTCACACGATCCATTTATTTTAGGGATTTTCAAAAATCCATATCTATTAAACAGAGTGTCCAATTAATCCCAAAATTTGAGGAAAACTTAGTAACGATTTAATCTACCTCTCCGCCAAATTTGGGTGCATTATCCAAAATAAAACGTGCCTTTTAGTTAGGTGCAATATATTACTCATTTATGAATATTTCTCACCTATTTTCTCTTTCCTTTTCTATAAAATTATTATCTTGGATTCCTTGGACATCAAGGAACCTTAAATTCACTAAATCCTATCTTGGGAAATATTCCTTTATTTATTTCCCTTCTTTCTTTATCCCTTCCTTACTTATTAGATAAATTCATATTTTTTTATTTTTCTTTTTCTTATAATTGGGCTTAATAGCCAATAAAGCTCACAAGCAACCAAAAAGGCTATGGTACACAAAATTTATTCAATTGTGACCATTAATGCCACCTTATGTATATTTCTAAGTATTCTCTCATTATCACTTTGCTTAATATCCATTAGCTTGTTTCTTTTCTTTTTATTTGAATGTTTCTTCTTTTCTTCTCTTTTATATCCATTAATGGATTAATCTAATAATAGGAATCACGAAATTCCTACCCAAAGGAAGATTTGCAAAGAAATCCACTCTTCCAAGCAAAGCATACCACCTTTTTAATTAAGTACATATTTATAAAATTATTACATTTCACATGCAAAATTTGAGGTTATAACATCCTTCCCTTCTTATAGGAATTTTGCCCTCAAAATTCCATCAAGCAAACAAACAATCAGGATAAGACTTCCTCATGTCCATCATGGCTCCCATGTGGATCTACCCTCTCCATGGTGCTTCCCAAGAACCTTCATCATCTAGTATTCGTTCATCTGAGTTCTCTCTCACCTTGGTATCTTGTACCCTCATAGGTGACTCAAGACATTTCAACCTCTCACAAAGATGAATAGGTTCACAGCTCAACACATGGCTTGGGTACCTCACATAGTGCTCTATATCAAACTCGTGGAACACATCATTCATCATGTTATCCTGAGGGGTAAGGCTAAACCTAACCATCTCCACCAATTCATCTCAAATGGACCCATATATCGGGGACTCAGCTTTCTCAGTTGTAGCTCAGAGGGGTCGGATTTTCACATTATATTATCCCATAGTATAACTGCATGTCAGTCTGCTTTGCATCAGCTCGTGACTCATGTCACCCTTGGGCTCTCTCTCAGCCATTGCATGATCAAGCGACTTCATCTGCACACACTGTGATTCTTTTCAGACCTTTGCGAGGCCTCCTTCACCAACATCATCTTAATGAAGTGGTGACCGACACAACCTCTCTATAAGACTTATTGCATCCTGATAAAGGCTGTGGTGGTTAACATCACATCTTAAGAACTGTCTCTATGTATCACCCTGAATGAGCACACATGCTCTCATCAGACCCTCTAGTCTGGATCATACTGTCCATTAGTATGGGGTGAGAAACTGTACTATCATCGAGTTCTTCATGTATCCACTTCCACCTCATGGAAGTGAACCTTGGTCATACCCAAGAACTTTTGAACTCGCATCATGATGTGGTTGAACCATCTTTCTCTCTTAAGTAGTTCAACTGAATCTATCTCGTGATAGTACTCTCTCTTTCTCATGTCATCTAGATAAGGCGATCTACCATAACCCCTATTGCATCTTGACCTTCCTTGGTTTAGGGGAGACTCACAACATCCATAGTTATGAACTCCCATTCCCTCTCGGGAACTCTTTATACTTTATATCCATGCACTGGGTTACTGGTGTCCGTCCTTCACCTCCTGGCTTGCATGGCCACATGCTACATGTATCAGGCATCCAAAGCTCTACCATCACTTACTATCTTTGTAGTTTCATTGTGTATGGTGATCATGATTTCCCGTATGTCATGATTCCTCAAGATCGATTCCTCAGAAGCCCTAAACCACTCTCATCAAGGTTTTATTACCTTCCTATCCAAAGAAGTGTATCCAGGGTTCTACAACCATCCTTCTACCACGTCAAGGACTAGGGTGGCTATCCAAACAACCACTAATATTGTTCAACAAATCTCTTTATATCTGAGTGTTAGCCAAACTTATCTCTTTTTCTCAACTTAAGGTTAGCTTAACAACCTCAACTTCTTCTAGCTTCCAGCTAAACTAGGCACTATATCTCAACCAGAGCATTCATTACCACTTCTTATCCTTAGGTGTTAGGTAACATACACCTCCATGTATTATACTTATCATCTCATCTCAAACTCTAAGTTGGTCTTCATCAAGAAGCTCTGAGCTCATCCTCATTGTGATCTAACTCAACCTTGGTTAACTTGCAAATTCCACATAGCTCCTAATAAAACATTCTCATAAGTTAACTACACTACTTCTCTTAGTGTTTGTAAGCCATCCATGTATCATTCACTCCACCAAGGTATGTTATCATCTTTGTCCACATACCTTATAGCAACATTCCAACTTGCATCATCTTTTATCCTTGGTGTATGGCATGCATACTATCCCATCTCTCCCTCTCCTAACAAGAGGAAATAAGCATTTGGTGGCCGTCCAAACACAAAGTTCTTCCGGTTCCAAGAGTAGATATGATACATCCCACATCGCCAGTACACCTTCAATTCTAAGTTGAAATGTACAAATTATGTCTCTACCTCAAAAACATCATGATATCGAAGTTACTTCCATGGAAAACTGATCTCGAACCTACTTGGGTCACCACACAATCCTTGGTCATCTCCTCTAGGTCTATAGGGTGTAGGCACTTTTGGGGTCATCCCTTTTCCCTTATGCATCCAGAGAGTGCCCTACTCATCTGCCCTTTGGGTCTCATGAGTTCATGAAGGTGATCAATCTCCTAACCCATGGCCCTCAGACAGTGATAGTTGTTACCTCCCGATGCTATGGTCATGTGCAACTAGGGAATTAGGCAACTCCTACTTCCATCGGTCTTATCCCCACCTGACCCTAGGATAGACTTAGGATTCCATTATAGTACATGTCTAGCTTAGAACCTTACCCAAGCCTTCATCATCTCTCCCTACATTCACGACTGACTTTCATCCCTTCATAGGGGTCATGGCAACCTACCTACCTTGGTCAGGTCCCATACCGGTTACCTTCATGGTAACACATCCACATGAACTTAGAGATGGTTATCTATGGGTCTACAGGTTCATTCTCATACCATGTACTTTTTACTTAGCTTCTGAAGATCCTATGAAACCTCTTTAGGTTACCTCAAAACCATAAAAATTGGTATACACCCTACAAAAGGGTCCCTCTCCCAGGATGGGAGGAAACTACAACTCTTGACAACAAGGTCACAACCATCCTTAGGGTTTACCTTCACATGAGCATGCCTAACCCAACAGCTACTAAAGCACAAGAAGACCACCTATTAAACCATGCTAGGTCATACTTGTTCTCTTTCCTCAACATTAGATCAACTTAGTTGTGAGGGTTCATCAAACATACCCTTTCCTTTACTTCTACACATAAGGAGTATCATGCTCGAAACTATAGAGACTCAAATCTCATCATGAGCATCAGATACACTGCTTCCCTTCTTAGGCCTAGGAACCCTAGGTTCTCCTTTGGGTATCCAACTGCATGCTCAATCTCTTAACCACGAATCAAGCATGTCCAAGGTATGTCATGTATTCCCATGATCCTTTTATATGAGAAACACCTCAGAGTTGAGTCCTCATCAAGGACAACCAACTAGGTATAATGCTACACAACTGATTTCTTAAACCTCCTCAGGGTCTAAAGCACTCTTCATCTCATCTAGTAGGTAATCACTTATACCATAGGTACTAGAAGCCTCATCCTTCTTCTAAGGTTTGGTTCCTCTAAAGGAAACTAAGATATCATTATCCTCCAGGGATCATGCATAAGGCAACCACTATCATCCACTTAGGTCGCATCATCCTCAACTCCCCATTGTTCCTCAAATCTCAGAGTGTTAGGCTTCCAATCTTCTTGCCAGGGCCATGCTCTCTCTCTCTCTATAGATAACCTTACCACCATCCTCACTATTAGAGGTCCTCTCTCCATGAAGGATCGATCTCACAGGCATACCTTTGCGCGGGTGAAGCCTATGCTCAACTTATGTTTGCTCATGACTATCCTTAGCTCTTTATGTTTATCACATAAGCTATCCAGCATACTCCCTTGACCAGGGTTTCAACCTACTGTCATCACTACTGATGCACTCTGGGTGCAATCTATACCCTACTTGCTTAAGCCCATAGGGTTTCTATAGTTTCTCCTCTAACCTCATCCATGAAGGAGCTATCCTTCGCTCTAACATGCACGACCCTCTCCAGGGTTGGGTTGCCAAAGATACTAGACCATCTAACCTCTCATGGCTCATATGACATCCAAGGCATGTCTATCCAAACATCTGGTCTACCAAGACCACTAACTCGTCATGTCATCACTCCCTCTAACCTTCACTTAGGGTTAGGGTTACCATCATCCTCAAAGGATGTGCTAGGTCTCTACTTTTAGTGGAGGTCCTCTACCTCCAAGAATAACTCTCTCTACTCATCCTCCTGACAAGGAGGTCTAGCCTCAGGTCTCTCCTGAGGGCACGACAACTTATGTCATATGACCTAAGCATGTATCTATTCTTTAGTTTGTGCTTAATCTATTAAGATTATGTCCATGACTTCTTATTTACATGCTTTTCATTAATTTGGTGGAGGATTCCTTAGACCACATTAACCTTACCTCATACCTCAAGAGGGTGAGGAGAAGAGAGAGAAAACCCTAATCCTTAAGGTCCTTAAAAAAATTTAAGTTGGGAAGGGATGCACAAGATGAGAGAGTTCTAAAGGTATCTTATTTCGAGTCATATCTTAAGACATCGGCCAGGCAGTCACACAATCTGGGAGTCCTCATATTTTAACTAGCGGTGTGGAGGAAAATATTGCCAGCCCCCAGACGTGATCCTTTTCTAGACACCTCAATATTTCGGACAATCCTCTAATAACTCCCTCGGTTCTATGGAATTTGTAAAATTTAATAATTATTAAAGATTAAGTGAGTAACCTATGCTCTGATACCAATTGTAATGACCCCACCTCCAAGTAACCCCTAATTAAGGGAGACCGAAAGGTCAGAGCCGTTATCCACTAACCCGGATCAAAGGTTCGACAAATAATCAATAATAATTATGAAATTCTACTAACTAAACTGAAATCTGGTAGAAAATTTAAAACTTTGCATACCTTTTAAAACTTTGGGAATCTATCTATCCCAGCTTTATGCTACTCTATCTAATCCTCCTTGCACTTTATGTTTTATTTTCACAATGTGTCACTTTATTGTTTGTTCATTTCAGGGTTGTACCTAAAATGCCGACAAACCAAATGTTGTTCAGCATATTGAAATATACTGGTATGTGGGGACAACCAAAAGTTTGCACATATGGATAACAATCTAATTATCACAATCAAGTTAATTAACAAGACAATTTACACTTTTCACTATGACATTCTCCACCGCTTTTACCCTAACCCTGGCATACCCACCTTAGGGTTTCTTTTGCCAATGACTTAAGGCCACCTTCTCAACCCCGAGCTTGGTGCCTGGGGATCACCACTCATGTTTCCCACTAGTCATGCAATATCATAGGACACCTTCTCATTCCCGAGCTTGGTGCCTGGGGTCACCACTCATGGTGCCCATTGGTCTACCCATCTAGGCTTGACCTTTGGCATCTTCCATCAGGGTGGCATGTAGGTGCGAGAATACATACTTCTATTATTAATGTGATAATCATAGTGACTTTATGATTTGCAGGTATGAACATCCAAACTGATAATTTGCATTCAATGCGATTAACCATCCGGAAAATCCTCGAAAAACTAAGGCAGTTATTCATAATTAACCACATACCTGTTAAGCAGACTTGAATGCAGAAATAACTCAACCTATCAAGGAATCAAGCAAGTACACACAGGTTGATCCTAAAAAAGGCATCCAATATATTTCTATAATGGATCATGGTATACAAATCTAATAGGCTTAATCATCCTAGGGTTGCTAGCCCCTTTTTAGGGTTTTGACCATAATTAGGGTTTCACTTCCTTTTTACCACTTTTACTTTATTTTTTATCAAAATATCCCTCAAACCCTAATTATCTCAGTTTGTTTCCCATTAAGATCTTAAGATCAGATTTGGATCACAAAAACCCTATTTTTCGGATTATTATATCCTTTCTTCCCTTTTTCCCTCACTTAGGGTTTCTAAGGGTTTTAATCAACATATTAGGTTTAAAACCCTAATCCTTGCAATTCTATCATCAAAACAGGTTACAATCCATCTTAATCATTAAACCAGTTAATCATGCTCGAATTAACTTATTTGCAAGATTAAATCTATCCTTTATCAACAATTAGGTTTTCTAATCACAAATTACCACTTTTTCCATCAAAATATGCAATTTTGCAAAAAGGAACAAAATTAGGTTCTCAAAATATTTTTATCGTGTTCCTCATATTTTTCTAAGCAACTTTCATATTTTAACTTTATTCATTCGAGCTTCCTAGCAGAAGTTATGATTTTTGCAAAGTAAAGTCATTTTCCTCAATTATTCGTTAACTCTAGAAAATCAGTAGCCGCCCGATCCATGGTCCCCCTGGACCACTATGGATCCAATGGCCTAGGATCTATGTGCCCACATTATATTTTAAGATACGAAAGACGGTTTTGCCCTTACCTTCATTCACCGGCGCCAGGGACAAGGAGGTTTTTCCCTCATATCTCCTACAACCTCGTGATGAACTCTGCGCGCAGAGCATCGCCCGCTCCCGGTCAACTCCAGTGTTGACCCTGGGCTCTAGGTCATCGAAGGCCGAGCTAAGGTGGCCACTACTCCTCCGGGACCTTTCAGAGTCGATGGGGCTCTTGGATGCCTTGATGGTGCACCGGGTTGACGGGTCGAAGAAGCTCTCCTTCAGTAGGGTGTTTGGCCTAGCCAAGCTTCTTGACAGAGGTTTGTCCGCAAATTGGTTGCTCTCATCAACTTGCTCCATCATCGTGGACTCACAGGGACGCTCTGGGTCTATGCACATGGTGTGTAGCCCCCCTATTTATATGGGTCCACACATGACCGTCGAGAAGCCTTAAATTGGGAAAAACGCCTAGAGGCAACGAAACACAAGGAAACTAGAGGTAGATCAACTCAGATTGATCCCCCAAACTTATTGGGAACATTTGTTGCCTCTGACGTGTCTTGGCTTGCAAGAAATCTGATTTGTAAAGCTCTTCTCTATGTTTCTAACTTTCCTTATTTGTCCTGAGGTAGGAGATGATCTCCTGATCATCGGATCTCGATCCCACGGTTAAAAGCTCACACGATCCATTTATTTTAGGGATTTTCACAAACCCATATCTATTAAACCGAGTGTCCAATTCATCCCAAATTTAGAGGGAAACTTAGTAACGATTTAATCTACCTCTCTGCCAAATTTGGGTGCATTATCTAAAAGAAAACGTGACTTTTCTTTAGGTGCAAGATATTACTCATTTATGAATATTTCTCACCTATTTTCTCTTTCCTTTGCTATAAAATTATTATCTTGGATTCCTTGGACATCAAGGAACCTTAAAGGCACTAAATCCTATCTTGGGAAATATTCCTTTATTTATTTCCCTTCTTTCTTTATCCCTTCCTTACTTATTAGATAAATTCATTTTCTTTTTTTTTCTTTTTCTTATAATTGGGCTCAATAGCCAATAAAGCTCACAAAAAACCAAAAAGGCTATGGTACACGGAATTTATTCAATTGTGACCATTAATGCCACCTTATGTATATTTCTAAGTATTCTCTCATTATCACTTTGCTTAATATCCATTATCTTGTGTCTTTTCTTTTTATTTGAATGTTTCTTCTTTTCTTCTCTTTTATATCCATTAATGGATTAATCTAATAATAGGAATCACGAAATTCCTACCCAAAGGAAGATTTGCAAAGAAATCCACTCTTCCAAGCAAAGCATACCACCTTTTTAATTATGTCCATATTCACAAAATTATTACATTTCACATGCAAAATTTGAGGTTATAACAAGTTGAGTCCCTATCATGTGGAGCCAAATTACTAACCTGACAACTCATTGAAAGAATTGATCAATTGACTACTGATGAGCACTCTAAATATCTTCTAGGTTAGTTGACTCAATTGGGGAACGAATCTTCTAACTTGGGTGGGTGGTTAACTCCAATGCCCAATTGAGAGATTTTCTAGTGAGTTCATTTGGTTGGCTAGACATTAGGTTTACTAAAAAATTCTTCCCCTTTTCAGATCGGTCGACGGATCTTGCTAATTGAACAACTCACATTCTTATTTCTTGGTCGTTAAAGACATGACCTAACTAGTCAAGGGGAAGATTGTGTCAATTAATTACATGTGTATGTGAGCATTGAAGATGTTTGAATCATAATAGATAATCTCACAATGATTGGATAATGGGATAGAATGATCTACTTGGCATTTGATCATGTTTAAATCATCATTTTGGGGTGTCATTGATATTCTTACACAAATCCTACAACAAAATGCATAATTTTCATCAAATTACAGTAAAACTATGAAAAAACATTTAAAGCTAATTTCCACTGAAAGAAAGAGACATGAACGAAATGCATGAAAATCTAATCTAAATGTGCAAATAAAATTGGATGAATATGCATCCATCAACCACATGAACTAGATCCCCACCTTTATCTCCCTTCTAACTTGGTAAAAGAGACATCTCCTTGGAAAATACCTAGGTGTGGAGCTAAGAATTAGAAAGGGTGTAAATCACAAGATTGAGAACAAAATACCATTAAGAAATAAAGCATCTGAGAATTATTCATGATATGCAAAATCTACTAAGCACATTAAACCAAAAGAATTTTATATAATCAATGGTAACACTTGCAAGGCATTTTAGAGAAATAAAAATAATATAAAAAACATAAAGTAAACTTACTACATAGAAAAGGATACATTGTTCAATTACAATTTTTATTATTGAATCAAGTATTAAAAAACTTATTATCTGGGATATTATCTACTGATTGTGAATTTCCCTAGCCCATTGTAGTATATCATAGGATTATTTGGTCTCACCATGCCTTGGTCTATGTGAGTATAAAAACTAGTGGTCGTTGTCTTACAACCTTCATATAATATATTCATATTAGATACTTAGGACACAACACCTTAATATATCACATCTTTACATTCACATTTATTCAATTGGATTGGTAGGAATTCCATATAAACCACAAAAATTACAACCTTGACCATACTCATAAACATATGTGAACTCAAGGTGTGTGGAGGACCATATCCCATATGGATTCTTGGTAACCCATATATGTTCAACAAAATACGACTATAAGTACCTTATTTTGATCCATGGATTTCTATAAGAACACTAATTATGCTTCCTCAACCATTGAACTTTAGCGAAGTTATACTACCATAATGTAACTACATTATTAGGGTTTAAGTTTTTTATTAGCATTTCTTGGAAAAATTCATATCTCCTTACCAACATAGAAGAATTGGAATTCAAGCAAATATGTAAAATTTATAATTGCAAAGAAGAATCCTAAATTCACCGTAATAGAACTTTATTCAGTTAAGTTCCATGTCCCCACAAATGGATCCACAATTTGATGTAGGAGGAAGTCACAATAACTTCTCTAAGACATTTATCCTATATTTTACCTAATCTACATATGATAATCACCAACCACAAGTGGAGGGATCTTATTACAATATAGACTCATGATCAAACCCAAATGATAGCATTTTTAAGAATCATATTGATTTAATACTTTTTGAATTAAGATCAATATTTAAAACTAATTTGAATGATGGTTGATTAATATAATTGCAAGGTATGAAAATTGAATTAAAAAGAGGTCGATATTTAATTTGAAACTCATGGGGCAAATTGTCTTTGACAACCTTTACATGTATCTTCTCTCTCATGATACATCAATCACTTGTACGAAAATTAGATTCGATCCAAGGAAATTTTTCTTAGGGAAAATTTTCCCCATAGGTTTACGGTCTCATTACCTACGGATCTAGAGTCAATCACTCCACAGAACACGCTTCCACTATCATATCAAGTTTTAACTATCAATTAACTTGCATTCGTATTATAGATCCTATAATTGCAATGGACACACAAAATAGGTAGCTAATCCATAGAATCTGCATTAAACAATCAACTAAAAATATAATTGTTCATACAAATACCAAGTGATGATCAAATATTACAAATATGGGCATCGAGGCTAATCTCCACACCCCAGTGAGGAAACTATTTACTCATGATAGGAATTGAAGCAAGAGTAAAAGGTATAAGAGTCATGGTCACTACAATGAAGACAACATGAGTTGTGATCTCCAACAGTTGGGCATCCCTCCAGTGATGATAGACTGGTGAAATTATGGGGGAACTCAACTTCTTTTATGCACTCCCAAACACCCAAAATTGTGATCTCAATTATGGGGAGTCGATCCTTATTATTTAAGTTGAAATTCATTATACAGTTGCACTGTTGGGCCCACCAACTAATCACTTAATGGATCGATGGAGTTTTCAATTATGCTTTGGAAAAAAGCCAACCAATTCACTAGGTGAGGATTTGATTGACTCAGTGGCCAGTTGGTTGACTAGCAGGCTAGATGTTGAAATGGTAGGACCCCTAGCTGAGTGACTTGTAGATATATTACTCAAACGTATAGGAGTTGAGTCCCTATCGTGTGGAGCCAAATTACTAACCTGACAACTCATTGAAAGAATTGGTCAATTGACTACTGATGAGCACTCTAAATTTCTTCTAGGTTAGTTGACTCAATTGGGGAACCAATCTTCTAACTTGGGTGGGTTGTTAACTCCAATGCCCAACTGAGATATTTTCTAGTGAGTTCATTTGGTTGTCTAGACATTAGGTTTACTAACAATTTCTTCCCCTTTTTAGATCGGTCGACGGATCTTGCTAATTGAGCAACTCACATTCTTATTTCTTGGCCTTTAAAGACACGACCTAACTAGTCAAGGGGAAGATTGTGTCAATTAATTGGATGTGTATGTGAGCATTGAAGATGTTTGAATCATAATAGATAATCTCACAATGATTGGATAATGGGATAGAATGATCTACTTGGCATTTGATCATGTTTAAATCATCATTTTGGGGTGTCATTGATGTTCTTACACAACTACAACAAAATGCATAATTTTCATCAAATTACAGTAAAACTATGCAAAAACATTTAAAGCTAATTTCCACTGAAAGAAAGAGAAAGATGAACGAAATGCATGAAAATCTAATCTAATCTAAATGTGCAAATAAAATTGGATGAATATGCATTCATCAACCACATGAACTAGATCCCCACATTTATCTCCCTTCTAACTTGGTAAAAGAGACTTCTCCTCGGAAAATACCTAGGTTTAGAGCTAAGAATTAGAAAGGGTGTAAATAACAAGATTGAGAACAAAATACCATTAAGAAATTAAACATCTGAGAATTATTCATGATATGCAAAATCTACTAAGCGCATTAAACCAAAAAACTTTTTATATAATAAATGGTAACACTTGCAAGGCATTTTAGAGAAATAAAAATAGTATAAAAAACATAAAGTAAACTTACTACATAGAAAAGGATACATTGTTCAACTAAATTTTTTATTATTGAATCAAGTATTGAAAAACTTATTATCTAGGATATTATCTAGTGATTGTGAATTTCCCTAGCCCATTGTAGTATATCATAGGATTATTTGGACTAACCATGCCTTGGTCTATGTGAGTATAAAAACTAGTGGTCGTTGTCTTACAACTTGCATATAATATATTCATATTGGATACTTAGGATACAACACCTAAATATATCACATCTTTACATTCACATTTATTCAATTGGATTGGTAGGAATTCCATATAAACCACAAAAAGTACAACCTTGACCATACTCATAAACATATGTGAACTCAAGGTGTGTGGAGGACCATATCCCATATGGATTCTTGGTAACCCATATATGTTCAACAAAATACGACTATGAGTACCTTATTTTGATCCATGGATTTCTACAAGAACACTAATTATGCTTCCTCAACCATTGAACTTTAGTGAAGTTATACAACCATAATGTAACTACATTATTAGGGTTTAAGTTTTTTATTAGCATTTCTTGGAAAAAAGTCATATCTTCTTACCAACATAGAAGAATTGGAATTCAAGAAAATATGTAAAATTTATAATCGCAAAGAAGAATCCTAAATTCACCGTAATAGAACTTGATTCAGTTAAGTTCCATGTCCCCACAAATGGCTCCAAAATTTGATGTGGGAGGAAGTCAGAATAACTTCTCTAAGACATTATTCCTATATTTTACCTAATCTACATATGATAATCACCAACCACAAGTAGAGGGATCTTATTACAATATAGACTCATGATCAAACCCAAATGATAGCATTTTTAAGAATCATATTGATTTAATACTTTTTGAATTAAGATCAATATTTAAAACTAATTTGAATGATGGTTGATTATTATAATTGCAATGTATTGAGTTGAATTAAAAATATGTCGATATTTAATTGGAAACTCATGGGGCAAATTGTCTTCGACAACCATTACATGTATCTTCTCTCTCATGTTACATCAATCACTTGTACGAAAATTAGATTGGGTCCATGGAAATTTTTCATAAGGAAATATTTCCCCATAGGTTTACGGTCTCATTACCTATGGATCTTGAGTCAATCACTCCATAGAATACCCTTCCACTATCATATCAAGTTTTAACTATCAATTAACTTGCATTCGTATTATAGATCCTATAAATGCAATGGACACACAAAATAGGTAGCTAATCCATAGAATCTGCATTAAACAATCAACTAAAAATATAATAGTTCATACAAATACCAAGTGATAATCAAATATTACAAATATGGGCATCGAGGCTAATCTCCACACCCCAGTGAGGAAACGTTTTACTCATGATAGGAATTGATGCAAGAGTAAAACGTATAAGAGTCATGGTCATTACAATGAAAACAACATGAGTTGTGATCTCCAATAGTTGGGCATCCCGCCAGTGATGATAGACTGGTGAAACCATAGGGGAACACAACTTCTTTTATGCACTCCCAAACACCCAAAATTGTGATCTCAATTATGGGGAGTCAGTCCTTATTATTTAAGTTGAAATTCATTATAAACTTGCATTTTTGGGCCCACCAACTAATCACTTAATGGACAGATGGAGTTTTTAATTATGCATTGGAAAAAAGCCAACCGATTAACTAGGTGAGGATTTGATTGACTCAATGGCCAGTTGGTTGACTAGCAGGCTAGATGTTGAAATGGTAGGACCCCTAGCAGAGTGACTTGTAGATATATTACTCAAACGTATAGGAGTTGAGTCCCTATCGTGTGGAGCCAAATTACAAACTTGACAACTCATTGAAAGAATTGATCAATTGACTACTGATGAGCACTCTAAATTTCTTCTAGGTTAGTTGACTCAATTGGGGAACCAATCTTCTAACTTGGGTGGGTGGTTAACTCCAATGCCCAATTGAGAGATTTTCTAGTGAGTTCATTTGGTTGGCTATACATTAGGTTTACTAACAATTTCTTCCCCTTTTCAGATCGGTCGACGGATCTTGCTAATTGAGCAACGCACATTCTTATTATTTGTCCTTTAAAGACATGACCTAACTAGTCAAGGGGAAGATTGTGTCAATTAATTAGATGTGTATGTGATCACTGAAGATGTTTGAATCATAATAGATAATCTCACAATGATTGGATAATGGGATATAATGATCTACTTGGCATTTGATCATGTTTAAATCATCATTTTGGTGTGTCATTGATATTCTTACACAACTCCTACAACAAAATGCATAATTTTCATCAAATTACAGTAAAACTATGCAAAAACATTTAAAGCTAATTTCCACTGAAAGAAAGAGAAACATGAACAAAATGCATGAAAATCTCATCTAAATGTGCAAATAAAATTGAATGAATATGCATTCATCAACCACATGAACTAGATCCCCACCTTTATCTCCCTTCTAACTTGGTAAAAGAGACTTCTCCTTGGAAAATACCTAGGTGTGGAGCTAAGAATTAGAAAGGGTGTAAATCACAAGATTGAGAACAAAATACCATTAAGAAATAAAGCATATGAGAATTATTCATGATATGCAAAATCTACTAAGCGCATTAAACAAAAAAACTTTTTATATAATCAATGGTAACACTTGCAAGGCATTTTAGAGAAATAAAAATAGTATAAAACATAAAGTAAACTTACTACATAGAAAAGGATACATTGTTCAACTACAATTTTTATTATTGAATCAAGTATTAAAAAACTTATTATCTAGGATATTATCTAGTGACTGTGAATTTACCTAGCCCATTGTAGTATATCATAGGATTATTTGGTCTCACCATGCCTTGGTCTATGTGAGTATAAAAACTAGTGGTCGTTGTCTTACAAACTGCATATAATATATTCATATTGGATACTTAGGACACAACACCTTAATATATCACATCTTTACATTCACATTTATTCAATTGGATTGGTAGGAATTCCATATAAACCACAAAAAGTACAACCTTGACCATACTCATAAACATATGTGAACTCAAGGTGTGTGGAGGACTATATCCCTTATGGATTCTTGGTAACCCATATATGTTCAACAAAATACGACTATGAGTACCTTATTTTGATCCATGGATTTCTACAAGAACACTAATTATGCTTCCTCAACCATTGAACTTTAGCAAAGTTATACTACCATAATGTAACTACATTATTAGGGTTTAAGTTTTTTATTAGCATTTCTTGGAAAAAAGTCATATCTTCTTACCAACATATACACAATTTAATATTTGACACATAAAAACTCTAATTCATGTCTAATATGCACACTCATACCCGAAATTCCTCCATCTCAACCACACACCAATCATGTTACAAATTGGTCTAAAACTTCACTTCTTATAGATTTCATTTAACAATAATGATCTGACCTCTGATCTGGTTTAACCGGGTTCCCGGGTTTGCATGCTATTCGGTGCCCCCCAGGTAGGCGTCGGGCGCAGCCCAACGACGCTCCTGGGTCATAAAAAAAAAATGATCCATTTTGGAATTTTTTGTTAAAGATTTATACATAAGAGATCAATTTTATCAAAGTTGTAAAAGCATAAAATTGACAAATTAGGGCACCCCACATGCAAAGTTTGTTTCTTTCAACTATATGAAGGTAAAAAAGTTGATCTTGATCAAATAAGAATAGAAAGCTATAGTAGAGAAGAAAGTAATGTAAGTCACATAGTTTGTTTCTTTCAACTATATGATAGTAAAATGGTTGTCTTGATCAAATAAGAATAGAAATTTATAATAGATAAGAAATTAATTATGTAACTCCCAAAGTTTTAGTCATAACCACCATAAAATCCCATATTAAAATCATATAACATGCATTAAAGTGGTATTAAATGTTTGTATTTACAAATTGAACCCAAAGAGTATTAAAAAATATAAACTTAATCTCTAGCCATCTTCTCAATTCTTCTCTAGTTTCCAAAAGTATATTAAAGAAAGACTTACTAATTGGATTCATGTAATATCACATCTCCAATAAGAAGACGCTAAAACACTAGCTCAAAAAGCACCACCTTTCAAGCTACAAACGTCCACCCTTGCATGCACTAGATTCAACTACGCCCAAGAAGGTGAAAAGAAGGGATCTTAAGCAAAGAAGAGAGACTTATACCATGGTTATGGAGAACCATTACAAATAAGCATAGAGAGGAGTGAAAACATATGGAGAGTAGAGAAGATAAATAAAAATGTAGTTTCATTATCTACTAGGTTGGGATAGTAATTCCAAGGCTGAATCTTCACAAATTCTTAAAGAATTATTCAACCAAATAGCTTTTTCCACTAAATATTGTCTTCTATTGCTCACAAACATATACTTAGTCCCAACCTAGTCAAAAAGAGGTTCTTTTGTGTTTGGTTTCATCATATGGATCCACAACCCAAAACCTCATTGGATCTTCCATTGCACAAATAATTTTGACCTACTATCGACAGCAACAACCGATCTCTACCAGAATTGACTAGAAATTGGGTCAAAGAGACCAAAACCCAATTATATCAATCCTAACACAGCCTAAACTAATGACTCACTATTTGTGTGGACCACATGGGTCACATCGACCCACCCAAGGCCACATTGACCTGGCTCAAACATGCTTCAACTGCATGCTCTATCAAAGCGGCCCAAGCTGGTCCATTTTTTACCACCCACTATGGTCAAAGTAGACATCCTAGTTCCACTCTCCATGATCCATGAAAGTGGTTGTTCACTTTGATCAATCACACTGCATCAATTGATTACTCGAAATTATGTAAACCAACAAGATAGTTCTTTTTAAGTCCAAAAATATCAAAACTTCATTTGAACCAATTTCATTAAAGCATGTTCTCGACATATGTGAATTATTGCATAACATCACTTCAAATTTTAGATATCCATCTAGAAAATTCACATAAATTGTATAATTAAGGAAATAAATACACCTAAAGGAAATCAAGAATCATGGTATAACACTTCACCTATTTAGAAGAATATATATTGATTATGTATCACCTAGACCATTTTTGAACACTTTATATAACTGGTGAATATACAACATATGCATTGGCTCCAAGGAATTTTGGTAATATTTGCATATAATTTTATATGTACATTGATGTATGTGAGTGAAATTTTCCACATATGTACCTAGAGAATAGAAAAAAGATATTGTTGAAATTCCTTGAAATCACAACATATGCCACATGGCATATGTATGTATGATGCAAGAATTGAGTACCTCATCTTGATAGATACAAGTACCTAATCTTGATGGAAACATAATATTTGCATTTTTATAAAACCAATCACAAGATGTTCTAATATCACATGTGTATGAGTTTGATTGTAATAGAATCAGGATTGTTCTCAAGATCTTAGAAAGAATCACAAGCTACTAGGGACATTATAGTATATACATTGGTTCAGATTAAAAAAATTTGGTGATGATCTACAAATAGAGAATTGAAATTTAACTTAAAATGAGGTGATATTAGAGATAAATGTCTACATCGGGTTTTTTGTCACCTTGACCGCACTATCCATTCAAATACAACTATTAATCTCTCTCTCTCTCTCTCTCTCTCTATATATATATATATATATATATATATATATATATATATATCAACTAACTAAGTGATTTTCAAGGTCACCATATCCAACCTTCTATTGAATTTGGGAAGCGTATGAACATTTAGTGGATGTCTCCCCTCTTTAGGCTAACTGTCAACACTTTTCAATTAAAGCATGTCAATTGAAAGACTTAATAAAACCATCTACTTTTGGTATCCAAACAAATATCCTATCTATTATAGTTCATGGATAGATTTCCACTCTCATTGTCATTTCACATAGATGTTTTATCCAAAACAATATAGTTGGTAGGAGAAAGAAGATGATACATATATACATATATATAACAGGTTAATTACAGAGAGCAAGAAGAATGATGAAGGGACATATCTACCAATATAGAGATGGAAGTAGCCTATTATATATGATATGACATTACATAGCTAAGGATGAATCTTGGCTCCACTGTCAGGGAAAAAAGTAGGGGAAAGCAGAGTTGGACAAGTTGTAGCTACTATGGAACTCAAATTTATCCAGTGATGTTGACGTGGGAGTACTTCAGGTCTCTAATACACTATTGTGTGTACTATATAGACCGTCCTAGTCATTGATCTATGGTGGAGTGGAGTGTGAGATTAGCATGGTAGTCTGTGTCTATTTATACAATAGTTGTTCAAGAGAATGTGACATCGTCTTCACAAGAGGATGGACTACAACTAGAGAGGGAAAGTGGAAATGGAGAGTAAGTGATGGTTTGAACCCTGAGAGCATGTCTGAGTATATTCTATCTATAGGCATGGGTCGTAGGTGATGATATAAGTGTCTTTTCATAAGCATTTGGGGGTAATATGGTCGAGAAAGTATTGCATCTGAGATGGACAGATTTTGGTATTAGATGAGTTTTCTTCCTCTTAAGTGAAATGTAAACATGTATAAAGTCTGAATTCTCTTAGTTGAAAGTCATGTGGTCAAATGGTGTAAGGTTCTATGAGGTTTCTCTTTCTATCTAATCAAATTGAATCCAACTGGTCTTGATGGATTTAAGGACAACGAACTTGTAACGAAATGTTCAGGTCTTCAGATATTTGCTTCCTCGTTATGGAAAAATATGTCTAGAGATTGTTTGACCCTGGAGAACTCATCTTGTTAGATACCACTTGGGTGTTTTGGTTGCTTACTCAATCACATTGGGACCTCATTCCCTGAGTTCACGTACTTGGCACATGATTGGAGAAGGCTTCAGAACAAATGGTTATATATAGTCAAGTAAGTATTGTATATTAGTCAAATTTAGCATAAAGTGATGTTTTTTTATTTCCTATAGTGTTGTATTAATTATGAAACTATGGCAAATAACATAGATATATTTCTACATTTATGACAAATAAATCTATTTACAACTAAGAGAAAAATCAAAATTATATATTATCAACCACTCCCCCATTTAAAGTTTGCATTTCCTAAAGCATACCAGTCACCTACTTAAAAATTACCACATAACCATAATAATCCCAATCGCAAACCCTCTTCCTAGGTAGGCAATGTTAATGGATTAGTGAGTCAATCCTTGAGCAGCCCAAATATCACATGCAACATATGCAATAATTATAATAAAAATATATATATTTCATTAACTAAACCAAAAAGGTTTACAAAAGGTCTTGAAGGAAACACAAAGGAGAGATAAAAGATTGGAAAGACGTATCTATGTACATTAAATTACTACAAGCCATTAAATTATTTTCCCTATGGATATCCAAAGTTGGTGTAGCGTTCTTCAGTTAAGAATAATATGACATATAATATCATCATAAAGTGGAATAAGTAGATAAATTTGGTAGGTGGCTCAAAATATGAGGATGTATGTGTTCTACAAGTGATTCTATTGTCTAAATCATAATAATTTAAGTAGATTCAACGTAAACACATTGTTACTCTTTAACAAAAAATTAAATAGAGTAATTGGAAAATAATAAACTTGACATGACTTATAAGAAGGAATAAACAACATGTAAATCATAATTTATTTTATTCAACGAGCTTTTATCTTATTATGAGTTTCTAGTGTACCCCAAAAAAGAGCTTAAATGTTCACCTCACACTTATCATGTGTGATTGAACATCCCTTATATGCCACACACCCAAAAGGGGAAGAATTTCATATGAAAGAGTGCCATGCACCCAAGAATGGGGAATAATTTTATAGACATGAGTGCTACTCACCCAAAAAGGGGAATAATTTTATCCAAAAATATGGAGATGCTATCACCCATCAGTGGGATATTAACAGGTGGTGGTACATGTACATCATCATATATGTTCTGATTTAACTACAAAGTATATGTTATAAGTCAAAAGCTTATTTAATAGGGTTCAAGGTTTCTCGGCCAAATATGTATCCACTATTTTTAGTAGGCCACATACAACAATATCATTCAATACCAATTTTAGTTCAAAGAGGAATATAATCATTCCTTTTTTATGAAAAAATATTATGTCTTGGGAAAATGAGTCAAAATCAGATCGAGTATCCTTTTCATATAAACATGCATCCATGGATCTACATTCAAGGTATTATTTCAAAAATATACCTCAAAGGTTATACCTGGGGTGATTAGATCCTAAGTAACCCATAATTATAATTTTATCTCATATTTCACATTATCAACATTTTGATTCAGTACTTTTACGTATTATTATCAATGTCAAATGGTTTATTATAGTATATTTACATTGGAGACATTAATTCTAAGTTCAACCTTAACATATTATTGTCACCTCAACATTCAAGAGTTTCTGGGGTTCCAATTATGGTAAATATTATCACCGAATTTAGTGATGTGAATGAATCTAGAGCATTCAAATTATTTTCAAGCCTGATCTTATTAAGCATTTAGGTTAGAGGGGTCAAGCTTGTAGGATAAATAATTTACATTTTCTACTATTACATATGTATAATACTTATAAATCATATAAATAGTAATAGGACTAGTCTCATTTGCCTGTTAAAATTGGACTATAATTATTCCATTTTTAGATTTAACTTGCATTGTCTATGTATCATTTATGATTAGGGGTTTTTTAGTAATTAATATTAGATGGGAGAAAAGGGTAACTTGATTTAAGAAAAAGGAGGATTGTTGTATTGTGTCTGGTCAAGCATGGATTATGATTAAATGTTTAAGGGCAATTCCTCCCACTAGAACAATCATGATAGAGAGAAGGAGATGTTATCGATCATTGGCCTTATGATCTGGACCTCAAGAAACTTTGGCCACATTCATGCGGTTGTGATATCATCTATCCCATAGAAACCACTCACTCAAGGAAATGAAGAGGCATGTCCGACAAAAGGCTAGAGAAAAGGGCTATGGAGTAGAAGATGTAGAGGGAGGCCAAAATAAGGTTGTTCTCAGTAGACTAGACCCTATAGAGTCAATTGTAGCTTTGGTTTAGGCCACGGTGTTGTGGGGAGGGTGGCACATGGAAGTAGAGACAAAGACTATCAAGGTGGAGGTCCATGGAGACCACGGGGATTGGTAGCTTTAGGGTGGATGAAAGAAGAAAAGTCAACATGGGGGAAATTCCATGAGGGATGGGTTCATCGGTACATTAGGAGAAGATTAGGGTTATAAATGATGGAGTTGTTTGTTGGTATGTATGCCCATAGAGCTAGTCATATGAAGATTGTAATGGCATACTTTGTAAATGATTTAAACAATAATAAAAACAATTTCCGTCTATATGTTTTAACTATTTTGAGATAATAGTATAACATGTTAGATGTCTAGAGAGTGACAATACTTAATGACATATCTCTTCAAGTATGTGACTTGAACAATGAGATCATACAAATGTTAAGAGTATGTATATTCTCACTATCGTCCCCAGTTGGTTGTTATTATGGAGATAACCATAGGCATCTATAACATAGAAGACTAGAGTGTGTGTTGGTAGATGACAGAATCTCATCATCCATGATATATGATATCAAACAAAGCACATAGATACATGTTAGAGAACAGTGTATCGAACAGACCCACCATAAGAGTGATGAATGGAAACCACACTTGGTTAGTCAGGATCATCTCTTATAGTATTGGTGGTGATTGTGGTTCTTAGACATGAAATCACTACACTCATCACATGTCATTGGGTACACTTTGACATCATCAAATGCAGTCTTGAAATATGGGTTGTTATAAAGGTGATGATTGGGTGACTTTGACACATGGGGTTTTGACTATGAGTGATAGATATGGAATTTGTCCCTCCTAAGGGAGTATGATATCTTGGCCACCTCATAAGAGATACTAAGAAATGCATGGTCGTGCACTTGTGAGTCAATATATGATATTGAGCTTATAAATATCTCAGACAGTCTGCTCTAGTTCAAGGAACATGAATTGAATGTATGTAGAGGTTGACAAGCCCATGCCTCGAGTTCAAATTTGAATATCAGTGACAAAGGGACTATACATTCACTGTAACACCAATCATAGATTGTAGGTTGAAAGTTGTTCTCCAACTTTCCTTTTCACTTGGGTAGCACTGATGTGCGACTAGGTTCCACTCTTTTACTTGTGAATTCCTAAGTAAGTTATGGACATTCACTGCCAATGTGAAATGAAACCTATAGGGTCACACACATAGGATTAACCTGGAAGAGGAGTTATCTAAGAATGTTGTTTAGATTGATTACTAAAGGGTTTAGGTACTCAATTAAACATTCAATCAATAGACTTGACTCAAAATCATCAAGTTCAAGTGTTGAACCAACTAATTAGAGTGTCAGATTGATTGAGAATTGAATTGATTGAGTTCTGCACAACCTGGACCACCAATCGACTAGTTCACTGGGTGAACCGATTGGCTCATGGTCAGTGAGATGATCGATTCACTCTAGCAAACCAATCGGCTCATCTGGGCCAACTGAGCAAGTGTTGGGTTTCCCAGTTCGTGAGAAAAGTTTCTAGTTTCACAATTCCTATTCGATTGGGACAAGAATTAATCTTCGCATTAATTTGAAACCAAATAGGAAAGTCAATTGCAGGCAAGTCTGGGAAGTGAAATGACCGATTCACTAGGTGAACCGATTGGCTCACCTGGCTAGTTGATCAGTTCAATTATGAACCGACAAGTTCACCTACTGCAGTGCAAACAGTTCATGGAAAATATGGAACCTTCTACTCCAACACAGACTGGGAACCCTGACCCTACCCTCTACTATAAATAGAGGGGTACAGGGGGATTCTCAGAACACACAACTCAGAACATCAATTTCTCTATAAAGTTGGTCCTCTGCGGTTGTGGTAACCAAGAGATCCCAAGTAAGTTCTACCCATCCAGGGAAGAACAACGAGGGAAAGACAACTATAGAACAACAATTGGTTGTGGGAGAGTGTGTCGGTGACTAGTATACCGACAGAAGGGGACAACTTCTTCTAGTCCATTCATAAAAATGACTAGAACTCCCAGCAGTCTGTGTGGACTATCTATAGAGGTGGGATATTTATGCCACTCAAGAGGACGACCATCAACCGTGGTCCAGGTCAAGACCAGGAGCTGCATAGATGTCGTCAAAGATTAGGTAGTTGAAGGCCACACTAGCTGTGACGTATTGTCGTTGAGCAAGCCTTAGGACCAAGGATATCTCGCTAAACCATCCTTCCTATTTCATAGTTGTTGATGCGATCTACTCGTTATGGGTTTGTGGTTAGATAAAAATTTTGTTTCCACTGCATGTTCTGTCCCACAAAACCCATCATTGTTTGCATACTTAATGGGTTGATAAGAGACATAAAATAGGAGTTTGAAAATCCCTCCCGAAGATGTTATTTTAGTACAAATTAGATAAGGGGAGGATTGGAAAGGTGGGGGGAAACAAAAGACAAAAAATCATAAGATGAGGTGGTTGAGAGAGAAAGAGAGAGAGAGAGGACTTACAACATCCTCAACTCATGTCCTCCTAGTTTATTGAAGGAGGGGATGATTAAGTATCCTTCAGATAAATCCATGATCTATGTCATCTTATTAATGTGATCAATATTCAAGGTTGTGCTAAAAAGGATTCGAGGAAGGGAAAAAGGGATAAACCATTTGTTAACTTTATACATTGAAAATTAACAATAGGAGTGTCCACTTGAGTAGAAATTTAGAGCTTCAATAATAACAATGTGTAGAAATTGTAGAAAAAGTTGAAAACCAAAGGATATTGCTCAAAACGATTCACTTGAGTAGTAACCTAATTCAAGTTAGGATTGTATACCAAAATGTATACATTATATGAACTAAATTTCATATTTGCAAAGTGGGTGTCACAACAGATCAATCATTAATTGAATAATGAAGTGGAGTAAAAAGAGAAGGATTATATACGATGAAATGCGTGAAGGTAAATTGAAAAACTTATAGTCCAATACACTTCATCACGTCCTTCCCCTAAAAAATAATTTTGTCCCTAAAATTAAAAGAATCCTAAAAACTTATTGTAACTCATGGTACACATGACAATCACTTTTGTACACATTATTATCATCATAATGCAGCTAGGTCAGTCACACATATCACTACAACAATGGATTGAAGGTCAAAAAATTATATAATTAGTTATAGGTCAAAAATATATTTCTCATAAAATCTAGTGTAGAGTCCACTTTCAAAGTTTTTTATTAGGGTTTAGGTATTCATTGATGTAAAGAAGATATTGATCAAAAGCTATTTAGATAAACTATTGTATGGATATTTCTTGTACTACCTCTTAAATATTACCCACAATGCATTGAGATATTCAAACGTTGCATGCTTGAAATTGCAAAGGTGGGCCCTATAATGGCCAATATTTGCATAGGAGTAGATTTTTTTATTGAATGTGTTGGTCAATTTTTGCCTGGAATAAATGGTACCTCCTAGGATGACATTTTATCATGCATTTGTTGTGTCACAAATGTATAAGTTAGACATATTAATATAAATGTCCTTTAGTGTGACTCCATTTACATATATAAAAAAATTGATTGTTTATATATTACTTGTTTAATTTTCATTTAGACTACCATGGGTCTGTCTAGACTAAAGAAGATTAATGATGCCAGTTTGATAGTGGTTATTATTTACATTTAGAGGCATTTTGGAAACAGTAGGTAGGATATTATTATACTTTTGTGATGAAAACTTAAAGAGAGATGCATTCCATCATGTCTATATGTTCACCATTCCTCTACTCCTCCACATTGTTCTCATTTCTATCTCCCATTTCTATAGGTACCACCTCTTTGTGAGTGCTTTGATGTATTTGCAACAACAACAAAAAATCATCTAAATATTTGATAGTAAGTTTTAAAGTCGAACTAGAGTTGAGTAACTCCTCAACATAATCTACCTTGGTGTATCTAAATAATGTGGAATTACATTGATTAGAATGAAGTAAAATGAATGAAAATAGCAAAAAAAATTGACACATACTAATAAAGATAATAAAAGGCTTGATTTCACTACGATCTATGTCAATAGTCCCAAAAACATGGTTTGCGTGAATGATGCAAGATTACAGTACCATATTTAGACTAGATACAAGCACTTATGTTTGTCATAAAACACAATAGCTTTAAATATACAAAATTGATCACACAACCTTCTTTCTAACACGCATATGAGATTTATTGTAGTAGATTAGAGATCATTCCCAAGATATACTACACACTTTATATTAGCTACCTTGATTTGGTATAAAAGTGTTTGGTTCTGATCTACAAAAAGGGAATCTAGAAGTAGAAAGCAAAGTAAGCTTGAGTGGGTAATATTAGAGATAAACAAATAGATCGAGTCTTTTGTAACCCCAACCACAGTACTCACCCAACTACAACTACTACTCCAAAGATATCAACAAACTAAGAGATTGCCAAGGTTTCCATACTTGACCTTCTCTTGGATTCAGGTAGAGCATGTAGATTTAGGGGAGAACACCTCCCTTAGGGCTAACTGCCAATACCTTTGAGTTATGCAAGTGACTCAACATGGACCTCCTCGTCTGGGTTCTGGATGGATCTCCTCATTACTAGGTTCATGCCTCTAGACTACCACTCTTGTCATCTAACTTAAGAGGCATTTGATTTGAAAACACAGTTAGTAGGAGAAAGTAGTTGATATATATATTTATATTTATATATACATATATATATATATATATTTATATATATTTATATATATTTATATATATAGATATATATATATACATATATATGGGCATTCATTCAATGCCCATGTGGGTAGCTACCTGCTCCAAATTTGGTTACTTATTTTAGAGTTTCTTACTTTTGACATGTAGAGGGTTACTTTACCTTGCAAAATGTTAGTTTTCATGCATAGATAGTTACATATGTACCATCTACAACAATTACACAATTACATATTTATTCCAAAATTTTAATTGTGTATTCTACACGGTTTTACTTTCTGAGTCGAATAGTTACTTTTTGGTCAATATAGTTACTTTTTTGTCAACTGAGTTACTTTTCTGACTGAATAGTTACTTTTTTGGATGCACATGTAGCGAACCCCAGGATACCCACGTGTGTATTAAATATATATATATATATATATATATATATATATATATATATATATATATATATATATATATATATATGTGTGTGTGTGTGTGTGTGTGTGTGTGTGTGTGTGTGTACACTAGTAATTGTGCATGCCTTGCACGTGACTTATTTGAACATGCCTCGAATTGTGTTGAAAGAAGTTAAATTATTGTTATTCAAATTGTATTTGATATTTCATGATAATTTATATATAATGAGTAGAATATCATTAAAATTATATTTTAATTTATTTGTAGTCCACTTAATTTTGTGTTTGTCTTCAATGATCTTTGATCTTCAATGTTTGGTTGATTATGTAATGACATTTCACTTCTTTCTTCACTATAGGGCCTATTGAAAATATTGTCTTTTGTTCTTATTGCATTGGATTCCTTTGATCTTCCATTGCTTCAATAAAACCATGAATGTTTTACCAAATGAGTGTATCTAATGTTATATAAGGTAACTATTGTTATTTTTGTTGGTAATAGGGAGTTTTCTTCATTGTGTGTCACATTTCAATGTTCTCCAATTTTCTTCATAACCATAATAGCTTTTAACCTCAATGCCATTAGGAAAAATATGATGGGTATAATTGAATTAAATTATTTGTTATACTTGTTTTTCATTTGATAGAGATTATTCTAGTAGGACTATTGTTAGATCTTTTTCTTATTTTTTTATCAAAATATTGTATGTGTTCGAGTATAATATACTAACCCAACACAAGAATACCTAAAATAATATAAGAGAACATTAGCAAGTCATTTCTATAAAGAATCTAAGAATGTAGAAACTTTGAAAATCTCACTTGAACTATATAAAGTTAATCTTGTTTACTATGTCTTTGTTCCTATTTTATTTAAAGTGTCGTATGCAACAAAGGTCAAAAATTTTGTGAACTTTAACCATTCTATGTCTAATTTTTTGTAGTAGTTACAATGTAGAATGTGAATATGTGGACATCTTCATGCTTTATTAATTAGTCACTTCATAAAATATTTATTGAATCACACTCATGTATTAGGTCACACAAATTCTCAATTCCCAAATTTTAACCAAATATAGGTAATAGATGGTATTTTAAAATACAATCAATTCAAGTAGAATAAGGATATATGTTTCAATAAGTTATGGCTTTATAGGAGATAAATGGGAAAAATCATGATATCATACATTTTTAGGTAATGAACGTTACTAATGTGTAACAAGTAAAATTATTTTTTATCACGGACCATAATTCTTTTCCATTTAATAAAATTTGGATTAAAGTTTTAGATGATAGAAAATACATGGCCTATTTATAAAGAATTTTAGGTTTATGCTTTAACAAAATGCTTTTCTAACACAAAGAGTGGTGATAAAATTTTGTCTTCCCTATGTTGAGTCTATCATCTTGATCTCCTTCTTTATTTCTAATGTTTATATGCTAGTCTGTATTGGAAATGGTTGGTGTAGAATGATATCATTTTTTTGTTATTTTGTCTATTATGAAACAATGGTGTTGGGCAATGAGGGATATGTTTTATGCATTTGTTTTCTCATATTTTTGGAAGACGATTAGCTAAATTATGTTCTTCAAAATTCAACTTGTTCATTCTTTGTGAGTTTAAGGTAAAGTACATAACATGTAGATCACCTACAAAATCTATGAATTTTTTCTATGAATGTCTTATATGAAATCCATACCATATTTACATATGGTAAACTAATTAATAATGATAGATGTTCATCTTTATATGGAACATATCATATGTTTATATTCAGTTGTTAGGATATTCATTTCCATGATGGTTTTTGTCGTCGTCGTCGTCATCATCATCATCATCATCATCATCATCATCATTATCATCGTCGTCATCTCCATCATGGTCGTTGTCATCGTCACATTAACATATTTTTCTACTTCCCATCTCCGAGCTAATCATCATAATCTTTTATTTCTTTTCTTGAGTTTATATAAAGAATGGATACCACATGTATGAGAATTACTTCAATATCAAGTTATTAATTTATTGTTGAAATTTAAAACAACTTTGATATTTGAAAATTAATGATCAAATTTATTCTAATATTTCAAACAATGTTCAAACAGCTCGTCCTCAATATTATATCCATAAACCATGTTTTTAATGAAGAGAACCTAATTAAATATCAACGGCACCAATTAAATTGTGACATATCCCATGTCGAATCTTTTTCATAAAGATGGATGGTTAAATCATAGGACCTCTTCACCCGAAAAAAAATAATTTGAGAATATAAATTGTCATTTATGTAATAAACCTCGTTATGTGTCACCTAATATTCTAGGAATTGATTTTCTACTACCTAGTATCACCTAAAATCTTCTTATTGTTTGATGATCATTGGGCCTAAAAATAAATGAAACCCTATATCAATATTCATAAAGTGGTGCCTAGCTATGGTTGAAATAAAATAAATTGACACAGACATAAGTCGGTGAGGTGCTTCGATACAATATTTTAACTTTTGCATGGATTTTAATTTTGATTCAGAAGAATAGAACAAAGAAAATAATGAAGAAAACATATATGGAAAATTCAAATTATGTATAATTTTTTAATTAAAAGTTAATTTTTATCATCTATTTTTTGTTTGAAATACTCTATTTTTGTATTTAAATATCTATACCACATATTTTCTTCCATATGCATTATATATATATCAACAAAATATTAAATGATAGTTAAAGATAACATAAAATATCTTTATTAGGAATACTTTATTACGAATACATTTTATAAAATTGAGTTGATAATATATTTCTAAACAACAAATGTTACAAATATCACTTTTCAAAGATAAAGATGGATTTTAATCTTTGTTTGATGCAAAAGCACCTATTTTTATCATTATGTATCAGATTTATAACATGTTTTATATATATATGTTAGATCAATAAAATGCATGGAAGGTATAAATTTGATTTGTAGATTATTTTCTCATATGAAAAATGAGTAAAGTATCCTACTTATATTCTTCTATACCAATTATTTTGTAATACATAATCAAGAAAAGTATATGAACTTGACATGATCTGTGTAAATCATTGAATACAACCATTTATCTTTTTAATTAAATTACATATGTTTCTCACATGTTTTTCTACAATTTTGAAGTTCATAGACCCGAGTAAATCATCATCTATCGTGTTTTGTTTTGTATAAGTGAAAATAGAATGATAACAATGGAAAAGAAAATCAACTATGCATTTTTACCAAATGCCACAGGTCATAGGTAGCATATATATTAGGATTTCTCTTAATTTTTAACAAAAAAAATAGTTTCTTGACATTTAAAAATATTTATACGTAGGCACCATGATTATAGAAAAATTGTATCAGAGTTTGTAATATTATCCATGTGAGACAATAAGTGAAAGTTTAACAAGAGGCAAAAATGTAATTAATATCTACACATTATTAAAGCAAATTTTCGTAAAAATACTGACATGTTATTTGTTTTCTTTTATACTTATAAAATAATTCAGTTCTAGTACATGCTAGATCAAAACAATATCATTTTTAAGGAATATTGTACAAAAATTTTTGAATTCATTTTCTTTGCATTGTAAAAGTATCAATTTTAGATTTGATTGTCACCATGACTTGTCTTTTTTGAATCTTATATAACATTGTAGTTGTGAAAAGGAACCTTTTTGGTATAAACCAATATCTTGGTGTAGCATTATCTCAAATTAATATATATTCTAAACGTCATCTATTACAAATATGAAAATTATGTAGCATAATAAATGACTCAGCTAATAATTATTGGACATGATTTTATCAATTGGAATAAACCTAAGAAACATGTGAAGTAATATTTCAATTATACAGTTCATAATTTTAAAGCAATTTTATGAATATTAAATCAAATGAACTTTGTTATGCTCTAAGTTGTCTCAAAAAATAATCATACATAAATATTTAAAGTCCATATGTTAGTAATTGTAAATAAAGCATGATTCTTTTAAATAAAAGTTGAAACTGAAAACTACTAGAGGGGGGGTGAATAGAGTTTTCTAGATAATTTAACAATTATTGAACTCAAACAACCACAATGAAAATATTGGACAAAGAGACACAAGGTTTAGAGTGGTTCCAACTATAGCAAATACTATAGCCGTCAATCCACTACCCGGTTGCTTACCCAACCAGGATTTGAAAAGAAATTTATTTTATTACCTCGCAAGGACTTTACATAAAATACAATTTCTTTTCCCAAACCCTTCAAGCAGCCTTCACCCAGAAGTAATCGCCCAACCTTGAAGCAGCCTTCCCTTGAAGTAGGTGCACCAACTCCCGTTGCACCAGCCTTCTGAAGTAGCTTCCCGTGCGATAGCCTTCTTGAAGTAGCTTGAAGTCCCCTTCTCCACCTGAGAAGTCAACCCTCTCCAATCCGCAGCCTCCAACCCTAGGAGTAGCAAGGAGAGTACAAAAGATAAAAAGGAACAAGAAGGAAAATAGAAATTACAATACCGTTGTAAGCACAAGGCTTGATTTTCCTATATTAAGCGTTTATATCTCCTAACCAATGTGTATGACAATGTGATTGTAGTGGATAGGAGATACTAGCCTATAGGACACGAAATGGGAGCAATAGGAATGAATGGCAAGTGTAGGAATTGCTCTATTGCTCTAAAACAGATTGCAAGTGTGTATTCAAGCTCAAGTATAGCACAAGTATATCTTAGGTCATTTGGTGTCCTAAGGCATGTCCTATTTATAGGAATGGCCTATGGATACTTAAGGACGTTCTAGACAACTTCTAGGGGCTTCTAAGTGCTTAACTAGCCGTTAGGTATAAGTTAGGTGCGTTAGTAACGGCTAGTTGCTTTATTCTGCAGTTGCTGTCAGAGACCATCTCGGTCGACAATTTGTCGACCGAGATACCTACTCGGTCGAAGTTTTGTCGACCGACAGGCTCTCTGGATCAAGTGTTTTGCAACTGTCAACTGCTGTGTCTAACGGCTACTTTTGGTCAATCTCGGTCGAGAAGTTTGTCGACCGAGAGTGTCTCGGTCGAGGAGTTTATCGACCGAGATTGACCCTGTTTCAAGGTTTCAATTTAGGCACTAATTATATGTGTGAGTGTGCATATTGTGATCCTATTGGAATGGAATGACTTGTCTAACTATGGTGTTTAGCTAGGGAAAATCTAACGCTTGATTTACATGCAATTCTAAGTACTTGTACATTATATATTTGTACAAGTTTTTACAATAGTGATTACATTGCATGGAAATATAAATATGTAAGCTCTTTGGATTTTCCCTAGTTGCTTTGTCATCCACCTTAATCCTGCACACTCAAGTAGCTCGTTAGATCAACAAGAATGAAATGTTTGTCATCATCGAAACAAAGGGATTTACCATAATGTCCAATTTATCCAACAATCTCCCCCTTTTTGAAGATGACAAACATTTCCTAAAATATGAAATAAGGAAATATAAAGCATGTGAGTTTCATATCTGTAGATTACCTTTTGTAGCCATTCTTGTTTTGTGGCCATCAAGATGAAACTCATTTATATTTATATTTTTGATTTTATATTCTTTCTCCCCCTTTGTCATTTCAAAAAGATATCCAGTTTAAACATTTTATTTCTTCTCCCCCTTAATTTTATATTAAGCTCCCCCTTAAATAGATATCCTATTAGGAACATGGATTTATGTCTAATTTATCCACAATTTGTTTCTCAATCATTTGCAAAGGATGTTAAGCTTATGATGAATGTATATTTATTTCTCATCTATCAAGGGATGTTAAGCCCTAAATTAAATGAGAGTCCTTTAATCTTAGAGTACATAAAAAAAATGTCTCCAACCAAAACAAGGGATGTTAAGCCCTGATTTGTTTAGAGAGTTCCTTTAAGAGCAAGATATGTCATTTTTATGAAATTCATAGATTGCTTCATAATCAAGAGTAAAAATACTAAGGTCATAACAATCTTCAAATGATGTTTACAATGTTTTTCTAAGCTTCTTAATCAATTAAACCATTTTGTTGTTATGAGCTCCCCCTTAATCTTACAAATTAAGCATTTTGATGCTTCTAAGGTCACAAATAATTTTAAATTTTGATTTTGACCTTTATTAAAAGTATACTAAGATTAAGTGCAATAAAATGATGTCCAAAATTATTATCTATTATGTCAAGATGCTTTTATGCTAATGACATTTGCAATTATTACAATGATTATTCATGGTTTGTATAAATCCAAGCGTATTTTAAACCAATGAAACATAATGATCATGATGAAGCATATCCATGATGTAATGATAGAACAATTGAAGCATGTATGCAATTATGTATTCGTGCTAACACAACATCATCATGAAAGAATAATGACAGTTCCATGAAATACAATGATTGTGATCTTTTAAACTTATGATTTCCATATAGATAGACCAAAATCATGTCAAACATTATAACATAGTGATTTCTAAACATGATCAACTTACATGATGTCATTTATATTTAGAAACATTCATTAACATTAAATGGATAGCCACTTAAAAACATTACCAATTGAAAACATTGTAATGCAAGCATTTCTAAGAGATATATCACCAATAAATTCTTTTGTTTGCCTATGTAATGATAGAATGATAGAACTGAAATTTTCTTTAAAACTAAGAATAATTTTGGTTTTTGATCAAATTCATTTCGCATAATCTTTCAAGGGTGATTTCCATAATTGATACTTTATTTTACAGTCATTAATCACGAATAGACAACAATTTTGAACAATTTTAAAAGAGTTCACCAATTTTTACAGCATTCTGAAAAACAGTGACATGCTCGGTTGACAATTTCTCGACCGAGGTTCACTCGGTTGACAAATTCTCGACCGACCGAATTTCTGGAAAGTGTTCAGAATTCTATTTCAAGTACAATATAGATTGTATCT
Source organism: Alisma plantago-aquatica (assembly GCA_963693085.1). Classification (NCBI taxonomy): domain Eukaryota; kingdom Viridiplantae; phylum Streptophyta; class Magnoliopsida; order Alismatales; family Alismataceae; genus Alisma; species Alisma plantago-aquatica. The sequence goes on along the minus strand of OY856410.1, from coordinate 143,498,625 downwards.
AATTCAATTATTTCAAAGATCAGTTTGAGATAAACATATGAATATCAAAGTAACATTTAGATTATATCTCAACTAATCATATTCAAATCTTTTAAGTTTTGATTTACCTTATTTGATATAAATTTGTTATCCCTATATGTTAAGTTGAGATAGACATAAAGATATGCAAATTAAAGTCTTTGGTCATATCTCAACTTAGTCTAACCAATTCAATTTGGGGGTTTTAGAACCCATACTAACTCAACATTCTTTTTCTTGTATGGGCATGAAAAAGAGTAATGTCCAAGACGTGAGCAATAATGGCAACATATAGAATCAACCTCAAGTCTTTTTCTATGGTTTTGTTCTAGGTTGTTCTTTGGTACAAATGTGGCTTGATGTGCTCGTGTCTTTCTCCAACTAGGTTGTTGATGTGATTTTCCTTTAGGTTTGTAACCTAGTCCCCTTCTTCCAATTTGTTGATACGGATTATCTAGAATTTTATCAAGAATGCCATTGTTACTTAAACTACGAACTTGTTGTTGTAACTTGGCAATCTCATCTATTCTCTTCTTGATATCTAGTTTTGCTTGGTCTAGATGAGATGATAAAGAATTCCTTTCTTTCACTATATTGTCATAATCTACATGGGTGCACAATATAGGTTGTTTTTTAAGATCATTTACTTGAGTCTGCAAATTAGTCTTTTCAAGGGAAAGAAGATTGCAGTTAGCTTCTACTGATTTCAATTTAAGATCACAGTCTTCAATTGCCCTTTTTAGATCTTCATTTTCAGATTCAAGAGCAAGAAGTTTAGTATTTAAATCATCATTTACTTTATTTGATTTCTTCAATTTCTTCTTGCACTCAATGTATTTTTCATGCATTTCTTCTAGACTAGCAATTAGATCTTCTTTTGATAAATCTAAAAGACTTACCTCTTCCTCTTCTTCTTCATTGATTGTAGCAATGAGACACTCTTTATGTGCATCTTCCTTCTTTGACCTCCATGGACAGCAATACGTCGTGTGCCTTGTTCCTAAGCACCAATTGCAACTTGTTGAAGATTTGTCCATGCTTTTCTTTTCCTTGAGGTTGTTGATACTATCACCCTCCTTTCTTCAAGACC